>CM034146.1:242979353-243382320 GCA_019776745.2 Taxus chinensis
TTTAGTGAAACCAGCTTGATCCCATTAAAGAGGGATTCAGCACGATAACCTATGTTGAAACAATCACCACAAGAAGTTTGCAATCTATGGTACATCAAGCTCCGACACATAAGTCGATTCGAACAATGGAAATAATATGCAAATAAGAAAACAGGTCTACTCATGCTCATAGATCAAAAAAGGAAGTACAAATAGGGGCGTTGTGTAACCCTCATGCCTAAACAAGGAAATAATCTTAATGACGCCACTGACGCATATGACGTGATTGATACATATTACCCCACTAAAGAAGGAGTTACTATTCCAAATAAGGAATCTAACTCCTATGACACACTGACACAAAAGACAATGACAGAATCTGACACTTTTCATTTGACTTCCTAAGACCTATGACTCTAGCAAGGTGAGATGACTCACCAGGTGATGTGGACGATGACTAGGCATGTCACACACACCAACAATTTCATGGCCCTTCAACTTTTTGCATGTAAATTTGACTTTTTTTCTCTTTTTTCATAGGCTTCCATTAAAAAATTTCTTTCTATTTAACTAATACGTCAACTCCTTTCATTTTAAAATCCCACCATATTCATTAACATATACCTTAATTCCATCATTTCTTCCTTCAAGTTCTTTAATCACCCGTTCTTCAATGGTTTTTAGTTTCTCCTCTCTTTCTTCATTATGTGTTTCTTCTTCTTGATCTATATCTTCTTCGGTATTGTAACGCCCACAATTTTACACGCATGAAACCTAAGACAAACATAGGTCATGCTAGAAAAATTATGGAATAATGTTTTTTTTGTAAAAATCCACTCGCAACAATCAGTTAAATTTATGGTCAACACTTTCTCATTTTAAAATTACGTTTAATTTATATTATTAATTTCCAAATGAGGCCCACAATCCCTTTAGCTTCCTTCCTAAATAAATTAATAAAATTTCTCAATATCATTTAATAATCTAATTAGTTTATGGCAAGGCTTAGACTTCCATCCCTTTTGTTTTAATAAAATTAAATTCAATCTTAGTTATACACACTCAAATTAATTTCAAAAGTGTTGTGGTCTAGTTATTTAAATAATAAAGTTTTATTCCACCAAAAAAGGGGTCAAGGTTTGCATTAAATAGAAATTCTACAATAAAACATTTGGGTTAGAAAGTTAAATGTAATCACCCCCTACACCACTTAAGTGGTCCTAATTAAATCCTACCCATGTATTTTAAATTTGAAAAATTATCTCGCCCACTTCCCAAGTACTCTTTTTAGGGATGAATCTTATCCATTAGATGGATTCATTTGGAGCCCTTGGATTTAGGGATCCATCTAACCCTAAATATGCTTATGAAAAAGCTCTTTTTTTCCTTTCATTTGACTTATTGTTTCTCCTCTTGTTTTGCAGATTGAAGGAGAAAAGAGGTGGAATCCATGAGAGGCAAGCTCAAGCTCATGGAAGAATGAACATTCTTCCCTTCTTTCATAGTTCTATTTATACCCTCTCCTAGGGTTTGCATATATTTTCTTTTACTTATTTATTTATCTTATTCTTTTTATTTGGATTTGCCCCATTTTAAGTAAATAGAAGGAATGGTGTATATACACCTAAACAATAAGGATTTTGAGTACACGCGCGTGTGCGTGTTTCTGTGTGTTTAAGTGTATATGTTAAAATTATTCAAAAATTAATTTATATAAAAGAAAGAAACCCGAAGCCTAATGTGGGTGATTCTATATATATACAAATGTGTGTGTGTGTTTTAAAATAAATACAGAACACTCTACAAATTTGCAGCCATAAAGCAAAACATAGAGGGGGAGTACATTGGGTTTGGCTTGACTGTGAAGGTAAGGCAGCGACCAGTTTAAAACCAAGGTTTATTTGATGGGGAGAGGGTTGCCAATCCTCCCCCCGCCCCCCCATCTTTTAACAAAACAAATACTATTGCCCAATCTGCGTGGCCTTAAGGCTTCACATCATGTCTTTCTTTTACTTTTTTTTAAAAACGTAGTATATATATATATATATATATATAGATATATATATATATATATATATATATATATATATATATATATATAATTCAATTCAGTGAGCAATACTATTAATATGTTTATTATTATATTTAATATTGTAAAACATGCATTTTATTAATAAAAGTAGTATTATAAAAGATGTAAAGTATCTATCTAGTTATACATTAGTATACTTATATATAGATTTTCCAAACATGCATATTTAATAAGAGTTTTAAAACTAACTTCATTTCAAATTATTGGGTGTAAAAGTTGGAAAAGTTTGTTTAAATACTTATATGGTGTAATTCCAAATTTAACCATTATTCTAAATGATAACACCGATGGTTTTGGGACCTATTTAGGATTATTTCCTTGGTTTTCTAAGTTTGATCAAGATGATTTGGATGTTCCCACATTTTCATTAAAATATCAATTTTGAGAAAACTTCTAAAATTAGTTGTTCCTTCTAGTTCAATTAATAAGTAGATTTCATCCATAAATCAAGGCAATACTAAACTATTCCCTTCCCTCTAATACTTCAAAATGGAAATAATAAAATTTTAAACACATCAAAATACTTTTTATCGTAGCAAGAAAAATGAAAATTTTCCTTCATGCTACCTCAACCATATCACTTAATAGAATTTCAAGCAAGTGAATATTTAGTTTCGATCTTGAAGGAAACACCATATCTATAACTTCATATTGTTTCCAATATTACAATAATGATCACAAGACAGTGAAAAACTTTCTTTTTAACTTGGTTCTCTTTAAAAATCTAATAGTTTTTTCTTTCCAACAAGTGAAGGAATAAATTTCAAGATTTTAATTTTAATTACAATGAAGGATAATACTACAAATTTTGATACAAAAAGGCAGCTAAGAACTTTACTTTACAAATACAAGTTTACAAGCCCTCCATACACAATGGAGACAACATGATAAAATATTAACAAGAGATTTCATTATTCTTTTCTCCAAATGCTAAAAGAAACATCCTTCATCACTTTGAGCTCCACCTTCTTCCAAGATCAAACACACAACCAAAAATGGGGGAGTAGGAAACACTCTCCACCCAACCAATACTCTAATGAGGAAGTGAAACATACTTCCTCATTGACCCCCGAGCCCCAACAATGAAACAATATGGAATATTTGACAGCCATTGGCAACAAAAGACAAGGCTTCCACATTTACTTTCAAAACAACATTCACACAAGAAAATAACCACAAAACATTCATTTTTAAACACAAAAACTTTCCAAAAATGGCTCTCAAACAAGCCAAGTAGAGAAAGGAATATGGGGATTCCCTTGTTCCTCCCAAGGGTTTGGGTGCCCACCTCAAACCTCTATAACTCAATCAAGCCCAAAATCTCATACGCCTCCCTACAAGTAAAATATTTCTTATGCCTCCCTCACTCTTATTCCTCCCACAATGAACAAAACAATAAGACAAGCACAAGGTGGGGCACCCAACCCACTCCCTCCTAAATACCCAAGAGAAATCTCTTGTGCCTCCCAAAATTTTTTTATCCCCATTTCACTTTCTCATACACATCCTAAATTCATTTCAGTACCCAACAACACTCATGCATTAAAACATTCATTCAACACATAAACACACAAAGCAAGAGAAGAAACCAAGGGTGAATACCCTACCTTGCCATGGCAAGAATCCACTCCAAAATAAAGTTCCAAAATTCTCCAAGCCCAAGAAATCCAAGCAATCTTCAACTCCAACAAGCACTCCAAAAAAGCAAGCATTCCAAAAATGAGAGAGCAAAAAACAAAGCAAGTAACCCCCAAAACTTCACAAAAATTATAATAAATAGAAAGAGGGATAGGGAGATGATGTGGCTCCATGTAGGATGCTACATAATTTCTTCTCCACCCCACATTACCAAGGTCAAACCCATACCCCAAATAATAATAAATTGGTGGTTGGGTAAAATGACAACCCTCTTACACACTCAATCCCAACCCACACCGCTTAAGGAAAAAATTAATTACACATTTAAGAAAAGTGTAATTAATTGCCCTTTTCCTTCATTAAAACACAAAATAGGGCCTAAAATAAGTCCCTCACATCATATTCCTAGTGGGTAGGTGATTTTAAGAGGTGTGGGACAAGCTTAGCTTATCCCACAAGTATCCAAAATGGCCTATAAGGTCAAAATATGAATTTCACTTGAAAGATTGAGTACACACAATCCGAAAAGAAACTGAATTCATTATAATCCAACACACACATTAAGGCTACCAACTCACATTTATTTCCCCCCCTTTTGTCACATCCTAATTAACACCACTTAAACACTTTTAAATTAACATAAGAGGGGTGTTGAACAAAAATAATAAAAGTGACTCCACATACTAATGAAATACAATAACTCACAATTAAATAAATTCACAAGACCAACAAAAACTTTCCCAAGGTCACATTTGAGGTCACCCCCCAATGGGGACCTCCAAAACAACAACAAAAACATACAACAAACAATACACATGTTTCCATGGTGACCTTTTGGCAATATTTCATATTCCTTTATTGTTGGTCTCTTATCCCCCTTTGGTTTATTGTGTTGCGAACACCTACAAAAGTCAAGACAATACATTTCTAGCCTCATGGCCATATTAACAACATCGAAATAGTAAAAATACATGCATACACATATAATCAATTATCATAACTAAATAATCTCAAAACAAGTAATTTGCCATTGTTCACGATTTCAATTATTTCAATTTCATTAATTTATCAACTAGAAATAAGATCACGACATCAATTATATCATCTGGCATAATATAATTATCGAAACAAATGCATCAACCCAATAAAATCTCAAAATGAACAATTTGATATATCCAAACATGCATATAATTCATCCTGTAAATCATGTCATAAGTCTAACATCAACATTTTCTATCAATTAACTAATCAGAATAACAATGTCCATCTATTAATATCTAAACTATGATAGAAAATTCCAAAACTCTAGTCTATGCTAAACAAAATCATAATCATATAAATGTTGAAGAGGAGTGGGCACTACATCCCCCTCCCCTTAGACTCAAATTCCTCCTAGAAGTCACTGGAACAAGTGTGGGAACTGTGCTCTCAGAGGCATGGCATCCTCCCATGTAGATGTTTGTCTTGTCGTATCGATCCCACTGAACGCAAACGTGATCAATATCTATCTACCTTGAAGGCCCAGGTTCCTATGCTCTAAAATATAGATAGGCTCCACCATCACTTGCCCCTGATACTACACCTGCAATGAGGTCCAATCTAATACATGAGAAGGATTTGCAATGTACATCCTAAGCACAGAAACATGAAATACATCATGGATGCAAGATAAGCTGGGTGGAAATGCTAGATGATAGGCCAAAGGACCGATACACTCTAAGATCTCAAAGGGACCCACAAACCTAGGAGCAAGCTTAGATCCTTTTCTATAATGGATAGGGATCTTATAAGGCCTAACATGAAGAAACACCTTCGTTCCCACCTCAAAATGATGATTTTTCCTCCACTTATCCGCATACTTCTTCTGGTTGTCATGAGCCTCCTGCAATCTCTATCAGATCAAAACAACCTACTGCTCCATATCTTGTAGTAAAGCCGGCCCAAGCGAAACCATGTCCTCCAATCTGTCCTAACTCAGTGGTGTCCTACACTCCCTGCCATATGATGCCTAAAAATGAGCCATGTTGATCAAACTCTAAAAACTATTTTTGTAGGAAAAATATACCAGATATAGGTACTCCTCCCACTTGGACTGATGGTCCATGACATACATCCTAAGCATTTCCTCTAAGATCAGATTCACCCACTATGTCTGTTCATTTTCTTAGGGTTATAAATTGTAATGAAGTTGATATTTGTCCCAAGAGCATGTTGCATGGTAGTCCAGAAGTGAGAAGTGTACAAGGGATTGCATTCACAAATGATCTTCCACAGGATCTTATGCATTCTAACAATATCATCAAGGTATACTCGTGTTGCTGCACTAGTTGTGTAGGTGGTCTTCACCGAAGAAAAGTGAGCCAATTTTGTCAATTTATCTACTGCGACCATGATGGCACCATGGTGGTATCTTGATATAGGTATCCTGAAGTTATTAAATCCATGGAACGGGTGTCCCATTTCCACTCTGGTATGGCATTAGGAAAGAGAAGTCCATTTGGGTGCAGATGCTCGGCCTTCACCTTCCGACACTCTAAACAGCATGACAAAAACTGAGCTACGTCTCTTTGAAGTCCCCTCCAATGGTAAATATTTCTCAAGGTGGCATGCATCTTCTTCACCCTAGGATGGGTTGAGTAAGGTGCATGATGAGCCTCTACCAAAATATCATATCTCAAGCCTCCATCTCTAGGAACATATATTTGACCTCTGTGTCTAAGAAGACCATCTACTTCTAATGAAAATCCATCAAATTTCTTTTCAAGCAGCCTTTGAGACTCAATATTTGATTTGGCTACAAGGTAGAAGTTGTCGTGAGGGATCTGCTATAAAATCCTACCCCACAAATATGTATCCACTGAAGTAGCGATAACCAAATGTCTCCGTCTAGTAAGGACATCTACAACCACATTCTCCTTCCCATTCAAATGCTCTATCTACATGTCATACTCATAAAGCAACTCTGCCCAATGCCACTGACGAGCATTGAGATTGGTCTATGTGAAGAGGTGGCGAAGACTCAAGTGATCAGTCCTAAGTGTAAATATCCGGCCAAGGAGGAATGTCTCCACTTAACCAAGGAATAAACAACTACTGCAATCTCAAGGTCATGAGTCAAATAATTGAGCTCCTAATCCTTGAGTGTGTGAGACTCAAAAGTAACCACTCGGCCCTCCTGTATCAACACACCTTCTAATGCTGCCAAAGAAGCATATTTCCAAATGAAGAACTCACCATGAGGATCTGGCATTGCAAGAATAGGTGTTTTCATGAGGCATTCCTTCAATTTCCTGAAGGCCTACTCATATCTACCTAACCATAAGAACTTATTCCCTTTCCGCTGAAGGGAAGTGATGGGGTGTGCAACTCAAGAAAAGTCCTGAACAAATATCATGTAGTATCTTGCCAATTTCAAAAAATTATGCACCTCAGTCACACTAGTGGGTGTTGGAAAATCCATAATGGCTCTACTCTTGGAAGGATTGACTTCAATACCTTCTCCAAAAATTATGTGACCCAAATATTGCACCTATGACTGAAAGAATTCACACTTATCCAGGTTCCCGTAAAGTTGTTGCTCATAAAGACACTATAGAACCTGACGAAGGTGTTCCTCATGCTCCTCATGTGTACGTGATTATATCATAATGTCTTCAATAAATATGAGCATGAAGCTATATAAAAACATCCTAAACACCCCATTCATTAAGCTCATGAACACTGCAGGGGCATTCATCAAACCTAAAGACACAACTGTGAACTCATAGCTCCCATATCTCGTGCGAAAAGATGACTTGTGGATTTCTTCCGCTACAATCCTCATCTGATGTTATCTGGACTTAAGATCAATCGTATAAAATATTGTGACCCCCTTCATCTGATTGAAAAAATCATCAATGTGAGGAAGGGGTAACGATTCTTGATCTTTACTTTGTTTAGTTGTCTGTAGTCCACACACAACCGCAAGGATCCATCCGTCTTCTTAACAAAAATCACTGGTACACTAGGATGTATTAGGCCTTTCTCAAGAATGCCCTCAATCTGCAACTTGAGCTCACAAAGCTCAGGTGTGGTCATCCTATAAGGAGCTAGATCTTAGGCTTCGGGTAATAAGCATGGATAGGCTCCCAAGGTCCTTACATTATAGAATACATCGTGAAAGCACTACAAAAGAAACCAAAATATAGATAGGACCAAAATGAGTTAAACATACTTAACTTCAGGAGAAGAAAGGACCATAACTCAAGAATCAAAGAGATACAAAATATAACATGTAGCAACCTGGACGAAACAATTCACCAAAAGGCCAAAAAATGTCAAAGAACAAAGACACGGACAACTAATTAATCTTTTGACATTTGGGGGGATTTCTAGAAGTGTTAGCATGGTCTTCTTGGTTATGCTTATGCTCTAGCTCCTTTTGAGTCTTCCCACTATCATCCTCATCCTCGAAGCTATTGATTCAAAGCTGGAATTTCCTTTTTTTGTCCCTCTTCCTCTACCTCCAAACGATCCCATAGATCCCTCACCAACTTATCCATCTTAGTAAATTCCCTTCTAACTTTCATCTGAGACATACATATTTTCTTACCAGCCTCAATACTTTCATTCATCACATTCCTGAAATATGAATTATTCCCCTCCATAGACTGCACAACCATCTCCAAATGCTGTAACCTTTTGTTTAGCTCCTCATAATTATGGCCCTTGTCATCAACAAATATGCCTTTAAAATAAAACTCTAGTAATTATCTATATTGTCTCTCAATTCAATTACATAAGAGTTCCTCTTTTTTAAATTCTAAAATTCTCCTAATTAAACTTGACTCTTAATTCAAACTTGACTAGATTTATTATTTTTTAGTAAACCTTAATATTCATAGTACAAGTTATTTTTAGTAAGTTTTAAATTTTAAATTTCTAGATCCTACGAATTTACATATATTGTCCACGTGCCTAAAATAATTTAGTTATTCTGTTGTATCTCAAGTTGACTCACGGTTACAAAGATATGGAATTTTAAAATTTTTATTTAAAAAATATGAAGAAAAAAAAATTCAAACCTGATTTTTGGGCCCTAGATGGATTATTTCAGCCTCCAAAAATTGTCAAAATGTGTCATAAGTGGCTAGCATGGATTAACATGTCATATACATTTACCATATTTCTGTAAAAAAAATGTTTTGGTTCTTCGATAAAAAGTTGTGGCCCCCACAAGACAAGTAACCAAATCTATATCAACAATTTACGTTGTACATTATTCATTATGATTTGATCGATGGCCTCTTGTATAAGAGAAACATAGATAGCGTTTTGATTAGTTGTGTTGAGCCCAATAGAGTTGAAAGAGTGCTGAAAAAGTTTCACCATGGTTTCTTTGACGGCCATTCCACCCCCTAAAAAATTCCAAGATTATTAGAGTTGATTACTTTTAGCCCACCATGTTTACTTATTGTCACAAGTGGGTAAGGAGATATAATGAATTTTTATTTTTTATAGAAAGGATAAACAAGGAACCCATTACTCTTCCATTGATTACAAAAAACCAACCATTCACTCAATGGGAATTGGGCTTCATTGGCACGGTAAACCCCATTTTTAGTGTTGGTCATAATTGGATGTTGACTACCACTAAGTGTTTCACCACGTGAGTTGAAGAAATCCCTGTGAAGGAAGAAACTGAGAATGTTTTAGTTGACTTCTTGGATTACATCATCATAAGGTTTGAAGTTACACACACTATAATCTTATATGATAAAATAAAAAAAATTGGTACAAAAATTACTAATTTCCCCTTGAAACATGAGATTTACCTGATGAAATCTTCCAATTATTGTCTTTAAGGTAATGGGATTGTTGAATTCTCAAAAAACATCTTATTATGATCATGATGAGGACTATGGAGGAGAATAAGAGATAATGACACATAAAATTGAGGATTACCTTGAGGATAGATAGGATCACGCCTAAGAAGTCCATTGACAACTTTCCTATCATGCTTATATATGATAGAGAAATAAGGCTCCTAATTTCATGAGATTTTCCGTACTAGATCTTTCATCCCTTGAGCTAGTTCATACGCTAGAGTTAGTGCACCATAATAATAGAACCATCAGGATTTTAGAGTTAGTCAAATCGGAATAGGTAAGAGAGATAAGCAAAGGTAAACTCTATGATTGTCAATTGGTTGTAAAGAAGTGTTTTGATAAGAAGTCTCATCCTGAAAACTTCAAAATAGGATAACTAGTCCTTAAATGGGATGAAGAATGGGGTAAACCTGGGAGGCACAAGAAATTTGACATCATTTGGAGTGGCCCATACCAAATCACAAGTTGTAAAGTAAGTAATGATTTTGATTTGGTGAAACACGATGGTGAGTCATTGAGTATCCTATATAATGGAATGTTTCTCAAATAGTATTATTGAGCTTCCAAGTTCCCGTGTACATATTTTAGAGTCTCTTTTTTTGTTCTCTATTTTTTATTTTCCCTTGTTCTCTCTAGGTTTCTTGTTACATATTTGAACTATGGGTGCCTTCTCTAAATCTGAACTTGCAAATCATAATTGCTCTGCCCAATTTTACCAATTAGAACTTGCTAAAAAACTCTAGTTTCTCTAATAATTTATTTACACACTCTATATTTTCCAGTTGGGATGCGTATGATATGTTGTGTTTATAAAAACATTTTTTGTTCCATTCTTTAGAGAGTTATTTCAAGGTTATGACTTGCATATATTCAAAGTGGAAGGATTTTTACTCTAATAAAATTATTTTGTGAGAAATCAAATATTTAATGTAGAATTCATTACCAAATGGATGTTAAATCTACTATAATTTCCACTTAATAGGAAAATTACCCCTTTGAGCAGCCATGAATGTTTCCAAAATGAGCCCCCTTCCCATTGTTAGCAACCCAAATTAATAACCTTGTTTTTTTCACTTCATTTTCATGCTTCATGATCTCTATTTTGGTGTTCTATTATCTATAGAGTCTCATTACGATAAATAGAGTATTTGGAGAATTGTCTCCTCACTTTTATCTTCTTTACAATACACTTGAGGCATCATCTATGCTTTGTGCATAATTTTCCTTGGGTCTAAGCTTTGCATTGAAGTGATTAAAGTAGTTGAAGTGTTTGAATCCTTTACTTATATTCATAGTTTAGTATAGGTCATGAGAGGAGATCTATTTTTTAATGATAATTTGTGTTCATGTTTAGGAAGTATTCTCATTTATAGAGGAAGAAACAAATCACATACATCACATGTGATCATTTTTAGTTGTTCCATGACATTGACCTCCCCTAACCATGTTGCTTTAATATTTTGGGAGATTGTTTCCAAGAAAAAATGGTTCATATCTAATATGTATTCTCTAAATTATGTTGGAGGAAGAAGAGGGTTGTGGGAGGATCTCACAAAGTCCAGAAAATTGTTCAAAGATAACGATTAGATCATTGGAGGAGATTTCAATAGGCCATTGTCCCTAGCTGACAAAAAGGGGGATGTATGTCTTATTCTAAAGGAATGGATGATTTGGATAATTCTATCTGATCTAGATTTGGGAGGTTTAAAATATACCTGTTCAAATAAGAGAATGGGAGATGGCCTTATTCAAATTAAACTTGATCATTTTTTGATTAGTCATCAAATTATGTTTAACCAATTTTATTCTCTCTTATCTTCCCAAGATTGGTTCAGACCATTACCCCATTATTTTGAAGATGGGATTGGGTTTACCTAAAAAATAAAAACCTTTTAGATTTGAAAATATGTGGTTGAAATGTGAGTAACTCTTTAATAAAGTTCAGGAATGGTGGGGTGGATTTTTATGGTGTTCCCATGTTTAAATTAATTTACATATTGAAGCATGTCAAAGCTATGATTAAATTTTGGAACAAGGAGACTTTTGGTAATATTTTTCGCTAGAAAAGTAAGATAGTGGAAGAGTTAAGAACTCTTGAATAAATTATGGATTTGAAGGCTTGAATCCTGTTTTTAAGGATCGGGAGCAAAATTTGTTGGTTGAGTATCATGTTATCTTTGTTAAAGAAGAAACTTATTGGAGACAGAAGTCTCTGATCACTTGGCTCAAAGAGGGAGATAGGAACATGAAAAAAATTCATTTCATGGAAACCATAAAAGCTAATCATCTTAGATTCCATGAAATTAAAAAGAGAAATGGGGAACTCTCCTCAGAGGATGAGGAAATCAAAGATACTATGATCAACTACTTTAGGGATCTATTTTTGTGTGCTCTAGATCTTGATGCTATTGTCTGTGATAAATCCTTAGATCTATTTCAAAGAGTGATTTCAGATTAAGATAACATAAATCTTTCTCTTATCCCTGGGGAGGAATAAATTTGGATAGCTTTGTTTGATATGGAACCTGATAAATCTTTTGGGCCAGATGGGTTTCCTAATTTCTTATTTCATTATTTCTGGGAGATTATTAATCAGGATGTCGTAGATTTTGTTCAATATTTTTCAGATTTGGTCACCTTCTTAAATAGATCAACAACACTTTCTTGGTTCTTATTTATAAAATGACAAGTGTTAATGATCTTAAAGATTTTAGGCTCATCAGCTTATGCAATATTATTTACAAATTGATTACAAAAATTCTTTCTTTTCAAATCAAGAATCTTTTATCTAACTTCATTTCTCCTAACCAATGAGCTTTTGAACTTGGTATAAAGATCCTTGATGGTATCATTATTAGTTAGGAGGTCATACACTAGATGGAAAACTCAGGTAGATCAGATATGCTTGTCAAATTGGATATGCAGAAATCCTAAGACATGGTATCTTGGTCTTTTTTAAAGTCTATCTTGGTAAAACATGGCTTTAATGATCATTTTGTTAAATTAGTGATTATCTATATTACTTTAACCAGCTTCTTGGTCATTTTTAATGGTAAACCAGAAGGTTTTTTCAGGCTGGTAGAGGTCTCAGACAAGGAGACCCCCTATCCCTTTTCCTTTCTATCATCATGGCCGAAACTCTCGATAGATTATGAAATCATTCTATTAATAAAAATATTATCCAGTGAACCAAAATTGCTAATTGGCTATCACCTATTTTTCTAAACCAATTTTTGGATGACAATTTCTTGTTGGGGAAAGATTATGTTCAGGAATCCAAAAACTATAAAAAGGTGTTACAGAACTATAAAATGGTTTCAAGACAATTGATCAACTTCCATAACTATTATTTTTTCATCAATGTTCAAGCACAACACCAAAATGGGTTGGCTTGTATCTTGGTATGTAAAATAATAAATCTTCCATATATATACATGAGGATGCCCCTCATTCACAGAAAAAATGTATATCACAATATGGAATCCTAACATTGATAAGGTTAGCAAGAAAATTTCTGGATGGAAAGGTTATCTCCTTTCTTAAGTAGGTAAAGTCCTTCTTCTCCAAATCTCCTTGCAATGAATCCCTATTTATTTTATGTAATGTTTTCATCTCCTTGCAAAAAATATTACCTCTTTGGAAAGGGTTTAGAAACATTTCATTTAGTATGGGATTGAGGACCATTTTAAATATCCTTTGGTGGCTTGGAACAAAGTCTCTAAACCCTAATCTTGTGTGGGTCTTGGGCTTAAATATATTAAACTGATGATTGAGGCTCTACTGGTTAAAGTGGTATGGAGGATATCCAATGAGGCAGGTCTTTAAGTGGATATTTTGAAAAATAAATATTTGTGGAATATTGATAGATTGGATACTTATTTCCTGAATAAATATATTCCTTTGGGGCCAGTTTTCTAGAACTCCTTTGTCTCTTTAAAGTCTATTTTGAGCCAAGGAATTGAATGGAATATTGGGAAAGGATCCAAAATTATGTTTTAGGAGGATAGTTGGTTGGAGGACAAACCTTTGTCTTCTGTTGAACATTGGAAATTCTTATTTCATATCTTTGAGGAGAATGGTCAAATATTTTTCCAAGACTTCTGTGTAAGGGGTAGAGAAGATATAAAGTGGATATCCATCCTTCCTCCACCAAATTTTGAGTGATATATCAAATATTTTATTGATATTAATATCAAGCTTCAAAATTTTCATATTCCTTGTTTTCATCATCATGAATATTTAGTGGTTTGGAGAGAGTAGGATTCAGGAGAGTTCTCTATTAAATTTGCTTACCTTTTGAATTTCAGACCCTTGGAACAGAAGGAATTCTTGAGTAAGATTTGGGTTAAGGATTTACTCCCTAAGGTCAATATTTTTTACTGGTTAGCAGTTCAAAATAGGATCCTAACCCTTGAAAACTTAAGAAAACAAGGGATGATTATTCCAAGTAGATGCATTATTTTTTGTCAACATGAGGATTTTTCCAGCCATTTGTTCATCCATTACCCTTTCTAATTGGATTTTTTTCCTCTTTCATTGGTATTTTTAATCTTCAATGGATTCTTCCTACCTCTTTGGATTAAATTTTTCTACAATGGGTTTTTCTTTTAAGTACTTTTTTCTTGTGGAAAATTGGAATATGTCTCTTCCCCATTTTCTGTGAAGCCTTTGGAAGGAAAGGAATGGCAAGATTTTTAGGGATTAATTTTCTTCTATCAAGGTGTCTTCTTTCCTTGTCTCTTCCTTTAAGGAAAATCTTAGACTCTTCAAGGGAAAAATTAGAGCCCTTCGCCCCAAAACTGAGGTTCCAGTTCTTAAATAGTTCTCTTCTGGTCCTCCCATTCTTAAATTCCCTCAGTCTAATATAAAATGGTCCACTCCAGATTTAATTATGGTTAAGTTTAATTTTTATGGATCCTCACAGGGTAGCCCTAGTCCTATTAGTGGGGGAGGTATTCTTAGATATCCTGATGTAATTTTGTTGCTTTTTTATACTTATCCTTTAGGTGTTTAGACTAATAATTTTTCTAAAGGCATGGATGATTTTTGGGGCATTAATCTTGCTAAACAAAAAGGATTCATGAGGATCCAAATTGAATTGAACTCCCTCCTTATTATTAATTCACTAAGAAAAGATAGTTTTCACAATTGGATTCTAAGCAATATCCTTAGTGATATTAAGGAACTACTTAAAGGTTTTGATGGATTTTATTTTATTCATACCCCTATAAATGGTAATAAATGTGTGGATTATTTAGCCAATTTGGGGGTGAAAGGTAATGATTTTAAAGTGTGGGAGAAGGGAAATGAGATCCATAATACTATTAGTACTCTCATTAATAATGAAAGGTACTGATTTGCAAGGGGATTTATTACCTCGTATGGATCCTAACTTTTTCATCAATGTATTTATGGATATCAAGACCTTTGGCTCATGCGATATATTTTCCCATATTTCTATTAATTCCATTTTTGGGGTTTTATTGTTTACTTGTTTCCGATTTCTCATCTCCATGTGAGTAAGGAAACCATGGGAGGTGGTAGATTGAGAACTGAACCCAAAAACTATGGTGCTCTGAATGAAAACCCTTCACTGTGGCACATTTTTTAAATTGGGGAATTTAGAAATTTTATTTTAAACTCATGGGGTTTGATCCTTTCCTTGCTTTGGAATTCATCCATGTTTATAATAGTGGAAATGTGGCGGTTCGTGGCATGGAGATTCAGGTTTCAGAACTTTCAATTACACAGGAAACTGTGGTGGAAATGTGGTAGTTCGTGGCATGGAGATTTAGGTTTCAGAACTTTCAATTACACAGGTGACCATATTGGAAACATATGGGTTAAATATTTACAAAGACTAGACTAGGCGCAACCATGAAATCCATACATTTTTCCAAGGAAAATAAAGAGTCTGATTTATTTTTCATGGAATTTCTCGATACTGCATCCCTCATATTTGGAACATGATTTGTCATCAATTAATGTGATACATTACTCTTGAGGGTAATACAGAAAAATATTTATGCATCATCCTTCTATGGTTAATATATTTTGGCATAAGATAGCCATGAGCCTCCCCTTCTATTTTCTCATGTCCTCTCAGCTTCTATTACATATTTTCAATAGGGGAAGACTAAAACCCCCTTACATCATGGTCTTATCCTCCTGTTTTATAAAAATGGTAAGCCACCAATGGAAAAGAATTTGTAGCCAAATCAGGAGGATCTCGGTGACAATTGTACTCTAATTGAACAAATTTATAGGTTAAAGAAGGAGAAGGGTACTGACATTCAAGGGAAGGGAAAGGTTAGTACAATGTTCACTATTTATTTTTCAAAGACAAAAGGGGATCCTTCCAAAGGAAAATAAAATTTGGTTACTTATTGAAGTGTGGCTTTTGATAAGATTTCACTCAGGGTTCGATAGGTGGAAAAGGAAGTTGATTCTCTTAGTGAAGCTGGAGCAGAAATAGGGGATAGTGTTATGAACTGCATTGAGGCCTCTAATAAAATTTATATCTCTCAAAAACTCCATTATAGAGGATTTGGTTGGGCTTAAAATTATGTTCATGGACATTTAGAGGAGGCTAGTTAAAAAGGAGCATAGATACAAAACTTGTAGGCAGGACAAGATGGTGAATGATGACACCCACACCCTGGTTGAATAGGATGATTAGTAGAAAGGTCCAAAGGAGAACCATTTAGAGGTTTATAAGTGCTTGAAGACCAATCAAGATTAGGCTCTAGGAGTTGTTGATGGACTATTTTTAGATTGTTCTTCTGGGAGGGCTGTTTCTCCCTATTTTGGATGGATTTGGCCTATTTATTTCCTTCTTACTTCTGTTTCAGTCTCTCTATGTAATGGTTTTTTGGACTACAGTCTTGGCTAAGTTGTCTTAGCCCTTTTTTTTTATTTTTCCTTTTTTCCTTCTCTTTAGAACTACCCACGATGCATTTTATTGTAAGGCCTATAGGAGTCATAATCCCTGCTTCTTACCTTATCTAATCAAAAAATGTGTTTTTTATTAATTTTACATTGTGTTGATGTTGGTTCTTAATTCATTTCTATATTTTTAATGCCTTGGAACTTTAAAAAGACCTCTCTATATTTCAACTTGGGGATTAAACCCACATTAATTAAAAGAGAATAAACATAAGTGTTTTTATATAAAAGAGATCCCCTAATTGAGTGGAGGGAGGGGATCCACATCCTTTAATTTTTCCTGAGAATGAAGTTAGAAATTTGGCTAAAGCATGAGTTGATAGTAGAAAATATTGCACCACATGGTGTAATTCCTAAAACTTGGGTTCCTAGGTTTTGTGAAAGTAAAGTCAAAACCAAATAAGCTGGAGAAATTTTTTGGGAAAGTGAAATCCCATCATTAGTGTCACATGACACCAATCATGGAAATATTGGTTCTCTAAAATTAAGAAATCAGATATGGCATGGATCTAGGATAAAGGCCAAATGTAACATGTGTCATAGTTTATGGCCCTGAGAATTCAAAGGTAAATAGACTAAGGTAAAACCATGAGATATCTAAAAGATGATAGACTATAATGTGTCCATCAAAATACTAAGAAATTTAATTTTAAGATTGCGTCACATGGCATAATCCCTTAAGCTTGGATTTCTTAGAAGACTGAGACCCGACAAGGAAGGAAAAAAAATACCCCATGAATCTAAGATCCTAATGGAAACTACCATGATAGATTTAATTACAGATTGTCCATCACCCACATTCCAACTTGATATCCCAAGCCTGTAACCCATACAAATAGGACACATGGTTTTAACATTATGAAGGAATCACATTAGTCTCATTAGAGAAATATTGAGGAGTACTTAGATCTGAGAGAATTTTAGGGTCGTTATCATACATGTTTTATAATTTGACGGTAATCATAAGCTTTAGCTACCATTTTTCTCTATATTTCAAATCATTACAATTTTTGGTGATCATTTTTCAAGTTAGGCTTGTTCTCTTGTGTTGATCCCCTAGAATATGCTTTGATAATGTTGGAGTGGATTTTTTTAGTTGGGCATCTTTAGAGGTCTATGATCATTGTGAATATCATATACATGAGAAAGATTATTTTTTCCATCATATTTTTTATCCTCGTGTTCTCTCTTTCTTTCCCTTTCCCCTTCTCTCTTCATTTTTAATAATTATAAATCCAATCTAATTGTAAAGGGTTCCTCCTCTTTAAATGAAAATTTACTTTTCCCTTTTGAGTACTAATCCTATGATTTCCTTGGACCTTTGGTTTTATCCTTATAAATGCATTAATGGATTTTATTATGACTGTAATAGACTATTTATGTTTTAGACTTCAATAAATACATCATTTTGTCTTATATATTCCTTTTATATTAGTTTTATTGTTCCGTACCTCTCGTTTATTCTTGTGGTTTACTATGTGTGTAGTATTTGTAATATTTTCAATCATTATGTCTAAAATAGGATAAGATGGAGAGTTATGACTAAATGTAGGTTCATTATATATTAGATATACCTTTTGGAATTGTATTTTTTCATCTTTCCTTATATCTCATATAAGGATAGTGACCCCCTTAATTCTTTGTGAATCGTCGTGTCTAATTTTTAATGCTTTCCTTCCCCTTTTACTTTGAAATTAGTATTTTAGAAGTACAATAGTGAAAAATTAGAGTGGTTTGGATAAGATCCAAATTTCTCTATAGGTTCAAGCCTCAATAATCCAAGTTCCAACATGTTGAAGGCATTCCCTTTTTTAGACACACACTCTCTTTCAATGCTCTTAAGTGCACATTTTCAGCAGCCAACAGGAAACTCAAACTATGACAAATTGATTAAATACATCAATTATGGTCACCAATGGTAGTTAGATCATCTATGTTGTTCATGAATAGGTTCAAATGATAAATTTAATTGTCTATAAATGTGATGATGAGGAATTTTTCCTTGAGTTTTATATATTTATATTTTTTTGTTGGTAAGAATAGATATACATATGTGGGTATAATAGTTCTGATTTCCTAAGAGATGTAATTAAGTGTGAACAAGGTGCATGCTTACACATGGTTTAAGGCTACACAAAATTTTGTATCATTACTTGTAGTTCCCACTACTCCATTAGGTTAATGTGTTCTTATTAGTGAAAGGTTTATGAGAGGTTAATTAGCTCCCTCTCCGCCTTCATTTAGTTATGTAGCCACATATTCTAGTGTTCATGGTAAGGGGGCATATTTGGAATATCATATAAGTACTCACAATAATATACATGAGTTATTAGAAAATATATTAAAGTGTGAGGTAATACATTATTGTAGTGTAAGTGTGGGAGAGTAAGTATACATGAGCTGTGATAATAACTCATGAGGAATAGGGATTATATATTACAGGTTAGACATAATATTATTGGGATTACATAAGGACATGTAGGAGAGAATAATATGGAAGATAAGGCCTAAATCATATTTTATAGGATCAAGTATTTACATTATAAGCTCTTAACTAGTTAAATAAATTGTTGAACTATATGTTTTTTATTAATATCTACCAAAAATTATGTTTTGCACATCTAGTCATTTCCAACACATTTTATTATTTTCTAAGTTTAGAGGGATTGTATTCCCTTTTATTCTTGAACCTCATGAAAATTAGGTTGCCTTAATTTTTTGATTATGGGTTGATGAGGGTTCAGGGGTCCCTTCCCTAAAACAAAAATCTCCCTTTTAGAGAAAATATCTAGCAATACAAAAACAACAAGAAAGGTTAAATATTAACCATATCTAGATTCAGCAAAAACATAGAACTAATAGTGAACAAACAGTAAAGTAAAATTTTACTAACAACATTAAATAATATGTCTGAATAGAAGCCCACAATCATTCATCATCTTTTTCAATCTCTTTTATTAGTGTAGACCATTATTTAGCTAGAGTTTTAATAGATGCACCTAGATTTGCAAGATTCGTCTCATTCAAACATCTCTTTCTTTTCTTAGAGGCCTCTTCATTGTCACTTTGTCTATATTAACTAATCAATTGAGCCAAAAAGTGGAAGTGTTGAATGGTGGAATTTATGTGAATCATATTCTATTTTTTCACTTTTTTAAGCAGGTCCTTTTGATGGTCTACTTCTTTTTCTATAGATTTACACTTATCTTGTAAAAACTCCACACTATCATTGTTCGTAGGAAGAGCTATACTATCAGCCTTGTTCCTCATTATGTTCAAATATTTTAGTATGAATTGGATCATAATTTTTTTTGATGTTAGTGTCATTTTTAGGATATCGAGGCTCTCCTGTTCCTTGACCATTTCATTTTGGGAACTTTGACCCTACATCTTCCCTCTTTCCTCAATGACAGGTTTAGTGGCTTTCTTATGATTTTTCAGTTCCTAAAGGCCCTTCATTGCTTCCTTGTCATCTTGAGGCTCTTCACTACCCTCCTTCAACAATAGGCTCTCGCTAGAATCCCTCTCATCATTTTTTTGGGTCATATTTTCACTATCATACCCACCTAGAGTTCGAGCTAACAACCCAAGATAATCATCTAACTTTTTCACATCACTTGAGCCTCTTTTAACCATTTCCATTATAGTACCCTGGTGCAGAGGTACCAAAATGTTGCTCTTTTTATACTATTCAATAGTGGCACACAAAGACTAGAGTATGTAATAAGGAAAGATAACTTTTCCCATTGAATATGTAGTGTAACATAGGGATGTGATATATGAAAATTGTCTTGTGACGACCCTCTAGAGTTATGAATTAAATAAGCTTCAAAGAAACCTTATTGAAATGTTCTGGTAATGAATTCCTAAGACACCCAATAAAGTGAGGAGTAAGGTTTTCCTTACCTTTCAAAAACAACTTCATCTACTCTGCGCTATCCTTCTTAGGTTTGAAAATATCCCTGCAATCCTTTTTCATGTCCATTAGAGCCTCCATGGTGTCGATGGTAATTTGGAGCTTCAACCATCTAGGTATCACCATGCCCCCAATCCATTTTTTAGAGGTATTCTAGGGTGTGTCGAAGTCCTTGCTTGGATTTTCATTGAATCCTTCAAAGATCTTGAAAAAACAGGCCATGCCCTTCTTTTAAAAAATCACCCACACTTTGCACTTGATATTCTTGATGGAATTAGGCTCTATTTGGACCAAGTCTCAACCAATTCTCCCATTCATACTAAAAGAAAATAACGAGTAGTTAAATCTCTGTAGAGTATCACAACCACAATCCCCCTTTTCTGTGAGCATGGCCCTCTAATCTAGGTTAAGATACTACAACCCCTCCTCCTTAAAACTTCATTAATGCATATTCCAAATGGTATTTTTGACATAACATGATTTGACACAATTTATATCTCAATCCTATCTCTGTCATTATTGCGAATAATAGTTCAAGATTTGCCTTGATTCACATAAGTCTTTCTATTCATGATTCCATTACCTATGAAAATCATCTCGACCCTACACTTTGACCCATTTTTTATCCTTTTTAGAGTCATTATCATCCTTGGATAGTTGGGACTTCATAGGGGGTTCCAATTCTTCAAAAAAAATTATGAAGTTCATTGTAGCTTCATAAACTCCTTTATTAGCAAATAGGTCTGTCATATTGTTAGCTTCCTTGTATATATTTAAAAGTTATATTTTAAAAGATCCTATACATCTCTCATATACCTTCAATAGAGTCTTGTATGGATATGGACATAGTGCTAACATTGAGAATTTTTTTATTATGTTTAAGGAGTCTCCCTCTATTTCTATGTTTTTGATTTTTCTTTTAACAGCAATATTGATCATCCAGAAAGCCCTAGCCTCTTCAGCAATATGATTTTATTGGATTCCAAGATTACATGAGTAACCCAAGATGAATTTTCTATTATGATCTCTAAAAACTCCTCCAATTCCATATTTATCTAGGTTCC
Source organism: Taxus chinensis (assembly GCA_019776745.2). NCBI lineage: Eukaryota > Viridiplantae > Streptophyta > Pinopsida > Cupressales > Taxaceae > Taxus > Taxus chinensis. The sequence continues at coordinate 243,000,855 of CM034146.1, forward strand.
ATTTCGACACCCTATCGAAATTCAAATTGATCCATTCATTTCTAGGTATTTTCCATCCATCCAGCCTTGGGTTAGGTTTAAGTGGGATTTTTTTACTACTTATTCATTCCCTGATTTCTTTATATTTTTATTTCCATCTCAATGAATATATTTTTTTATTTTTGATTATGGAGAAGTTAGCATTTATGGCATTACGAAATATTTCTACAACTCTTTTCTCCAGTTCTTTCTTCCCCTTGAAAATTACCCTATTTATTTCTTAGAAAATTTCCCTACAAAGATGCATTAAGGAAAATACCCATAAATTCTTTAGACCTTCACTTCTGAAGGGGCAGCTCCACGGATTCCACATCAACTTTAACGAAGAAGGAAAGATCCAATTGATTTTAAAGAGAGATAATAAGGATTTTCTAACCTTAACCGAGAAAGGGCATTCAAGGAAAAGGAGGGAGGTATTTTCCACTTCTTCACACAACACACACTTATTTACCAGATGAAAACTCCTTCTATTTGCAATGGCCATCGTTAGAATTTTATCATGTAGGGCCAACCACCAAAAGATATTGACTTTGGGTGTAACCTCCTTAACCCATACGTTGTCCCATTTGAAACTTTCATCATTTGGTACTTCTTTAAAATGACCATTTTAAGAACTCTTTACCAAGATGATACCACTCTCTTCTCTAGACCAAAAAATATTGTCTTGCTCTTGTTTTCTTACCACAACCATGCCACACAATAAATTTTTAAGGGATTTCCTCTCTATTTTGTTTTGTTCTTCCATATTTATATCTTTCTAGATTTTATACGGGTCCTCCAAATTAAATTAATCCTCAAGAAGAAAACCATATTTGACAACAGCATCCTATTGTAAGTTGGGAAAAAATTCCCTTAGCAGAATATTTGCTATCCATTTGTATTCCTACAACTTTGTTGTTCTTTCATTTCCAATTTTTTACTTGCAACCTTTTAAAAGTAAGACTTTTTCCCAATTAATAGCTTTCCAAAAAAGGGAACCCTCAAAGTTTAGTATGTTGAAGTACCAATCAGCAGCTATGGGGTCCCTCAAGTATTTCTATTATAATTGTAGTCCAAACACTAACCTCTTTTATCAGTCTCCAATCCATTTTTGATAGGAGAGATTTATTTATTTTCTCCCGATTTCTAATCCCAAGACCACCCATCTTCTTGGGCCTACATATATTATCCCACGTCATAATAGGAATTCTAGTTTTGTTCTTGGGCCCACTCCATAGGAATATTTTTTGAATAATTTCTAATTTATTTACAACAGCAACAGGAATTCTGAAAAATGACATGGTGTAGACCAAAAGATTTTGGAGGGAGCATTTTAGTAAAATTGTCTTACCTTCCTATGAAAGGATAGATCCCTTTGATACGAATAATGTTTTTATAAATCTATCAATCAAGAAATTCTAGTATTAATTATTTAGCCTCTCATTCCCTATCAGCATACCCAAATATCTTGTAGGAAAATATTTCCTTTTGCAACCCAAAATCTTAGAGATCTATTGAATTTTTTCGTGGGGTGTTGAAAACAAATACATAGCTCTTTCTAAAAGTATTTTGTTGGTCTAAGACCTCTTCATAATCTATCAAATGGATTTTAAATTCTATGGCTTATGGAACTATGGTTTCACAAACCAAGATATTTTCATCAACAAAAGGTTGATGGACCACATTATCACAATTATCAGCTAGAGCAATCCCCATAATTCTTGCTTCTACATTAGCCTGGTTCAAAGCTATGCTAAAAGATTCAACCATTAATATGAAAATAAAGGTGGAAATAGGGTCTTCCTACCTCAAACCCATAGAGTTGTTAAAGAAACCATAAAGTGTATCATTAACAAGAACCAAGAATCTAGCTGTAGATATGTAACTTTGAATCATGTTGCTAAAATTTGAACTAAAACCAAATCTTACTATTACTTTGTATAGGAAGTTCCAAGACACTTTGTCATAGGCCTTATCCATATATATCTTTATCACCATGGTTTATTTCTTATTTTAATTCACGGAATGGAGGTTCTCCTGGATAGTCACAATGTTGTCTTGAATTTATCTTCCTATCACAAATCCTCCTTGTTGATTTGAAATCAATAAAGGTAGAAGAAGTTGTATTCTCAATGCCAAGATCTTGGAGAACATCTTATAGTTGTAATTACACATACTTATTGGTCTGAAATTTTTAAAATATACAGCGTTTTCATTCTTAGGAATGAGATCTAGAAAGGTGAAATTAAAATCCTTTAGCATATTTTTGTTGTTGAAAATTTCTTAGATGGCTAGGAAAACATCTCTTTTAACAATATCCCAGAAAAATTAGAAAAGCATGGTTGAGAAACCATTTGGACCAGGTTTTTTGTCTCAACTCATAATTTTCAGCATATATTTTATTTCTTCGGTGGATGGAACCTTGACCAACATATGGTTATCCTCTTCTATCGCCAACTTGGGGATGTAATCCAAAAAATAACTCTCCTTTTTTGGGATTAGGAACATGTTAGGAAGATAAAAGAGAACTAAAAATGATACAGCATCTCTTTGGATATCTTTTGAGTCAATCAAAGTAGAGTTCACCTCCCCTTTAATGCTAAAAATCTTATTTGATCATCTTATTTTCAAGGAAGAAATATGGAAAAACTTTGTATGCATGTCCCCTTCATTTAGCCATGATATCCTTTATTTTAGTTTCTAGAAAATTTCTTCTTTGGAGAGGATATTCTGATAAAAGTTTGTTCACTTTGATTTGGCATTCAACATCACTATCAGCATTTACCTCTTCCAAATAGGTTTGAAGAGAATATAATTCCTATTCCAAAGAGCTCTTCAATTCGAAAATATTCCTAAAACAATATTGATTCCATCCCTTCAGTTTTTTCTTTACATGAGAAAGATTTTTTGAGACTCTAAACAGTGTTGTTCCTAGAACCTTTCTGGTCCACCACTCTTTAACTAAATATTTTATATTCTCATGTTGGAGTCACATTGTTTTCAGCATAAATTATATTTCTTTAATGGATGGAACCTTGACCAACATATGGTTATCTGCTTCCATCACCAACTTGGGAATGCAATCCAAAAAATAACTCTCCTTTCTGGGATTAGGAATATGTTGGGAAGATAGAAGAGAACTAAAAATGAAACAAAATCTCTTTGGATATATTTTGAGTCAGTCAAAGTAGAGTTCCCCTCCCTTTTAATGCTAATAATTTTATTTGAACATCTTATTTTCAAGGAAGAAATATGGAAAAACTTTATATGCTTGTCCACTTCATTTAGTCATGTTATCCTTGTTTTTTGTTTCCAGAAAATTTCTTCTTTGGAAAGGATATTCTGATAAAATATTTTTCACTTTGATTTGGCATTCAACAGAGCTATCATCATTTACCTCTTCCATAGATGTTTGAAGAGCAGATAATTCATGTTCCAAAGAGCTCTTCGATTTGAAAATATTCCTAAAACAATATTTATTCCATCCCTTCAGTTTTTTCTTTACATGAGAAAGATTTTTGGAGACTTTGAACAGTGTGGTTCCTAGAACCTTTGTGTTCCACCACTCTTTAACTAAATATTTTATATTCTCATGTTGGAGCCACATATTTTCAAATATTAAAGGAGTTAAATGTATCTCATTTTCCTTAACCATGAAGAGGATTGGGTTGTGGTATGAACCTATTCGAGGGAGAGAAAAAATACTAGCCTCTTATTTTAGCCATCCCCATGAAGTCAAAATTATTATATTTTTATGTGAGGATCAGTGTTGGAACTTTGTGCACATCAAAGAGGGTTGCACTTCCAATGGAGATAGAATGATTCATGTAAATATCAAGAGTAAAAATCACAAGGAAAATCAAGTACAGAAAATAAAAAAGTGTGTCTGGCATGCTAATAAATCAGATAAAAGGGGTACATATATGAGTGTTGTGTAACTCATGTGCATGACACGTGTACACTAACCCTATTGACCTATTCAAGTATGATATTTCTCACTAAGTGAGAGGACTAACCAACTAGGTGGACAAGATGTTGAATGATGACAAGTCTAGTCATATACACCAACAAACCCCCTTCATCAAAGCTGAGGTAGAGGTCATGTAAATTCAAAACTAAAAGATAACTCCCTAGGCAACTAAGAAATATGTTTCAATGGGGCCTAGATACTAATACTTATAAGGTGCCCATGTACAAACAACATCTCTCTAGAAAATAAGAAGAGGAGAAAATTGGGTTCTAATAACAAGGCTTGATGAGGTACCCATGTACAATAATGATCTCAAGTAATTGAGAAAAAACACCTAAGGGAAAACATCCACTTATAAGAGATAAAATACATCCCTAAAAAACATAAGAAAGATGCATCAAATGATTCCAAGAAACTAAATTCATAATAAGGTACTCATGCACAAATTCAATCTATCTAGAAGAAGAGGAGATGAATAACGCTATCTAGCCTCCCAAAACAAAGAACATGTTGAAGACCACCCTATATCAAGTGAAGAATAAGATCGCCAAAGTGACAAGGTTTTGTTCCTATCCCAGGAATGATGATCCACATGTGAGGTGTAAGTGAAAACTACTCTATTAAGGGATAGTGAATCTGAAGCAGTGGCGAAGAAGGAATGTGGAATATCCTGCAACTATATAGAAGAGTTCTTGATGTTTGATGAGTCGTGAATCAAAGTACCTACTCCCTGAAAATTATGTAGAGGATCATAAGAAGGTGGATCAAGAAATAACTCTTCAATATGATGTGGATGGTAAGTGGATGGTGGAGGTGTGTACCCATCACTATGGCCATCAGCCAAGCTAGAAGATAAGTCATCATCATTTGAAGTAAGTTCATAAATATCATCAAGTCTAGGTGAGTATGAAGGAGGAACAAAGTAAGAAAAAGAGTAGAGTCTAGTGTGATGATCAACTATATAAAGTGTAATAATATTGTCACTGGGAATATCCCTAACATAAAAAGAATCCAGAGTGAACTCAACCTACATGCCCTGACAAAGGTGAGTGATTTGATACACTAAAAGGAGATTAGTTAAAAGTGAAGGAATGTCAAGCACATTATTGAAAGTTCCACCATTCACTTCAATAGACCCTCTCTTGAAAACTAGCATAGAAATTTCATCACCAATCCGAATAAAAGATATGTCACATGGATCTAATGAAGCAAACTCAATGTAAGATGAGGCCATATGATGAGATGCACCTAAATCAATCACCCATGTAGGAGTAGGTGACACAACTGCAACTAAATCTTTTGTTTTTTTCTTTCCTTAGTAGATTCTTTATCTTTTTATTTTTCTTTTTCTTTTTATTTTTATTTTTCTTTCCCCTTTCCATTTTCTTTTTACTTAGAAAATTTTTTAGTTGATGATGAAGATGGCTTGAGAGAATCAAGAACTCCTATGTTGTTCTTCTCAATAAAAATCGTGAGGAGGTCAATCTTCTTATTCAAACATTTTTATTCTTCATTTATACCACTATAGTACCCACATTTGATCCGTTTCTTAGGATATTTACAACTAGAAGAGGAAGTGGAAATTTTTGTTTTGATAGTGGATTGGTCATTTTTATTCTCATGATCCTTGTTGTTTTGTTTCTTCTCTTTTAAAATCCTTGGTTTTTCATGACCAACAATGAGAGCATGGTATTTTGAGGATCTAAGAGTATCTGTATGGATGATTTGTCTTGTTCTCAAATGAGTTGAGATTAAAAAAAAATGTCAAATGAGGGCATATTCGAAGCATTGCCCATAGCATATTTCATAGCATGAAAATTTGACATGAAGATGGGGTATTCGGGAGGTCTAACTTAGAGAGAATCAACAAGATCAGCTAAGAATATTTATTCTCCATTTTACATTCCTTTAATAATAATCTAGTGTGGAAAAAATTTGAGAATAATTCCTTTAGGTTTTTAAAATTACTAGGATTTAATCCTAGTAGTTCATTTTCCAACTCATATGCCTACATGTCATCTTGTTTTCCAAGCATACTATCTAGTGTTTTCCATGTAGCATAAGTTGTTTCAAATGACACAATGTGGAAGAACAAGTTATAAGAAACAGATATATAGAAGACCTAAGGCTTCATCACTTCAGTTTAACCACTTATATTTTTTAGGCTCATCGTTAGGTTCAGTCTCAACTCCCATGGTGATGTGAAATAACCCTTTGCTCCTTAGTTTTATTACCATTTTTTATATACATTACAAGAAGTTGAATGGTGTAAACAACGGAATTGAAATTTCATCCATAGTGAAGAGAGACAAATAAGGAAGTCAAAAAATAAACACAACCAACACAACCACCCAGGACAATATTATAACCCCCTAATTTCAGCACTTTATAGTTTAGTGCATTAGATACAATATGGTGCAAGTGTGTATCGTGAAACATTCGATCACTCACCTTTCAATCAAAATAATAACGTGTAAGAGAGGATACCACAATCAATTTTCATGGAATGAAGAAAATTGACACTGTAAATAAACACAACAAGCTGAAAACAAAGAAAGCGGTGAAATCAAGTCCTTGTTGGCATGTGGTCTTATAGGTGTTTTCGTTGATGAAAAACTACATTAATGAAAAATTTCATGATGGATTATGGTAAAATAATATTTTGAATGATGTTAGCATGATGATTCAGATGTGTACTTGATGATATAGTGAGATTCGGTGAGGATTGCTTGTTCTTACTAGCCTATTCAAGTGCTTAGGATATTTTGAATGATGATGTGAGCTTCTTGGTTTCTTTAAAAAAAAATTGACATGATTATTAGTGGGTTTGGATAGTTCTTATGCACTCACAACATTGGCATGGTGCAGATACAAGTGTTTCACTATGTTACAGGTGCTCATTTAGAGCAAGTATGGATGTTAGGAGGTATGAGATTGAGCCTTGGAGCTATATGAGATAATTTATGTTTTCATTAAGGTATATAAATGTGTATAAGGTATTTTTGGTTCATTTTCATTTATTTATGATGAGTTATAGCATTCTTTCAATTGACCCTAGCTTCTACATTGAAAACTCTTCAGGAGATGTTATACAAATGAGATAGTATGGAGATTTTGTGGAATGTGATGATATTTTTATTATTTTAGATGTTATTAGGATGTTTCATGGTCCTTTGGGAAAAATTTTAGGTTTCCATGAGGTGTATTTTGCATTTTACGACATTTTTTGTGAGACATGATCAAAATATAGTGAACTTCCAGCTTGAGTTGGCACTTCTTATACTCTTCCTGAAATGTGTGATTTTCATGGGAAATTTTGGACTTCAGGTATGTTTATATGATGATTTTAAAAGGTTTCAAAAATATAATGAGGTCATTTCATCATCATGTTTTTATGAACGAATGTTAATAAGATAAAGTGGTATAAAACCCTAATTAGGAGCAGCTTGAAAAAGAAGAGGTATACTGAGCCAGTTTTGATTGATTCATGAAAATTGATGATTAGATGAATTATATTACTCTTCTATCTTTCCATAAATGTATGGTATAAGTCATGGTGATGAGTGGGCCCCACTCAAAAAGGTCAGTTTTTGAAGAAGAATGTATTGGGAAAAGGTTATCTAAATGAGATATGAGCTAAATTGATGTTATGGAATTTATGTGAGACTATCTTGATGTATGTGGAGTTTTTAGGACATTTTTAATGCATGCACATGGTTAAATTAGGTCCATTCAGGTTAACTCGTCAAAGGGCAGTTTTGAGGCCTTAAAATGTAGTGCTCGGTAAAATGCTCATAACTAGAGCTACATGTGGAATTTTGAGATGATAAAAATGTTTTGTAAATAGGATTACAATATATTTCCATTTATATAAGTCTTGTCTCATAATTAGATGTTTTTATGAGGTTTATAGGTCATTATTTGGACATGAAATTTTTTGTTAGTGCAGGACATGATGTGCTTTTCTGAAAGTTTTGAGTTTTTTGAAGACTTAGATGGATTAGGTGATATAGTATATCACATGTAATGTGAATAGGGATGAATTTTTCATCTAATGGATCCATTTTTAGGTCTTTAACGTTCATATAATGTTTTTTATGAGCTAATATTTGGAAACATCTTGTTTGGCAGGTTGATTTGGTAAAGACAAAAGTGGTTGTGGTTTGAGAAAGTGGTTGATTCAAGGATTCTAACTTTCTTATCATTATTATACAAGATCTATAAATTCCATCAAGTGGTCACATGGCATGTTTTGGTTGAGTATAAGTGATTATATGTCATAATGAAGTTTCTAGGGTGTTGAAGGGTGTAGGAAATAGTAGTTTTGAGAAATACAAAGAGCATTGGGCCCATTAAATGAAATAATTTTTTTATTTGAGCTAAATTATTACCATTAATGAATGTTAAATGATATTTTAATCATGTGTAATTTATTAAATGGGTCATCACTATGCATGGTTTTGATGTAACGACATTTTTAACTTTTTTCCCATGGGGTTTTGAGTAATGTTTGGCACATGTAATGATGTTTTTAGCTAGGCCTACCTTCTTGGGTCACTTTTGACTATTGTAATTAAAATATGGGATGTTTCCTTGATGTATGGGTTAAACCAAAGGATTTTAAACAATTGTTTGAATTTGAAATCAAGAGGAGCTTATAAAAGCATTTTTTTGGGTGCTTTTGCAAGCAAGTTGGGTGTGTGCAAGGTGTGCGGCCTAGGTGAGTGATTTTTTCAGGTTTATGGGCATGAATTGAGATTATATAAATTGTGTTGCAGGTTAAGGAAAATCATAAATTATGTGTGCATGTTTTTTAAGGGTTAAGAAGTGACGGAAGAGCTAGTTATGAGAGTTTGATCACCTAGGGTTTGAAGAGTTGAAGAAGTGTGAGATGAATACTTGGTCTTAATCAATTGTGGTAAAAAAAATCAGATATAATATTTTCATAAGGTGGTTGAGTGAGTGCTTGATCATATTGGGGGTTGTATCATCTTTGTGGAGTTGGTGCTTCACAAAATTAGGGGTTGGTGCTCCTTGTAAGGTTGTAGCTCTACTAAACTAGTGGTTGGTGCTGCTTGTGGGGTTGGAGCCTCACTAAAATTTGAACCATATCCATATAATATTGTTTTTCAGTGGGTTTTCTTCCAATTGAGGTTTTCCCACTTATATCTTGCGTCTTATGTTGATGATCTTACTTATAGTTCTTGCACATATGATTATTTTTTGATTGCACACATTAATGGATGGTTAAATGTTTATGACTATTTGATTATGCAAGTTTGAACTATAAATTTAATATTTTTGTAGGGAATGATTCACACACTACCCCCCCTCTCTTAGTTCATTGTGCTTCAAAAAATTGGTATCATAGTAGGTCCTTGTGAAGCAATTTTAACAACTTGAAATAGATCCTAGAAGCAAAAATGGGTAAGTCATATGATTGGAGGAGAAAGTATGATATTTCTGAGTCTTTGGTCTTTGGATTGCAAGAGACAATGGATGAAATAGAGAAATATCATGATATAGCTATCAAAGGTTTGAAATCTCAAGTGGAAAGTTTGTCTAATGCTTTAAAAGAGAAAGAGGATGCTTGTTCTAAGTATGAAGAAATATTGAAAACCCTAGACTAAAATTTGGAAAGTTCATATAGTAGGATGAAGAGGTATGAGAGACTTGAAAGGAGCTCCAAGGATCTTGATGAGTGTTTATAAGGCCAAAGAGATTCAGATGAAAAACAAGCCTAGGGTTTCAAGTTAAGCATGATCATGAAGCTGGTTCAAGCTCCAAATCAGATGTGAAGGTGACTAAGAGGACTGATTTCAGAAGGTCTAACTCAAGTAGAAAACCTAATGTTATGAGGTACAACTCTTCATTCAATGTGTATTTCTTTGTTTGTCATGGTTTTTTTCATAGAGCTAGAGATTGCAAACGAAGTCCTTTTGAGAATGGTGTAAGTTTCTTTAAAGGTGAGTGCTTTTCATGTTGTGATTATGGGCATAGAGAAAAACATTGTGGATTAAACTTAATTGTTTTTATCCTAGAAGGAAGAGGAGTGTTGTTTTTCTCAATTGTCAAAAATCAAACCATATAGCAATATTTTTTCCAAGCAAGAGGAGGTTCATCAAGAGGTCTGATCCAAAAGGTATAGTTATGGTAGTCAAGGGACCTAATCATGAAGGTCAGATTAATAGTAATGTTACAAAATCAGAAATGTTCAATATTGATCAATCAAGTAAGGTCAAAAGAACTGGCTCCTAGTCCACTATGCAGCATACAAAGGTTGTCCAGTAAGATTCTTGTTCCATTAAGGTTGACAACATGATCAACAAGCCCAAGTCAAATCAAGGGAGTATGTTTACACTTGTTGAAGAATATTATATGTGTTTAAATGCCTTTCCACCTTTTGTGCAAGACAATTTGAAGAAGTTAGGCCTATGGGACAATTCAATGGTAATAAGGTATGGAAATTGATCCTTCCAATGCATTCTTGTGTCCTTGGTAGTTGTATGTGTATTTAGGTTGTGTCATGTTGTCTTAAGCTCATGTGATCATGCATAGTATTGTTAGGTTAAGGAGCTTGTTTTCATGTGAGAAAGTGTTGAAGACTGTACACTAAGATTACTATACACTTTCCATAGTTATCTCACCGAGGACACTTCAAGGGTAATAAGGTAAATTTTTTGGCCTTAAAATGTGCCCGATATACCGGGAAATGTGCTTTTCTCATACAGGCGATATTTTTGATCCATAGGTTTATGGGACGGTTTTGGCCCATGGTTTTGATACCCATGGTTTTGTAAAACTTATTAAGTAGTTGTCTAATTATATGGTTATTTGCATATGGTAGGTATGGTGTAACATTGCAGATGTGTTTTGAAATTGGCTGTGATTTTTGTAGAGTTTGTTGAGCATAGCTCCAAACATATCTAGGTATTGTATTAAGAGAGTGGTGGCTTGTAATAAAATCTGAGCAAGTGATTCTTGGTGGACGTAGCCCAAATTGGGTGAACCACATTAAATATTGTCTCTTTGTGTTGTGTTATTTTATTTTGCACTTTTATTTTAGATCTATAATATTTTCTACATATTAGTTTCTACTGTTACGATTTTGTGAGGGATTATTCCGCATATTTTATCCCTTATTTCTTAACAAGTATATCATCACAAGTGTTTATGTGTTTCAAGATCTTGATAAATTGTGTCAAGGACATCATATTATCATTGTATTGTCAGTGAGCTTGTCATGTGCAATTAGTGTGAGTATGTTTGTAAGTGAGTCATAATGTATGCACACTCCCATGGGGAATAAGGTGACTGTGTATTTGTGGTCTGATTATGCTAGTCTCAAGATGTCAAAAGTTCTTAATGTTGAGAGTTTGTGTCACTATCATGTAAAAGAGTCTTTTGCAAGTCATTAGTTAGTATGGAATGTGTCTTATATTAGTACAAAGTCATGTGTAGTATCAAAAGGGTTGAGATTGCATAGAGTAATCTAAATCATGGTGTCCTGATGTATCCTTAATGATAGATGTTGTAAAAGAACTGTGAATTATGCTAGAAATGTCTTGAAGATTGTTCTTTGTCTAAAACACCAAATGTGTGAACTACGAGCTACAAAATAATGGAGTGTATCTTTCTCGGTCTGTATAAGGTCATTCTTTTGTCTCTAGATGCCAAAAAATTACAAAATGGGTCAAGATATCAATTATGAAGGATCATCATGAAGCCTAATCTATACACCTATGTGTCTAATTTAACAGTATTGTAAAAGGTATAGTCCAAGTGTAAATTTTGTCTTTAGGAATTTTATGGGTTCATTAGTAAGAAAAACCAGTTCATAAATTTTGTCATGCACATTTTGGACATCACAAGGAATGAAACATGTTGTGTTTTTTTTAATTGGTGTTGTATCTTGTATGAATCTGAGTCTATATTTTGGTCATGGTCTCCATTATGAATGTGTCTCCATGTCTTCAAGAGTGTATTTTGTCTCTAAGTCAGCATAGTCTATGTCAAATATTGAAAGAAGGTGTTTGTATCATGAAGTACTGAAGAGTATGCTAATGTCTTCAATTCTTGCATCAATGTTATCTTTTTAGTCCATCTAAATGTGTGCTTAGTTAGTATGCACCTATGCTTATTATCAATACATGTGGTTAAATCCCAAGAATACAAATGTTTCAATATTTATAGCAGTGTCATGTGTCTCCATGGATTTTCTTGTAGTGCCATGAGTTGTTGTAAAGTCTAATGTCATCCAAATCCTATATATATATAAAGGTTAAAAAGTGATCTTACATTAAGAAGATCAAGTTTACAGTGGTATTTAAGGGTTGTGCATTATGACAGTGTCTAGTGTATCTATGAAAGTAGATCAAATTTCTCTTCATGTATCTTAAAGGCCTTCATCTTATACAAAAATATCAGTCCTAGTATTTACAAGTACTGTAATGATGTGTACTCCGGGAGGGAGTTAGTCTTAGCAAAATCATGAGCTTGATTAGTGGACCAAGAAGGTCAATAAGGAGTATATGCACCAAGAAGGTATGTTGTAATGTTTATATAAGCTTGATCTTGGTAAAGGAATGTTTAGGATGGACTCAAGATCTCATTTGTATTGAACACAAGAAAAATACACCTCTATAGGTTAGAAAGTAGTATTCAAAGTAGGGGAGTCATTGATGGTCAAGATCCATGTAATTCATGGATCTCAGAAACCTATGATAGAACACAAGGAATATATAAAAATCAAGTTATTAAATTTTAGGTCTTACAAGCCATAAGAGTGTTTGAAGGATTTATTCATAGATTTGAGTTCAAAAACCCTCATTGTAAACCTCAAAGTTGCAAGGAAAAATGTTGATGTCCTAAGGAGATCTAATGAGATTTACTAAGAGACAATGGTCAGAGTCCTTGATCCTAAAACCATATATTAAAGTCAAAATAAGAGATCAAAAGCAAAATTCACTATGAAAGGTATGTTGATATGATGAACTTGCTTAGTAATGATAAGCTAGAGGAGTTTTGTGTTGTTGAGAGTTTTTTTGAGTTCATGGTAGTTTCTTATAAGCTAAAGAATCTACTTAAAACATACAGTGATTGTATATATACCTAAGAAGCATGCTACAAGTTAGCACAAGGTAGATAAACATGCCATATGCATGTAATGTAGACCAAAAGGCTTAAATTGATCATCTAAGGCAGAAGAAAAGCCTTGATGAAATATTGCATGTCTCTTGATGATATAGTTTGAAGTTAATGGCTAGGACAAGTATTTTGGAAAGTATAACAAATGTGCTCTCTCATTATGAAGGAAATTTGATAGAATTATGCATGACAAGAATACTCCTTGGGACTAATATGAGTACAAAGTGAGAAAGGCATGGTATGATAGTATGTTTTTGAGCTTGAACTATGAAGAGAGATAGTGGTTACAGTGGTATGATGGTTTCAAGTACAAATGGCATGAATCTACATCAAGCATGGCACTCCAAGTCTAAGATCAGGTACATGTATGCTACAGATGATCTGTTCAAGGGTATGAAAATTGAAACCCTGATATTAGCTCAAAAGTTCTTAAAGATGTTATGAGTTTGTGTCTAGCTCAAAATGTATAATACTGAGTTATGTCTACTAAAAGAGGAATTGCCATAATTGGTCCTATGCATTGTGTTATCATGAAAAGAGAACTCAAGACTTTATGTAATATTTCAAGGCTTAAGTATGAAAGAATTCAAAAGTAAGATAAGTGTTAACATCAAAAAGGTTAAGGCACTTGTTGGAAGGTCTTCATGACTGCATGGTTGCATACTCAAGTAACATGATGTGCGTACTCAAAACTATTAGTAGGATAAGCATGTTATAAAGTCAGAAATGATATTTCTCATGTATATGCTCATACTTTAAGTGTCAAGAGTTGAATTTTATTCCTTAAGAAAAACATTATTATTGTGTATTTCAAAGCATGTTACAAGGATGGTTGTTCTCATCAGTGCTTTGAGAGTTATTCATGACTCCAAAAAGTATTTTAGGCATAAAATAAATTTAGAAGGATACATTAATGAATGATAAATTTGTTTTGGGTGGAGTAGCATTTGATATAAGCTTATATAGGTTATTATGACTGAGAAAATTGTGAAAGTTATGTCTACAAGGTCATTGTGTGTTCTCAGTAGTAAATTTTAGAGACAAATCTGGGAAGAGGTGTTTCAAGCCTAGGGGATGTTAAGGAAAAGTGTAAATGCAAATACTTCACAACTTGAAAGTGTGTTACATTAAATATTTGGTCAAATAAGGACAAAAGGTGACTTAGTGGATGAAGTTTTAAAGTTCAAGAACAAATAGATATGTATTTAAAGACTATGAAAATTCATGCAAAGGATTGATAAGTGTCTTAGATCAGATATTCATTGTTCTTTTTATCTCTATGAGAACAATTATGATGGTAAAGTTGTGAATAAGTGGGTACTTTTGGCTCAATATGATCATGTAGAGCAAAAATTGTTGATTCCTATACCCAAGCTTTTCTGCTACAGTTCCTAAATGGTTCTCAAAGTTTTTTCTCAAGTGTGTATAAGCTCATCAAGATAGGGGTAGTTAGTGAATTAATCTCTAGATGGTGGCTTAGAGGCCTTAAATAATATGAGTTATGTTTCTTACAATATTATACATGTCAAGGCTAGAAGTTGACATATCTCAGTCAAATATGACTATCCAGGACTGAGAAAGTTGTTTAGGACCTAGCAAAAGTAGTCAAAGTGATTTTTTGTCAAGATATCATGGCTAGTTGTTATATTTTATGCTTGTGGGATAGAAATGGAGGTCTTAAGTCCAGGGGGAGCTATGAATTTTATTTTCCAGGTGTTTATGAGGTTCTAGAGCTTGCCAAATTTGGTCATATAAGCACTAAAAAGTCTTTTTAGGGCCCTAAGTCTCAAGTGTGGTATGGAGAGAAAACATATGCATGGTAATGTTAATTCTAAGCCTAGAAAAGGTGGTGTATGCTTAAAAAATATGGAGTAATTCTTTTTTATACTCATTCTTGACATTATTGGCATGTCCATGATGTTTATACTTCAGATAATGCTCAGTTATAGTTGGTTCTTGAGGTCTAAAACAGGGTTGAAGGTGAAAATTCCTTATTTGGCATGCCTAGAAGATGAAATGTGTTGTATTGGCTCCAAATATGTTAAAATTATGCTTATTTCATGCTTTATAGATGATTTTAAGATTTTGTAGATGTTTGGCCCAGGGGGAGCATGGTTGTTGCATGCTTGAAATGAAGGCAAAATCATATTTTGAGGTAATTTCCAAGGTTTTGAGCTAAGATGATATATTTAGTTGATGTTTCTAACCAAAATTTGATATTATGAAGCTGAGGTGGGTGAATAATATGCTGCTACAGGTATGCCTTTGTCATTAAGGTAAAAGGGGAGAGAAGTTCAGTTAGTTTTCCATCAATGACAAAGGGGGAGATTATTGGCATGTGGTCCTTTAGGTGTTGTCATTGATGCAAAACCACATTAATGAAAAATTGGATGATGAATTAGGGTTAGATAATGTTGTAGATGATGTTAACATGATGATTCAAATGTGTACTTGATGATACAGTGAGATTTAGTGAGGATTATTTTCTCTTGAAAGCCTATTCAGGTTCCTAGGTAATGTTGCATGATGATATGAGATTCTTTGTTTCTTGAGAAGCATATTGACATGATCAATAGCAGGTTTGGAGAGTTATTGTGCACTCACAGTAGTGGCATAGTGCAGATATAGGTGTTTCACTATGTTACAGGTGCTCATTTGGAGGAGGTATGGATGCTAAGAGGTATGAGATTGAGTCTTGGAGCTATATGAGCTCATTTATATTTTCATTCAGGTATATCAAGTTGTATCAAGTATGTTTGGGTCATTTTCATTGATTTTATGATGAATTATAGCATTCTTTCAATTGACCTTAGCTTCTACAATGAGAAATCTTAAGGAGGTGCAATGAAAATGAGATATGTTGGAGATTTAGAGGTATGGTGAAGACATTGTAATGATTGGAGATTTTTTTATGATGTTTCATGGTTATTTGGGAAAATTTTCAGGTTTCCATGAGGTGTATTTTGCATGTTACGACATTTGTTTGTGAGAGAGGGTCAAAATCTAGTGAACTTCCAGCTCGAGTTGGCACTTCTAATACTCACCCTAGAGTGTGTGCTTTGCATGGGACCTTGTGGCTTTCAAGGATGTTTCTATGGTGATTATAGAATGTTTTGCAAAAATAATGAGGTCATTTCATAATCATTTTTTTATGAATGAATGTTAAGAAGATAAAGTGGTCTAAAACCCTAGTTAAACCCTAGCTAGGAGAAGCTTGCAGAAGAAGAGTTATAGTGAGCTAGTTTCCATTGATTAATAAAAAATTATGATTGTAATAAGTAGATGAATATTCTATCTTTCCATAAATGCATGATAGAGTTCGTGGTGAAGAGCGGGCCCAACTCAAACTGTCTAGTTTCTGAAGAAGAATGTTTTGGGATGAGGTTGTCCAAATGAGGTAAGAGATAAATTGATGTTATGGAATTTGTGTGAGTTGGCATTTATTTCCATGGAGGTTTTAGGAAATTTTCATGTAGGTACATGGTCAAATGAGGTCCATTCAAGTTGACTAGTCAAAGGGCAGTTTTGACGCCTTAAAAAGTAGTGCTCAGTAAATGCTCAAAACTAGAGCTACATGTGGAATTTTGAGATTATTAAAAAAAAAATTGGAAAGAAGACTTAGATATATTTCTAGTGATATAAGTATTTTCTTATTACGATATTTTTTTATGAGGTTTATAGGCCATTCTTTGGAGAGGAAGGTTTTTACCAGCATAGGATAGGATGTGTTTTACTAAAAGTTTTTAGTTTATTGAAGCATGAGATGGATTAGGTGATGCTTTCTATAACCTAGAATGTGAAGAGGGATGAATTTTTCTTCCAATGAATCCATTTTAATTTCTTTAATGTTCATAGAAATATTTTTATGAACTAAAATTTGGAAACAAAGTTTTAGAAGGTTGATTTGGTGAAGACAAAGGTGATTGTGGTTTGATAAAGTGGTTGATTCAATGATTATAACTTCCTTAGAAGTGTTCTACAGGTTATGTTAATTCCATCAAGTGGTCACATGGTATTGTTTGGTTGAGTATAATTGATTTGGTGGCATAATAAAGTTTCTAGGATGTTGAAGGTTATAGGAAACAAAAGTTTTGAAAAATACAAAGAGCATTGGGCCCATTAAATGAAAACATTTGATTGGTTAAGATAAAAATTACAACCATGTATGAATGTATTATGGGTCATGAATATATATGGTATTGATGTAAGGGCATTTTTAACTTTGTGCACATGGTCCCATGGGGTTTTGATCCATTTTTGGCACATGTAATGAGATTTTTAGTTAGGCTGACCTACTTGGGACACTTGTGATTGTTGTAATTAAAATTTGGGATGTTTCCTTGATGTATGGGTCGAACCAAGGGAAGGAAAAAGTTTTTGTTTGAATTTGAAATCAAGAGGAGCTTATAAAAGCATTGTTTTGGGTGTTTTTGCAAATGAGTTAGGTGTGGGGAAGGTGTGTGACCTAGGTGAGTGATTTTTTAAGGTGTATGAGCATGAATTGAGATCATATCAAGTTTTTTATGGGTTAAGGAAGATCAATAAACATGTTTGTATGTTTTTGAAGGGTCAAGAAGTGAAGGAAGAGCTAGTTATGAGAGTTTGATCACCTAGGGTTTGAAGAGTTGAAGAAGTGCGAGATGAATACTTGGTCCTCATCAGTTTTGGCAGAAAAAAATTAGATATCATATCTTCATAAGGTGGTTGAGAGGTTTTTTAATCATCTTGTGGAGTTGTAGCCTCCTTGTGGGGTGTTTCACAAAATTAGGGGGTCAGTGCTCTTTATAGGGTTGTAGCTCTACTAAACTAGCGTTTGGTGCTCTTGTGGGGTTAGTGCCTCAATAAAATTTGAAACATATCAATATAATATTTTTTTTCATTGGTTTTTCTTTCCCTTGAGGGTTTCCCACTTATATCTTATGTCTTGTGTTGATGATCTTTCTTATGGTTCTTACACAAGTGATTATTTTTTGAATGCACACATTAATGGATGGTTGAATTTTTATAAGTATTTGATTATGCATGTTTGAAATATAAATTTAAAATTTTTGTAAGGACATATTCACCCCCGCCTTAGTTAATTTTGCTTCCAAGAGTCCTGTTGTGAGAAAATTGTTTCACGTCGCAGCAGAAACCCCTTTGTTGCAAAACTATGGTGGACACGCTCACTAGTTAGCAATCAATAAACAAGGTTATTACAATGCACAAAATGGGATCAAGATGAGTCATAGGGACCTCCAGGACTTTGAAAATTTTCCCAAAAGGAAAAAAATGGCTAGGAATGGTGTTGCACACTTTAGCACATGATTACTAGAAAAAAAATTGACAATAACGCTAGAAAAACACCCTTTTACAACGTCATATTTGGCTAATTATGAAGGAAAAAAGGACTGGAAAAAGTGATTATAAATGCTAAATTAATGACTATTTCACTCTACCAAGAAGATTAAAAATCTTTATTTGAAAATTATATACCTAATTTATAAAATCCCTCAATTAATTTATTAAATTAACCTTTAATTTCATAAATTAGACCCTAATTAAAACTCTTAATCTGACCTAATATGAATTTAAATCAACCTTTAATAAAAAACACTTTAAGAAAAAAACACTTTATAAAAATCCTTCCTTTATATGCACCCCACTCTACTTTAAGAAATTAAAGAAAACACCCCCTTTTAAATGCTAAGTCCCTCGCCCCCAATTTAATTGATTATTTGCACCTTTATATTAACCCCACCACATATTTAAAAGCCCACATAAAAAAAACCCCACTATTTCAACACCACAAACTGCATAAACTTAAACCCAGACCTTTATTAATGCCACCAAAGGAAGTTTAAAAAAACTTGTTTATTTTATAACTAGCAATCACACGTGAGGTGTCCGATGGTAATGCCGAAAGGAAAATATTGGTGAGTAGAAAAGGAGATTGAAATAGACAACAAATCACTGAGTAACGATCAAATTTGATGATGAGAAATAAAGGAAAAGCAGGCGGGCAGAAGAAATTGTTGTAAACAATGTCGACGATAGACCCAATAGCACCATCTACAAGACAAGTTTGAATCCATAAATTTATAGGAAGCATGAATTTCTGGTTGGTGCAAAGAAATATGTAATGTTGCAATTGATCCATAGTCAGTGTATCATGAGTTAATATGCTCGGTGTTCTAAGCAATGGATCTAATAATGGGAGAGTAAATGTCTTTCAACAATTGAAGGTTATGGTTGTCTAGCTCGTCATCAATTGCTATCAATACTTATAGCTGTTGGGAAAATACACAATTTCTTTATTTTATGGTTTGTTTTTCTTTGTTGCATCACTCCGATGCTTCTCCTCCTCCTTTTTCTCACCCTATGTTTTGCGCTGCATGCTATAGTTTAGACCACCATATATGGAAAACTTGTTTTTTGTAGTCACCACAGATCCTAAAAATATGAGAATCATGAAGGTTATGGTTGTATAACTCATCATTAATTTCTATTAGTACTCGTATCTGTTAGGAAAATACGTGATTTATTTATTTTTTGCTTTGTTTTTCTTTGTTACATCACTCTGATGCTTCTTCTTCTCCTTTTTCTCACCCTCTTTTTTACATTGCACACTACATTTTAGGCCTTCATGGATGGAAAACTTGTTTTCTATGGTCACCATATATCCCAAAAATATGAGCACATGTTGAAAATTATGTTCAATAACTACCCAAAAGGTGTTTAGTATAAATGCATCTCTGACGTTCTTATGGGTGACGACATCCAGATGCCTCTCGGGTCACCTTTCCAACCAACTCAAACATCTTTTTCTTCATTTCTCTCTCCACAATATGTACATGTTTAGGTTTGAGGTGGATTTGAGATGTTCAAAAATCAAGCACCTAGAGCTCACCATAAAACATACCTTGTATGAGACAGTGCTCAGGTAATTTGCTATTTTTCTCTCTCTTCATTCTTTTTCCCCATATTTTTTTTACAGATTCATCGCCCCTTCCACCATCTAGAAAAGCAAGAGATTTCTAGGTATGGAGTCCAAGGGGAAGCTCAAAGAATCTATGTAAACCATCAATGTGTTTACAATGTAATCATGTGATGTAATCATTACCCATGAGGAAATCCTTGGAGATTTTTTCAGACAAAACCCTAAATGAGGAAAACGGTGCCCTGTCGAAAAGCTTTGAAATTTTAAATCCTAACCCAACAGAGCCATTTTCTTTGTCGATTGATCTTGAAAATAACTTTCCATTCATCTAACCTAATGGGAAAGCTCCTAAGTTCGTTCCCATAGTGTAATCACCATGTCTCGTTCAAATCAATACAACCACTTAGAGGATTGTGCTTGTGGACTTCATGTTGTTGCCACCGTAACTTTTGCCGTCGCCACAGTCCTCACCACTCCAACTCAAACATTATCTTCTCAAATGAATGTCAATACACCTTTTTAGAGGAATGTGTTTGTGGACTTCACATTGCATGACTATCTAGTTGAGGCAGAGAAAAATGTAATGTTGCAATTAATCCATAATCATCCTATTATAAGTCAATATGCTCGGTGTTATGAGCAATGGATATGGCAACGAGAGAGTAAATGTCTTTCAACAGTTGAAGGTTATGGTTTTCTATCTCGTCATCAATTGCTATCAGTACTCGTAGTTATTGGGTAAATACACGATTTCTTTATTTTTTGGTTTGTTTTTTTTGTTGCATCACTCCAACGCTTCTTCTCCTCCTTTTGCTCACCCTCTTTTTTGTGTCTCTTGCTACAGTTTAGGCCTCTATGGATGGAAAAATTGTTGTATGTGGTCACCACAAATCCCAAAAATATGAGCATATTTTGAAAACCATGTTTGGCAACTATCCATAAGGCATTCAATACAAATTCATCTCCGATGTTTTTTTGGGCAATGACATCCTAAATGTGGATGGTGCAGAGGGGGAGTGCATTGTAAAGAGCATGATCTTTGTTCTACAATCCCTCACCTTTAAAACTCACATCATTCTCACCCTTCACCCCTCCATTAATGCAACATTGCTTCCACTACTCGCTGACGCCTCTTGGGTCACCCTTCCACCCCAGCTCGAACATCTTTTTATTTATTTCTCTCTCCACAATATGTGCATGCCCGGGTTTGAAGTGGATTTGGGATGTTCATAAATCGAACGCCTAGAGCTCACCATTAAATAGGCCTTGGATGAGACAATGCTCAAGTAATTTGCTATCTTTCTCGCTCTTCATTCTCTTTTCCTATATTAATTTTTTTACAGGTTCATTGCCCCTTCTACCATCTAGAAAAGCATGAGATTTCCGAGCATGAGATATGATGGGAAGCTAAAAACGTCCATGCAAACCATCAATACATTTACAACAAAATCAGATGATGTAATCATTGCCCATGAGGAAATCCATGGATATTGTTTTTAGACAAAACCCTAAATGAGGAAAATGATGCCATGTAAAAAAGATTTGAAATTTAAATCCTAGCCTAATGCTCATGAAAAGAACTCTTGGTTCAGCTAGTCTAATGCACAAGCTCCTGAGTTCGTTCCCAGAGTGCAATCTCTATGACTCGTTCAATGAATACACCCGCTTGGAGGACTTTGTTTGTGGACTTCACACCACCACCACCGTAACTGTTGTCATCATCATAGTCCTCACCGCTCTAACTCGAACCTCTTCTTCTTCGTTTCTCTTTCCACAATATGTGCATGTTTAGATTTATTTTTAAGGGCAAGAAGTTGTTTGGTCCAAAACGATGCAAAAATGGATTTTATGAAAATAAGAAAAATATTCCCATCAATGCGTAGAGCTCGAGAAAATATACACTTTTAGAGAAAACAACACCTGAATCGGAGCCACAGAATGAAAGTTATGGCACATGCAAGTTTTTGCTACTACATCTTCCCAGACCCTTTCCAAAAATGGCAATTTTTTCTGTGCTTGCGTTTTTTTCACCAAAAATACAAAAAAGAAAAAAATTGCCAAAAAAGGAAAGAGCAATTTTTTCACCAAAAATACCAAAACGGAAAAAATTGCCAAAAAAGGAAAGAACTGCTGTATTTGGTGAGTTTTTGAGCTTCCACAACTTTAACTATACGAATAACCACGGGGTGGCATTGTATATGCCACGTACAAACATAACCCGACTTTTTACGTCAAAAAGCATGTTCTATGTGGGAAAGCCTCCTACCTTCTGACAGTGAAGGAGACTGCAATGGCCCAGATGAATCGATCGACGAAGCACAATGCAAAACCAATTCTACACGTGTCCTCCAAAAGCAGGAATGTCAGAGACAATGACACGCACAAGGTGAGCCATTCCACGAGGGAGAAATGCAGGACAATTTCTGGAGTCCTATGCGGGTGTGGGCATACTTCTTCCATCACGAACAGGCAAGTATGGTGGCTCCTTTCTTTGTCAGTACGTATGAGCCCGAAAATAAGTTAAAACATCAGATAAGGATTAAGAAGAGCATGCGGTATGATGGTGGTCATTTTGGATCTCTATGTTTTTTATTTTCATTTTTTGGTCTGTATGTTATGTAGGTCCCGGTTATGTTCTGTAGTGTTGTGTTTGGTTTAATAGTTCTTGTTTGGTCCATTCGATGTTTTCATTTTTTTGTGTTTCTTTTTTGTTTTGTTTATGTCCACCATCAGTAGCACAATGAAGGATAAATTTGGAAAAGGCTTCTTGTATTTTTTTCCATATATTTGGGGATTTCCTCATAAGCGAGATTGTAAATATCTTGGGATTTTGTGAGAACGGCTGAGCGACCGGGAAAGACTCTAAGCAAATTAGATTTTATGCAGTGGAGATGTAATGACAGGTCAGTTTATATTGTTGTATCTTTTTATTTAATAATTGATTGATATGTTTACATTTATATATCATTTCCATTTTATCTTCTTTATCAAGAATGGCCTGATTTCTTTGCATTTTGTGGGTTTTTGTGATATATCTTTCTAGTGATATTGTTTTTGACACTGAATAAATTAATGGTTGAAGATCAAGGATTTATAAGACTACTCCATAGGATGGGCCGTTTAAAGTTTTTTTTCATTAAATTGTTTTCCTCTGCAACAAAGCACAAGATGGGCAAAAATAAATCGCTGTAGGAAAAGGAAATGATAAAGAAATTTGTTATCCGTAAAAGTTATTGATGGATTTAGATGTGTCGATAAGATGTCCATCTAGGGTTTCATTATTGTGTTTTTCTGATAATGTTCTACACCCATCACTTCTTTCTATCTTCTTTGCATGACATAGAAAAAGATGGAGAACTCTTTATTTCTTTCCATCTACTCAAATGTTCAACTGACGAGATATACTAGTATTTTATTCAGTCATAGAAAGAGATACAGATAGGTCAGTTAACGTTTTGCTTAGATCATTCTTAGGATACTCTGTTTAAAGGTTTTTGTCATCAAATCAGTTGTGTCTACAACAAAGCACTATGTGGACAAAACTGAAGCTATGTAGAAGGAACTGAATAGGGAAAAACTCTAGATGGTTGTATTATGTTGTTTTATCTTTCTTTTATTTTATAATTAATTGATTTGTTTGCATTTGCAAACCATATTACATATTATTTTATTTATAAAAAAGGATCCAATTTCAATTGCTTTATGTGGTTTATGCAATTTATTTTTCCAGTAGTATTTATTTCACACTTAAGGGATTTTATGGTTCTATGTGATTTATTAAACTGTTTCACGCTTGTACAAAGCTTGAATGTTAAACACTTTTCCGTAGTCTGCTTAATGGTTTTCATTAATTAAATCATTTGAAACTATTCCGCACTTTAGTGTTGTGTCATTTGCACTAGCTGTACGAAAGTGAATCGCTGTAAAGGTTATCGAGGAATTCAGATGTGTCAATAAGATGTCCAGTTAGGGTTTCATTTTTTTCTGTTAATTTATTTCCATCTATTTGGTTATAATCCAATAAATGCTTTAGAGCTGCATGACCCACGAGAATGGATTTGCGACATTATTCTCTAGGTTAGGTGAGAGATATTAGTATATTATTTTTAAATCATTCTTATTTTTTAAAGAAGAAATTTGTTTGTTTGTATATTGATATCCCTCATTATTAAGAAGGAATTTATTTCTCTACAGCTGTAGCCACCCAGTAATCTTGTGAATCATATTTAAGGGATCAAACCTTTATGAAAGGGTTTTTGGAACCATCTAGCACCTTAGCTTTGTGTTCAGTTCTTTAATATTTTGGTCTCTTCCTTGGGATGCCTGAATTGTTTTACATTACAGACTTTTGAGAGAATTGCAGGTTTTCAAAACTGTTTGAGTTAATGTTTTGTACGGGATCCAGGGTTTGAGTTCATGGAATGTACATTAGGATCTCCAAATTGTTACCTAGACAAATAAAATGGAGATGAAAAAACACGGTTTATTCAAACTCTAAAACATAAAGGGTTTGTTTAAAATCTAATATACACACAATTTATCTTAAAATGTTATTAGATTAAATCTAACTTTATTATAGGTGGAAAAATAAACCACTAATATAAGTGAAATACATTAGAAAAAAATTAATAAGTGTAAAAAAAATGGCAGGGCACATTGATTGTCTAAACCTGAAAATTATCGTTTCAAACATGTAACATGTTTCATTAGTTGTTAACGATCGATAGATGCATGTACAGTTAATTGTGCTTCTTTCATTAAAATTGTGTTGCATGTTGGAGTTAAAATTTACAGTTATACATCATTACAATTATTATGTTTTTATTAAATTTAATATAATTTTGCTTAAAATTTAGGCTAGTTTTTTATCTCTAATTATCAAATTATATCCTTAGCATTTTGTTGAATCAAATTATACTAATATCCTTATGGTTTTTTGAAATCATAAATTTCTTTGTAAGTGTTGGAGCTATAGAATTCTCTTTTGTAAATCTTATCCCAGAAAAACTAACCAGATTATTATCACATGTTTTTTTCTTGCAGCTTTACATTACAATTGTTTAGTATTTTGTATTAAAATCCTTTTCCTCCAACTTATTTTATTAGTGCTCTCTTAGTATTATTTCTTAAATATAGTTCTATTACATTATGATGCTGTGAATCCTCTGTGTTTTGATGAATATTTCAGAGTGCTCTTCTTTTTTTTGTTAGTACTTAAGAGTTCTTCCACCTATACTCTATTATGGTTTTTAATAATTTTGATATTGTTTATGCTCTCTAGAAGAAATTTATTTTATGTAATTGCTGCATATTCATCTTAAGTACTTCATATGCAATATATGGGATTATAATAGTTTCTATTTAGAGGATGTAAAGGTAATTATTATTGTATTGGATTTCCCTATTTTCTTCTCTAGCTTTTCTTGTTTTTCTGTTTCAAGCTTTGCAAGTTGTCTTTCACCGCTGTGACTCGAACTTTCTTGTGCAATGAGATGCTTTGGTTTAAATTTTCTAAGGTCTATGCTAAAAATTCAAATGCAGCTTGAAAACCAACCAATCAAGCAACCCTAAGAAATTAAGACAGTGTAAATCTAGTGTCCTAGGAAACCTCCAAGAAAGCAAAACCAAATTAAAAATTTTATGAAGCAAATAATAAAGATTAACAAAAAAACAAAAAATTATATGCACCAATTTGAAAAACTTATCCACCAGAGTATTATCAAAGGTTTTTTTTTAACAGATTTACTTTACAATGTATTAAGATCTTTTTCATCTTGCAACTTATTTTATTAGCGCTCTCTTAGTTTTATTCCTTAAACATAGTGCTATGTTTTTTTATGAGTACTTCGGACTGCCCTTTTTTTTTCTCAATGAATACTAAATGTATTTTTTCTATTATAGGAGATCTCAAATACTCGAAAGAGAAATCAAAAACCTTCTTTGGAATATAGAAAAGATCATGCAAGGACTGTGTATGGGCACTTGATTAGGACTGTGTAAGCTAATATGAATTTATAGCAGAAGTTGGTTTTCATATTTTGCATGGTATTATGGCATTTGTAGTTTATAGATAATGCTGAAACATTTTTTTATTATTTATTTTTTAAAAATATGTATTTATTAATAAGTGTTCAATTGTTTTTTGTAAAATCACCTTAATGTAAAGTCCATCTTTAGATTGACATTTGGTGTTATGTCAAAGTAATTTGTTTTTGTAAAATGTGTTTAACTTCCAAATTTCAATACTTCACAAATAATGGAAGCATTGAAATAGTTATAAAATATATTTAAATAAATTTAATAGATTTATGTAATTTTTAAAAATAATAATAAAATATTTCAAATATATAATTTTCTTCCTTTTGGTTTAAGTATGGTTTTGGAAAATAAGCTGAAATTTCAAATTGCAATACTTCAACAAGTAACAGAACGGAAAGTACAAAGAAGACTTGCATGCAAAAGAAAGTACAAGTGTTCTTTAATTGTGTCAAAGATATTGATATATAACTTTATTAAGATTAACATTTATAATTAATATTGTAAATTGTTTAATAGAAAATTAAGTTTAATTGATGTATATTTGTATATGAATTGTAATAATAATATTAAGGATTGTGTTGTTTTTATGTAAAATAATAAATTTTAATTGTAAATTAAATTTGCTATTTCTAAAATTTAGTTAATTTTTTAAACAGTAGAGCAAATATGTAGAAATTCTCAAAGCACTTAAAAAAAATAAAATAAAAAATTTCTTCATTTTTTTTGTTTAACTTTTCACTAGCCACTTAAATATTAATTATTTAATAGATATAAATAATTATATCTATATAAAAAAATATGTGTTCTTATTTTATATATTACATAAATGTATTGAAATATTATGTATGTATTTTAAATGTTTAAATAATAAACTTTTCTATAATATGTAAATATTATGTTATATAGAAATATTAAATTTCTCTACAAATTTAAATAATATATTATCTCTAAATAATAAAAATATATATAAATATATTATTATAATATAGTTTATATTTCTCTATAACATATAAATATTATATTAAATTTAAATATTAAACATATTTTACAATAAATCTAATATAAATAGTGTATATGTATAATATTATTTCTTTTAATTGTTTCTATTAACATTTATTTATATTCTATTGTTTAACTTAATTTCTATATTTAAAAAAATATATTATGTAATTGCTAATATGTGGAACTAAATATAATTTAAATAAAAATATTATATTATAAAATTTCCCTATAATATGTATATAAATATCATATTATTTCTAAATTTCTATATATAATTTTTAGATATAAATATAAATTTTAGAGTCTAAATTTTTCTATAAATATAAAATAGTACATATAAATACTAAATATTTTATATAAAAAATATAAATATATATATATTTTTTTTAATTAATAATATATTATATATGAAAAATATAAATTATAAATAAATTTATATTATATTATTTATTTTATTATTATTTATTTATATTTATATTCTCTATATTCTTTTGTGTTACTTAATTTAGTAGCTCACTAAAATATTAATTATGTAATTGATATATATTTTATATTTGTTTATATTTGTATATGAAATAAAACTTATTCTGGATTTTATATATATATATATATATATTACATTATATTTTTACGACGAAAGGCGTGTCTACAATGGAGAAATCCCTGGGGGCTCCGACGCCAGACAGAGACATGAAGGGATGAGATTCATCGGTCGACGATGCATGGCTACACAGATGCCTTATGTGTGGCGGGTAGTGGAAGGCTTGTCAGATAGACTGGTTCTCGTCAGAATCACTGACATAATTGTGTGAAAACTACAACTCACCCATCCCTCTTTTGATAGTCGTAGCCAGGTGGTGTGTAGATTAGCTATTAATTTGAATTTTGCAAGAATGAGGATGTGATGCGCTTTCTTGGTTGTCATGGTGTTTGGCACAGGGATTCTGCTATGGAGAATGCAGAGACAAAAAATGCGATGCGAAATTACTTCATTGAAATGGATATCCATGTCATAGGCATGTGTCCCACTAGGAAATGTCATTAGGAAGATAATACTCTTTCCACATGTTGCAAACATCCTGTGGTGCCAGAAAACGTCAGGTCAATGATGGTTGTGGTGTTGGTGAGTAGGTCGCAGATTGTTGTGGCAAACTATGGTGATTCTCACACGATTTTTTCCAAGGGACACAAAGTTGTTTTGGCTGCCGTGATTGTTTCCTTCGAAAATTTCTGCAACTAACCAAATACCTTTGGGGCCTGAGAAAGACATGTTTCGGAATCAAAAATCATTAATTTGTTATGCACGATAGCCAGAACAAGAAGGCGAGATGAATCAAATAGAAGCAACATGATGACAAATTGTAAACTAGAATGGCTACTGTGTTGGAGGCTTCCTTGGCATGTCTAGAGCTATAGGTATATGATTTTTTCTCTCTCCTTATAATTATGTATTCTTTGCAAAAAATAGTTCTTTTCAAGTACATTTTATTTTCAAGATAAACGAAATTGTGAAATGGCTCTAAAAATAAAAATTTATCCTCAAAACTCTGGTTAAACACAAAAAAAAATCATAACATTAATATAGTTTGATAACTTTAAATAAAGTGCTCCGCCACACAAAAACCATTAGAAAACATGTTTACTTGTCATTTTCTTTTGACAAAAACTTATTTGTACATGTTTACTTGTCATAAAGCCTTTGTGGCTTTGTGGAGGCTTGTCTCTCCACTACCGCCTCTAAGGATTTATTGAGACTGATATGCCTCAATGGTGGAAAGGTAAGCCTTGTTTTTAAAGAATCTTGGTGGTTTCACGTCTACATGTTTGATTGTGTCTGAACTTTGTTTGCAAGAGCATTAATAACTCAAGACGAGAACTACGTTACTTTCTTACATGACGAGAAACCCCATTTATGACTTATAGTTGTGCGACCCTCACTAGCAGTGAAACATAAAGAGACTCGCCGACTGCGGCATTGGCTTCGGCAGGAATGCCATCAGAAGGAAGTTCAACAGATTTTATGTGGTTACAGACCCCGCGACGATGACCCGATTAATCCCCGAATGATGACTCTCTGTCACACAGTGATTCAATTGAAGCCAGTGTGGATAATTTTTGTGAGAGACGTGATGATATAGCTAAAGCGAGCGCTGATTATGGAAAACTACAAGACCATCGATGAAACATTTGATACAGTTGTGGAAGCGGTGACCACATATGATAATGCAACTAGATCCCTCGAATGTGTTAAGGAAAAATACTAATTTTACATTGATTCCTTATGATATTAGGATTTTCTTGTGATTAAAAGGGCTCCCCACCAAATTTAGAAGTGGAAATTAGTTATCGATTGAAGAAACAAACTCCATTCAAGAGTAGTTGTGCTTCGAATAAGCCTACAAAAGCCATCAATTGATACCAAAAGAACTTTCCACGTATGGGTTTTTATCCAAACACCTGACACAACGGGTGTAATTCATCTTCCTTTCTTGATGATAAAATAGACATGGCTTCTAGCATAAGACTTGAGGTAACTAGGAAACTATTTTCTCAATCTCAATCTACCACCATTCAATGAGCAAGAAGATTTTGGTAGCTTACACATTTTGTCTCAAAATCATTTACTCAACTTTATTGTGATTTTTTTATATGTACCCTTTAAAGGATGTGATTGGTGTATTTGAAGTAATATACATTTTCCTATGTACTACCATTAATCAATCCATCAGCTATATTCAATGCAATATATAACATTTATTTATTATCAAGGCCTTAATCATAAAGCACATCTCATTGCTATTTATCTTGCATGGAGGTTTATTTATTCCTTTTGTTTTAACAACTTTGTCAAGAAGAATGATAACCGAAATAAAACCTTTGGGGATCTTGGAAATCATATTTTTTAGGTATTAACTTCTACCCATGACCTAAATTGTTGATTTTTGGGTGCTAATCATTAATGATAGTTGAGTCTTTAAATAGCGATTTGAAATATTTTCATTGACTACTTCATTTAACAATCATTTTTCTACATCTCCTGAAGATTTAGATACCCAGAGAGCACTTGGATCCTCAGAAATATCCAAGAATTTAAATGTTTTGTTTCATCGTGTTCAAAACTAGATGCAAATATAAATTTAGCCATATATTTAATACATGTGGCTTGGAACATTATATTGTATTTTACTTAATATGAAATACTTTTAAGGGCATAAACTTAATTTGGTTGTTGATTTAATTGTTCCTTTAAACTTAATGGTTAGATATTTTTTTCCTCTTTGTTAAAAATTCGAACCCACCATATTCATTCTTATATATAAGTACATCTCTTTCATATACAATGTTTGGTGTTGTATATGGTCTTCAAGGATGTGATGCTCTTTCAATTAAAACCTCTGGAGTTGACACCAAAGTCTTTACCTAATTTGAATAATTAAAATATACATATTAACTCAGAAAGATCGACCTATCGAATAATTATTGTTAGACTATTTTTCTTATGCCTCTATCCTCCATTATCATGATGCTCACTCAACCAATGAAGATGTGAAGCTTAACAATTTCCACTAAAAATGCATCCTTTTACAAATAATTTTGTTTTAACTTATGACTCATAAAACAATAGCAACATTGACAACACTATATTTAACGTTTAAACTTTTTAAGACACACATTGACTTGGATTTAATGACAAAATTGAGAAACTTATCTAATATAGCTACAAGTTATTATTAAATAATAGTTTTCACACACACACACACACACACATATATTTACACTAAGAAGATGATAAAATATCAATAAAATTGAGATCACCTATTTGAGTTTGCCAAGCTATAAAATTAGACTAAAACTAAACTCTACTTCAACCAGCGATTTACATGAAACTAAGACCTATTAAAAATAAAAATAATGTTTCAACCAATATTTAGAATGAAAACAAACTCACAGTGAATGGACTTGTATATTACAATTGTGACCTCCTAGATGGGTTGATTAATTGATGTTGAGATAAACACATACAATGGAAGTCTGTAAAAATAGAAGATACAAGAAAAGTAACAACAAAATATGGCTCCAACTGTTAGAGCTTCTATGGAGGTAACAACTTGAGATGGAAGATAATAGATTTAAATGCAGATTCAGGTGAGACATGTTAATGAGTTTCGGAATTGGTTTTACACGTGTATGGCTCATGGTTATCCGTACATCGTCAACAGATGTATCTCCATCATCGCTGTCAAAAGGAGGGTGGCCTTCTCGCAGTGCAAACGCCTTCGGCGTAACAAAACTTTGGTCGGTGTTTGTATAAATTAAACATTGTATTCAAATGTCACGTTTAACTTAATAAAAGATGGAAGTTTTTAATAAAACGGAAATAATTTAGAAATCCGAATGACTCGGTCTAGGTCAAGTAGCCGAGGAAAAATGGATGCGGACAAAGGAGAGGCCCGGGGCTCGAGAACGAGTCAACCGGGAAAACTAAGCGCTAGAAAAAAATGGAGAGAGAGAAAAACACGGCGCATAAGGGAGGAAGGAACGATTCAGATGCAAGGTTTGCAGGTGGACAAATCTCAATGGGAGGTGGACGTAATGTAAGACAAAAAAAATGGCGTGACCAAAATAAATTCATTCAAATAGAGTAGCAAGCAGCGGGTATTGTGTGAAGAAGGATGGGAGGCTAGAAACAGCCAGCACGCAGGTCAGGAACGCAAAGGCAGGGACAGTGAGGTCGAGGAAGAGAAAACATGAAAGAGACAGAGAACAAAATTGCCAAGCACAAACCTCAATGCAAACACATCTTCATTTGTTTGTGTGCGTAAATATGTCAAAGAAAGGGAAACATGGCTTGGGGCAGAGTAATAACAGGAAGCTAAAAAGATAATGATACTGTCAAGGCAATATTAGACCACAAGTTTTAATGCACAGTAGCAAACCCAATGCAAGGAGTAAGAAAATAACCACGCAAAGAAAAACCCCAAACGGAAAGGATAGGTGTGCAGGTTCAATACAAGGTAGAAAAGGAATAACCGGTGTAAAACCTCAACACAAAACTGAAATATCCAAAACAAGTTTTACAACACAAAACTGAGATATCCAAAACAATAGAGCTAAACAGGAAGCAGGAAAGAAGTGCAAACCAAGTAGGCTAAACAACAAAATTTTTTTTAAAAATCTCTTGCAAACAAAAAAGCAGAGATTAAAACATTCCAATTCTAATTTACAAATGATTAAAAATCAGATATGCAAAGAAAATTCACCTGCCTCTAGATTTAGCAATGCCTCCTAATTTGGCTATAGACATCCAGATTTAGCTGAAAAAACCCTTGAAAACTCCAAAAAAACACCTGCACATGCACCAAAAACACATGTAAACCAACACAAACTACAAGAAACCAAGTTATCAAATCTATTAACAAGATTCCAAATAGTAATCAAAAATAACTTACACAAAAAGCAATAGATCCAAAAACAAATTAATCAACAACCATTTCAAGAGAGTGCCTGTATACCAAACATCCACTCTGATACCATATTGTATTGTTCTGTGAGGATCAATGTTAAAACATCTGTGCACATCGAAGAGGGTTTCACTTCCAATGGAGATGAGAACGCTTCACGTAATTAGCAAGATCATGAATCACAAGGAAAATCAAGTACAAAAAAGATAGCGGTGTGTCTGGCATGCTCATAAATCATAAAGAAAAGGTACATATAAGAGTGTTGTGTAACTCATGTACATGAAACATGTACACTAACCCTATTGACCTATTAAACTATGACCTATTCTCACTAAGTGAGATGACTAACTAGGTGTACAAGATGTCAAATGATGACAAGTCTAGTCATATACACCAACAAAAGCTCTATCCAATTTTACTTGGATCAGCTAATCACCCATTCTTCTATTCCACAAAGTATATTTTCCTCTTTAAAATCTATATCCATTAGGTTGTTATAAGAAATTAAATCTTGTAATGTCTCCGTACTTTTAGTAACTTCAATAGTACCTCACTTCTTTTCTCCTGACATTAAGGGGTGTCGTAGTCCCCTATA
The DNA here is from genome assembly GCA_019776745.2 of Taxus chinensis. NCBI lineage: Eukaryota > Viridiplantae > Streptophyta > Pinopsida > Cupressales > Taxaceae > Taxus > Taxus chinensis. Next base: position 243,034,007 of record CM034146.1, read on the forward strand.
ACAATCCATTCAGACTACAAAAGTATTTTATGAAAAATTGACAAATCATTCCAAAAACATTTTCTTTCCCCTTTGTGGTTACGGGCATAGATGTTGGAAAACACCCATAAAGCCTTAGCTCTGATATATTTGAAAAGAATAACCACACAATTATATTTTCTTAAGAGATTCATACCTTTGAACCGTTCGAGATTCCACATAACAGCTAGTCTTCCCGAAGCTCCACGAGAACTGACAAAAACTGCTCCTCACTCATTTTGGTTCCCTAGAGGGAAAGAATGTCCACCTTGTGTTTCAATCTCATATCCTTGATTACTCTAAATTTTTTGGGGTTGTTTAATCCCCTAACATTCCATGAAATATCATTCATTTGGGAACTTGTTTTTTGGGTTTTCTAAAACTTCTCAAATCTAGCTTGGACTGAGTTCCATCATCTATTTCCTTGTAACTGTTATTTTTCTGGACTACTTGTCTACATGGCCTTCCTGATCCCATTTTCTTGTCCTATGAAGAAGTAGGGTTTCTACTTGTCAATTTATAAGTTTCTCTTAACTTTTCAGGTGTGTCCATACCATCATTTGGGCTATGCATTTTTTCCTTACTATTCTGTAATTCGGAACCTTCCTTAGACAAGTGCTCAGGCTTAGAAATTTTCTGAACCTTTTCTTTTGGTGACCTAGTATTTTGTATGATAGACATGATTCTATTGGCTTCCACATCCTCCCCCATTCCACCTCCACTCAACATTTATGATTCTTCGAAACAAATTTGGATTTCAAAATTGTTGGTAATCGGTCCTAACTCTGCCTCTGTATAATTTTCTTCCACATTGTTTATTTTCAAAATTCTCATTTTTTTTCCTTCACCACCACATTCTATAGCAAGGGTTTCAAATTTTTGGACGCCATAATTTTTTCAATCTGAATGTGAGCTTTGTCAAATTGAAAGTGTGGTTCAAATTAGGCCTTTTTCTATTTTTATGTGAAATTAATTTTGTAAATCCTTTTGCATCTAAAGAGGGGGAGCTGTTAAAATGATTTACTTATTCCTCTCTATTGTTGTTAGGATGATCGAGAGGGTTTTCCATTCCTATCTTTTCATTGATTGATATCCCTTTTTTAGGGAAAAGGGATATAATAGTCTTTGAGATCAGACTGGAGAGTAAATCCCTTTTCCTTTATACATCTTCTTACTTGATTCAGGTACTTCTTTGTTTGCCATTGATATTTTCACTTTACACTTCTATTTGGCATATCCCCAACCTTGGCATTTCTCACACTTTTGGGGATAACTTTCAAAATCTATTTTTTGTGTCCATTTTCCCATTTTTTATTTCAAAACAATGGATTGAGGTAAGGAATTAACCATAAGATATTAAATGCAAAACCTAACACAAACCAGCCTTGTTTTTTTTATGGTAGCATTATCAATGGAGATAAAGGTGCCCAAAGTACATGCAATCCCTATAATGACATATACATCCCACATTTCCAGGGGTAAACCATGAAGACATACCCAAAATGGGAATTGGTTGATATTTTCCTTCTCAAGATTGAACAAGGGAGACCATTTCCTTAGGAACAACCCCATATGGCCCAAAAACCAAGGAACCTCATTTAGAACCCTTTGAGGGTCTTCTGAGTTATTAAAGTTGAAAAACATTATCCATTGGGTAGGTAAGTAATAGAAAGATCCCCTTTAAGTTTCCATTTCTGGAGCGACCATTCCCTTATTGAATCAATATTTGGGCATTCTCCAATAATATTTCTGATCAAGGAATTCTCCAATTTTCCAACCATTTTGTCCACAATACTATCAAGGATCTCAAGATACAGACCTGAATCGGCGTTCTTGTGTTGAGGGATGATCCCAACTCCTTGTTTGTTCCTAAACTTCAAAATTCTCGCCCACATGAAGGGATCTTTGGGGGGCCCAATCGGTCTTGATGTTGCATGAAATGGACCATCATTACCTACCATTGGAGGATTCTATCTCCCATCTACATCAATATGCAGGATCTGTCTCCCATCAGCTTCCTGTGTATTCTCATTTGAATCGCCTTCATTTGATTTCATATGAATAAGGTTGAATTTTGGTGCCAAATTTTCTTTACCATCTTCTAAATTATTCTTTTCATTTATCATCTTGTTCAAATGTAATTTTTCCTTTGTAATTTGTTTGTATAGAGTCTCCCTTGGCATGTGCCCAATGTCTAGAGTAAGCTTATCCATTTTTCCTAGACCCCTACATTTTTTCATTCCCATAACTTAGGTTTCTCCTTTCAATTATAGTAAGGAACTCCATATTTTAGGTTTTAGAATATTTTTATAAAAATAAAGATCTATACAACATTGAGAAAATATTTTACACTAAAATTAAAACCTATAGGTCCTAGATCAACCATATGATAAAACTTGTGAAAACAACTACCATTTAATTATACAGCTCCCCAAAGCTAGTATGGTTTCATAATGTATTCTTATCAATTTAAGGTGGCCCTTATTCTACCATAGTGTGTTTCCAATCTTTTATATTATATTGGTAATGAGGAAGGACATCATGTCAAATAGTAATAAAATCTTTACATATATGGAAAGTAATATTGATATTTTGTTGATCAATAATGTGTTTCAAGTTTCAAAAACAAGATCATCGTAAGGAAATATGAGTGCATTAAGGATCAAGGGTAGCCTGTATTTTTTTGTGATTATACACAAGCCAAAAGCAATAAGAAGCATACTATAACCTTGAAAAATATAGGATAGGACAAGGAGTGGCATGATATATTTTGGGGTAAGACCAAGGGTGTAAAATGACTCGTAAGTACATATATTCTTGTTTATATCTAAATGAAGTGGTAAATATTCCTAATATGTTATATGGATATAAACTGTACTAATAAATGTATCAAAATGAGAGTGTTTACTTGATTCAGTTGTATCAAGATAATATGACCATTTTAGTTATGGGGATACAGTGGGAACCGTGTTAACCGTACCATTAGATTTTAGTAAATTGATTTCAATTACCAGAGCTTGATAATGGTCAGTGTCTTGGCCAGTTTCATGATGGTCATCAAAGAATGGATTTTCATTTTATCAGGAGAGCTTCTTAGTAGAGCGAAGGCATCTAACAAGTAGTGTTAGAAAATTGTGATAAAAAAATATAGATAAGATCTCTTTTGTTGTGTCAAAATGCTCAGGAATAAAATCAAGGCTAAAAGTAGGTATATGATCAAGCATATTAATAGTGTGTTGTATTGCCAAGGCTAGTAGTAGCGAGTGTCTTATGATCAACATAAATTTCCTCAAATGGATTTAAGGGCATGGAAAAATATGCAGGATGAGTAAGATCACACATATCAAAAGTGGGAATGCTCATTCTAGAAATAGATAGCTCTATAGGATGGGTATGAGTATTTATCATAGGATATTTAAATATCTAATGGATATGGATAATAAAGAAAACAAGATAATGAAACATGGATTCATACTCATCCATAGGATTTAAATTCATTTTGCACAAACTCTCATCAATGAGTTCTATAATATCATTATCACTATCATAGTAATTAGTGACAAGGCCATATTCCTTTGTGTATTAACTAGAAAATGTTATGTTGTGGAGCTTGTTTTCATGTGTGGAAGTGTAGAATACTATACACTAAAAGTATTTACACTCTGCACATATTTTTTTTCCTTGAAAAACATGCCTGATATCTCAAGAAATGTGCTCTTCTCATATGGGTAGGAATTTTAACCCATAGGTTTATGGGGTGGTTTTGGCCCATGGTTTTGGTACCCACGGTATTGTAAAACTACTTATGTAGTTGCCTATTGATGTGCTTTTGGGGCTTTTGATAGGGTAGACATCATTGTAGATGTGTGTGAGTTCAAGTGTGAATTCAGAAGAGTTTGTTGAGCACAGCTCCAAACAGATCTAGGTATTGTATTGAGAGAAAAGGTGGCTTGTAATAAAAATCTGAGCAAGTGATTCTTGGTGGATGTAAGCACAAATTGGGGTGAACCGCGTTAAATATTATCTCTATGTTGTGTTCTTTTATTTTCTGCACTTTTATTTCTAATCTGTGATATTATTCTACATATTAGTTTCTACTATTGTGATTCTGTGTGGGATTGTTCCGCATATTTTATCCCTTATTTCCTAACAACTGTAATCAATGGCAAATTCTCTGAGGATCCCTCAACTCATAGCGATTTTGACCAATATGGCTAAGTCTATCCAAAGTAAGAGTTGAGATTGATCAATGGCAGACCTCGGTCAATCTTTCGGAAAAGTTGCAAGTTTCAGCATGTTGTTTAACAAATGGTTACCAATACTGAGTTGCTCTATTATCAGGAATTAATTTCTTGACTCACTAATCACATATGTATATAAAGCATGCATACAAATGGGTTTTGATTAAGGGGTAATAATAGTATGCATTGGCAAGGTCCAGTATAATCGGTCCAGTAATATTCCTGAAGCTTGGTCAAGAGATTGGAACCCAAGGGGGTACTTTTAACTATCATTTATAAAGTATTGACACAGGTAAAGTGAAAAAAGTCCCCTATGCTCTCCCACAACATGAGATCTCATAGGGCATCCTAAGAGGCATGGTTTAATGCAAGAGTGCAACCTATGCATAATAACGACCTTTAACTTACGGAACCTATTAGGGAAAATGGACAAATACATTATGTGCTGGTAGCCAAGTGTAAATCATGATACATTATCAAATCCTCAAATGGTAGTAGTAGTAGTTATATCAATTATGAAAATAGAGATACCCATTTGTTAAAGCGAGGAGCTAGGGAATACATTCAAACTAGATCCACTTTTGATCAAAATGCACTTAATGAGAAATCCCTAAATTCATGCAGTGGTAAGTAGCATTGATCTATGATGTGGTAAAAAGGAGCCAGTGTGGGAGTAAAAGTAATAACCTTTTCCACATTCTTAAATGTGTTAATAATAGATGCAAAGGAAGAACATTCAATATCGTTAGGTAAAAAAGTATATTACAATGCCTTATATAAGTTGTTCTTATAAATAGGTATCTTATTAAGTATATAAGGTAGCGTTAAAGTTGTGTTCTAAGGAAAACAAATTAATCTTCTTATGTTCTTGCAAAGGAGAAGTGATTCTTTGATGATCCTTTTACAAGTGACAGTGTGCATAAGTTATTTTATGATTGTGCTAAGTGTCAAATGTTGATAGTTACATATGCAAAGTATGATTTGCGAAGTCTCTCCAGGTGTAACGTATGTGCTAAGCTTTATTTTTTATCTCTCTAAATGTTCCATATGGTGTGTGTATCTCTCAAGGTTTCTCAAGTCTAAATGGTTCTCATATTTATATGAGTGTACTTGTGATAAGAGGAGAAACTAAAGGATTCTTATAGGTGGCATATGGAATTAAAGAATTCATGTATAAATCCTAGAGAAAGAACAGTGGTAAGGTCAATATTACAACAATGAGAAGACTTGTATAAGATAGAGATAAAAATCATGCTACATTGAGTGCTTCAAGATTCAAGTAGGGTGAACTTTAGGTGTGTGTTAGTGTCTTCTCCAGTCTCAAAGAAGAGTGAGATTACAGGAAAGAAGAAAATGGGAAGAGTACACTAAAGGGATGTTTCAAGACTTTGATAAAGAAGGAATGATTCCAAGAAAATAAACATAAGCTAAAATGACATGAACATGGAAAGATAGGTACATTTTTTTCAAAGGAAGATAAATATGTACTCCTGGTATGAGCTCTTGATGGCTCCAGAGTGTTTCAAAGCTAGGGTACATATAAAATAAGTATATACTTAGAGGTTAAAAATGAACATTTAAGCAACTTGGAAGACATTCATGCATTCAGTTAAGTCTCTGTGACAAGTTAGTGATGTTAATCCTAGGGGGAGCTAGTCTGCTAGCTCATTTTAATGGTTTTGGTTTGGCATCTTGTTTTCTAAGTGAATTTTTTTTGAAAAGGTTGAATATAATCTTCATGCAATACCAGCTCCTACAAATTACAATGAATTCTTCATGTGTGAGAGAGCTAGTTTTCTTGAGTTGATACTATCTTGGAACACAAAGTGTTAATGACATGTGAATTGAAAGTTTTGATATTGTCTTGGAATAGAAAGAGATGGATGACAAGATTGAAGATGGAATAATTAAATTGGATCATTTTTCTACAAATGGGATTCGAAGAACATGGAACACATTTCTAGGGGAACTTGTGGACAAGGAGAGCTCATTTCTAGTTCAAGACAAAAGGGATGAAGAATATCATGCAACAGACAGAATTTTATCATTCAAAAGCACAACATCTTCCAAGGGGGAGCTACTAGAGGATAAATCATGTTTACATATTGCTCATCGTATTGAATATGCAGCCCTTTATCATAGATGTCAAAGCGTGAGAGATATAGAGAGTGTTGTTAGAAACCAAGATTAAAAGTATTTTTTCCATTAGAGTCTCTGAGTTTTTAAGTATGTTTCCATCAACGACAAAGCGGAAGATTTTTTAACCCTGGTCATTTTCATTGGTGTTGTCATTAATGTCAAGTGGCATTGATGGTAAAAGAGTGAATGATGAAGTGAGCAATCAGAAACATGAATTCAATAGGAAAAAAGGTGTGAATGTTGCGGTTGAAGTTTGATTAGTAGTATCATGAAAAATAATCTCTTAGTGATTGGTGCATGGTATGCATACTTCCCAAGTTAGACAGAGTCAGTCATAGTGTGCATGGTCAAGAAGAAGGATTATTCATGATGGATTCATGTTGATACAAGGTCACTGCATGCTTCGACAGTGAGATAGAGGTTCACTTGAGTTAATTAGAGGTATTAACAAGGTTAGTACTCTTATTTTCATTTTTAGAGGGCTAAAAATAAAATTCATGTCCTAAGTACTCCCAGAGTCTTGTTGGAGAAAATAATTTTTTTGGGTACTTCGAAAAATTTGTGAAAATTTGAGTATTTTTTAGTTTTAGAGTAATGTGAATATCTGGGGTACATATGGAACATGTTCCCCATGAACACATGTTCCCCGCATTGGTTGTGGGGCCACAACACAAATAATTTTATGTTTTTGGATAGATCATACATTTCAGGCCCCAAAGACACATCCGGTACAAGTTCCACGAGTGTCTTTGTTCCCCACAAGCTTGGTTGGGCCGCAGGTTAAAGGGTCTTTGTAATGTGGGTTCGAGATGGTTCTTGGGAACAAAAGACCTTGAAGGAATAGTTCCATATTGGACCAAGTTCTATGCATGTCCAGTCAACCTGAAATTCAAATATATTGGGCAAGAGGAAAAGGATTTAAGTATAGTGCGGATAGATTGGAGGTTGCGGGCCCATGTGACACCACTGGCACTGTTCCACGAGTTACTGTGTTCCCCAAAAACCATTTTAACCCAAAACTCAAAGACTCATTTTATTATGGAGAGATAAAGATTCGGGAGAACTAAATGGATGTGGGACAAGTTCCACGAGGATATTTTCTCTCTACATGAACCTGAGACCCGTAAAACAAGGAAAATGGGATGGAGTAGAGTGCGGGAATATAGTGATGTGGATGAACATGACCTATATGACCCAAGTTCCTTATGTTCCCAAATGATCTGCTTTATCTTATTTATAAAGTGGAGATAAATGAAATAATATAATGATATTTTATAAAGTTTAATGTGCATTATTAATGTGAACTATTAATATTGTTCCTCACTTGCCTCTCAAACCCACATGGAGGTATCTTAAGATCCAGAAGTCAAAATTTTTAGTTTTTGGGATTTTTGGAAATGTGGGATCATCCTCTACACCTTGAAAGCAAAAAATAATTTTATTAAAGCACAATGTATTGGTAAAATTGGAAACTAGTGTTTTGTACCCAATTCATACTCAAAAAACAATAAATTAGAAAAACAAAAATATGGAGCTAATTTATTTAAGCAATATGTTAAGAATTTTGTGTTTTTATCAATTGAGCACGTAGAGTGCAAAATGGAGGATAGATAGTGAGAGAGAGACAAAAATTAAAATCCAGTAAAGATGTTGAAAGTGTATGTGTGCTCAAGAGTTGTTGCAGAGAGAGACAAGGTTGATATATCCATGAAGAGCTACAAATTGGAAAAGTATACCAGAAACTCAAAATCAAATCAGATGAATGTATGAATACTAAGACAGAGCCAAAGATTTTTTGAAATACTGAGAGAGTGTGGTGAATATCTTCTAATCAAATGAAAGGAGAGAAATGTTCTTTAGGATACATTATTATAAAATGAAACTCTATTGAGTAGAAAGCTACATATTGAGAGAGTCAGAGCCATCAATTGAAGATCTGTTGATCAAAAGAGAGGAGAGATGTGTGTTGAAGGATACTATGTCATCAAATGAATATCTGATGAAAAGGAAGAGAGCTACATGTTGCAGAGATAAAGAGAAGACAGTGCCACCAAATGAATACCAATTACCTGAAAGAGAAGATCAATGACATAACCATTAATCAGAAAACCAGTTCAATAAATGTTTGAGGATAGATATCATAAAAAGAGAGGTAAGAAGAATCTTGAATATCTAAGCATGAAGAATGAATGATTAAAGAGCAAGAGAAGAGTGATCATAATTTTTTGTATATGCAACATAGGATTTAGATGATCAAATTTTGAGTGTATTTTCTGTCTAATTTTTTTCTTAGATCACAGGTGGTTACAGCCTCCTTGTAAGTAATGGCTTATAGAAGATTAAATTCCAGTGGGTTGAAGCCTCCTCATAAGTAGTGGCTTACTAAAGGTCAATGGGTGTTGTACTAAATTTGGGAGTTGTGGCTTCCAGACATGTTGTAGTTTGTTAAAGATTGGGTGGTGTCTTGGTTAAATTATTGGATTTGTAGCTCCAGATTGAGTTGTGGCTCAATCGAGAAATCATTGTAAATTTTCATGATAATTGTCTAAGTTAGTGCATTACTTTCAGTCGGTTTTGTCTTGAAAGGGTTTCCCACATTATATCTAGTCCCCTCTTGTATATGTGTGTTTATTTCTCTTCATATCTCTCATGAGTAATGATGCATGGTTATTAAAATGAATAATTTTTTAAAGTATTAGATTAAAGAAGTGAAATTGATTGTAAGTTTTTATCAGCATTAATTCACCCCCTCTTAGTGCCTAAATTTCCTAACACAACATGTAAGAAAATAAAAATACATTGGAGTGGCCCCTTCAGACTATGAAATCCCTTGTCGTTCCATTCAATCTATAATTTGTCACCAAAAGGAGAACTCCAAAAAAGGTGACTATACGACTAAAAATTAACATGTGAATTTTAGGCGTACTTGACCTTCTTAGGTTGTGCTTGGACAAACGATGTGGAATGGATAGATGGTTATGTGGAATATATATAGGGAGAAAAACTCAAAATGTGGATAAGGAAAGATCAAGGAAATCTAATGTCTTGTATAGGAACTAATGGAATATTCTTGTCTAAGGCAGTGAAATCTTGTCTTACCTATGTGGGTGAAATGGAACGGTCTAGAGGATGGTAACCCGTAAATGGAGGTCAATATCTAGCTCATGGAAAATTCACACAATGGGTTGTGTAAGGCGTGGGAACTATCCTATGTTTTCCTTGTAGAAATTTCTAGAAAATTTCATGGAAGTGTGGGAGGAAACGTGTGAATAGGAAAAGCGAGTGGATTGCGGGAACTAGTTTCGTCCAGGCTGGTTCCACCAAAAATTATAAACATTGTCGACTTCAACATTCAGGTCTATCAAATATGAGATGATGGAAGGTTTAAGTGGTGTAGATTGGAAAAAATATATTCTAAGTCCAGTGTCAATTTCTGTGTGTAAGTAAGATATGTTTGGTTGTAGGACATAGGGATCATATACTTCATCCCTTGGTTATTGAAGACCTTGAATGGTCATGTGGGATATGTTCAAACTATCAAAATAGAGAAGCAATAAACTCACAAAGTAACTGTCAAATGAAAGTTTGATGTTTAAACCTAGGCCAACTAAGAACATGTGGGGAATTGTATTACTTTTCATCTAATTAATCTATATTCCTAATTAGCAAATAGACACGAGCATATTTAAATAAAAACATTTCAATTACTTTCCTCAAAATAATTAAACATGTGTGTTCCTTTTAGCTAATTAATAAAGGAAAAGACTAATTTAATATATAAAACAAATATATTCTAATGTTTATGTTCTTTTCAATTGAATAATAGAAATGCAACAAATAAAACAAACTAATTGAACTAATCTAATATTTTTGGATTTTATGTTTCTGGAAACAGATAAAAGAAATCTATAGAAGAAATGCAAAGAAGTTGAAATTGCCTCTACAATACTATTAACAAAACTAAACAAATAAATAACCTTGTTTGGCCATTTGCCTATGCAAAGGGAATTTAGCGTATTCTAATAAAACAAAAGCTTTTCCAATTTGTATTTATGGATTTAAAACTTCCTTTATTCTACCTCAGAGACATGAGAAGAAGTAAAATCTTCTTAGAAGAGCTTATTCCCCTTAAACTTCCTCGGTAGCAATCAAGGATCTAATGAAATCTTACAGATTGAAATGAAATTACAATTGATTATAAACTAGTGTAGTAGCTTTCTTCCAGACAAACTTCCCTTGCAAACCCACAAGGATAGCAGGGAAATTGCTTTCACCAGAAGCTTTATGGAAACAAATGGAAACTACAACAATGAATTTTCTATTGAATTGAATACTCTAATCAAATTTTGAATTGAAATCTAAAGAAATTAAATAAAGCTTCAAGAAAACCAAGTACATCCCCAACCTAGAGTTTGTAGAACTATGACAAATCCAATGATGGTTTTTTAATGTTGTTCCCTCAGCTTATTTCCAAGTTGGTGCTCAAATGAATCTAGGGAACTGTGCTGGGTAGTGTAAAAGAAGTGTTGGAGAAGGAATGGTTTGCGGGAAATATGGTAGTAATACGGGAAATAAAATAACAATTCAAGAGAATTTGGCTTGATTGTGTATTTCTTGGAAAGATTACGGTAGTATAACAACACAATTCATAAAAAACAATCTCCAACCAATTCTCTGGATAGAATCTTGGCTCTTATAGGAAAAAGGTAGAGAAAGGGTCTAACCCATTTGGCAGAAAAGAAATGCCACCTCTCTTAAATAAGGGGTAGTTAAATCCAATTAATCAGCATGGAAGGAAGGGAAAGTTAGTACGTGTCAAATGAGCCCAAGAATAGCCAATTTGACCAAGAAACATGTGCTCAAATCAAGTTTAAAGAAGTTGACACGTAATCATAATACACCACACAAGGCTCAGGAAAAACCGCACGTAACTTCCAATATACATAGAGGGGTAGTTGTGCAACCACCTGGGGGTGACACAACCACCGTTGAGGGCAGACCGACAGTTGTGTAACCATTAGGGCTGTTACATAACTATCATAGTGATTATGTGACTTAGAGTCAAAGGCTAAGGAAAAATATTGTAGAACACTAAATAAAAGCAAGAAATAATGGAAATGAACAAGGGAAGCATTCTAGGCTACAAATATATACTGCAAATGGGAAATTGGACTCGAACACCATTGGAAAAGATATTAATCATCATTGGGGATTTAAAACCATTTTGACAATATATCACATGAAAAATTGGGTGCATACATATTTCCCCCTCAAAGAAGTGTTTTATCCATGAATAGACATAAAATCTAGAGACCGAGTATGGTGCTCCCAAATGGGAGAGTTAGAAATTATACCTGATACGTCTGTGTGTTGAGGTGATGCCAATCCAAGATTCCTTCCACTTGCAAAAGAAAATAGGAATTGAGTGAAGATATAATGAAGAATTGAAAAATAGTACTTAAAATAAAACAACAAGAGTACGTATTATGTCTATGGGGATAGAAATATGCTTGCATCAGCACTCCAGCCTTGCAAAACATACACACTTGAAACAGATTTAAAGCATGTTATATATTTAAAACCAAAATCACTATTTTTTAGAAATCATTTTCACTCACACACCTAGATATTTTTGAGCTCTAGATCACCTATGACAGTTTCACGTGCAAGTACAATGACATGATGGCAGCCCCACTAGTGGGAGGATCAACAACTCAAAGACAGGTAAGTTATTTGCATTTATTTATTTTTAACCTACAATGTGAAAAATATGGAAAATCCAACCTACGGGGTGTTATTTTTGCTAATTTTATAGTCAAAATGCTCACAAGGGGGACGCCTAGGTGTATTTGACTTTTATTTTGTCAAAAATTGTCAATTTTTTTGTCTTTTTAAAAGTTTTTGGGTCTTAGGGCATGGTAGGTTTTTTTGGACAGAACCTCCACTCTGCACATGTGGCAGTTATGTAACCAACCATCTATGAAGAGGAGTGGTTGTGTAATTTTCAAGGCAGAGGCTAGAATTGACCAAGTGTGAAGAATAATTTTGGTTTCTGTGTTATTTAATGATGTTTTTGATGAGCTTATTATGCATTGAAAGGTTCTAACTTATTCTTTTTTTGATGTTTGTGCATGCAAGGTCCATACATCCAATGGAGTCAAGCTATAGAGTTTGATTAGATCCCTCCCATCTTAGATTCACTCACTCAGGATGAGACAGATATTTTGTATAGAACCAGGATATGGAGGATAACCCAGACACAGGTGGTTACACCACCCGGTTACTTGTTAGCCAATCTCCTAAGTTATTGGGACGTAGACTAGAATATCTTCTAGCTACCCAGAGTCATAGGAGAGTGGACCATCACTCTTGAGGATGTTTATAGAATTCTAGGGGTTCCTATCACATGTAGGAAATTGACTCTAGAGAGTGCTACATCAGTGGTGTAGTCTCGCAGTTGGGATTCTTACATGGAAGATGTATTGGAACCCGATATTAGTGCCAAGAATTGCATGAGACTATTGTTAGTTACCTCCTCCCCTATCCCTACCTTGTGCAAGGCCATCATTGGCATTTTGGCTTCACGTTTGGTTGTGGACAAGGGTGGGGACAAGTTACTTTATTGTTGGGCCCCAATTATTTATAGTATAGAGGAGCACGACCACATATATGCATGGGGTGATGATATTTTGGGATCCATATATCATGATCTTTACATGGTTTTTCAACTAAAGGGAAAAGCCCTTATTCATCCTACATTAGTGACTAGTTAGGTTTATGAGCACATCATTCCTTATGAGAGAGGTGTTATAATAGCAGACCCAGGGGATATTGTATGCAATGGAAAGTTGCAAAAGCTATGGAATGAGGATAAAGAACCTCAAAGATTTTCTAACTCATCCATGCATCATGAGATGAGTGCTAAACAAGATAACTTCTACAATAATGAATTAAACTAAAACACTATCATTTTATCTCTAACTACTCTATGATTACTTAAAACATAAATTAAACCTAGTTAAACCTATGAGCAATCAAATTAGATTTGTTGTTTGCTTCAATGGAGGTGAAGAGGTCTCTCTAAAATGGCTACAAGGCCAAGTTAGATACCCTCATACTAACCTACGATGAAGTTATGGATGCAAGATGGAGGAGCTTCAACAATGGAGTATAGCCAAGATCAAATGCCTATTAGCTTAGCTAATGCAAATGAGGTCTAATGCCAATATCTCCAAATGTGAGAGAGATTTGTTATGAAAACAATGTGTGTGCTTGAGAGGGAGGAGTGACCCTTCTATTTATAGTTTTCCAAATGGAAGAGTTTGGAATTTGGGTGCATGTGGGACTAAAGCTCAAAAAGTAATTTTAGATTATATTAGGATAAACATGCTTTAGGATTAGATAAGCTTGGTTTAGGCTAGTTAACTAGGGTTTAGGATAGTTAAACTTTGATTAGCAAGTGATTAGAGACTCATTGAGAGTTTGGAGGGGTCTAGATAACCAATTGTGACTGATAGATAGCCTACGAAGCCAATAGAAGTGGTCTAGAGAGAACTAGGGAGGTTTTGAATGTTCAAAAGGAGGAATGTTTAGCTAATAAGAGAGATATTAGCCAAATTAGATGATTATAGGAGGAATGCAACCGAAAGAGTGTCGTGAATGGCCATCCGAGAATGGATCGAAGAATGAGGAATTAACGAAGTGTCGTTAATTAGTTGAATTGGATGAAATTCTAAGTGTAAGCATATTTAGGTGTCTATAGATATTAGAGCAGCGAGATGGAAAGTATGGCCCCAATGAAGTGGTGTCATTATCCTATTTCCACACTCACTATAGATGATATGATTGTACGTTTGTACCAGGACATGGCTAGCCTATGGGGTGAGGATGTCATTATTATAGTGGCATACAACATTATCACACAGTTAGTGAATAGGACCATTCGGATGGAGGTCCATCCAGTTCAGAGGGTGCCCCAGTAGTTTGGGTTACCTTATATTGATACCCTCCCAATAGTTTTGATTATATACAGGGGGATCATAGAGGCTAGAAATTCCTAGAAAATAAATCTCAAGTGGATTTTCGTTATACCTAGGATCCCTATCGAAACACCACGGGTTATCCTAGATCCAGCTAGATCAGGGGTGATTCTATGGATAGATGTCACTTCTATGTATATAAGGGAGGAGGAGGAGGAGGATGAGTTAGAGATGGAGACTAAGAAGGAGGTCGAGGAGGAGGTACATAAGGAGGGAGGTGACGAGGAGACTAACACTGAGCAAACAGCCACTAGAGAGGCTTCCAAGGAGGCAAGGGCTGAGGCTGAGGCTAATGTTGAGACTTTACACATAGAGGGCACTCTCCCTTCCATAGGAGGAGGGGATGAGGAGTCATTTTTTAGATGGTAGGTGGCCTTAGAGGAGATTGTAGCTAAGAAGGTGCCTACAGCAACACGAGTAGACCCGTCCTAACATCCAAGAGATCTGAGTAAGTTAACACTCTTCTATCTATTATATTACTTTGACTAGAAATGTTAGTGAATTATGTGTTGTATATATATATATATAGCTTTCCAAAAAAATTCAAAATCTTTCTTTCTTTCTTTTGTATTTTAAATCTACTATTGACAGTTGGCGAGATCTTATTTGTAGTATCCTTATGGACACCTTCATGCATCCCATGGGCATGGCACAAGATGAGATACTCGTGGACTCAGGGTATCCAATAATGGCAGGGAGGCACATCGATGTAGTTTCTCTGGCATAGATTGCAGCAGGATCTATGACCAAGATAAGGACCGATCTTGTTATTGTTGGCTAGATTTTTTGCACAACTAAAAACCTAGGCAGTCATGAGATAAATCTCCCTCATTTACTGGTGAGGCTCCCGTGTAATATTTTTATCAATTGAGTGGGTATGAATCCTAATAACTATTTATGGGATTTAACTTTAATTACAAATCTTATGAACCATAACTAAGCAATTATGTAGCAAGTAAGTAGTTGTTTATGAAGTATTTTCAGAAGGGGGAAATAATGGAATTTGGGAAAGAAGAAAGGAAGATATGTAATTCAACTAATAGTTTTCAGAGTTGGCCTCACACACATAGATAAAATAAACAAATAGATCTCACAATATTCATAAGTAAAATAAATCGAAATCTTCTAATCTAAATCTCATATAACGTAAAGTTTATCTAAGATCCTCATAGAAGTAAGAAGCAAAGCACCGTTGACACAATTTTCTCTGGAAATCCACCTCTATTCAATTCCCCAGATTTCACAAAAACAACATCAAGGGTTACAACACAAAGTCTAAAAAATCAAGAATGCTCTAGAAAAATTGTGATCTTTTAACCCGTTAGAAGCTTTCAATGAATTTCCACATGTGGATGCTATGAAAAGGGGAAGCAACTGGCAGTATTCTTCTTGGAATTCCTCTTTGCATGAAATCCATGATTTATAACTGAAAATAGAACCCTCTATTTTGCATGTCTTTCATCTATTTTTAAGTAATTGACTTCTTCTAGTAACTTGAAGTAACAGATTTTATAGCCAATTACCTAAGTTTTACAATTTTCATTTATTGCTCAATTGTTTTGTCGAAGAAAATAAGAGAAAGAAGAAGAAAGAGGAGAATAAATTAGAAGAAATTTGCAACTCTCATTCATGTTCTTCTTCTATCCTCTACATGTTGATCTAACTTGTATTGCACTTCTACTTCATTCACTTTAGCAATGAATGATCTGAATGATATCTCTGCTTTGAATCTGAGATGTTTTTTTCTCTCATATGTTGTTGAATCCTTTCCTTTGATTCTCACCAAACTAGATCTAGAAGCAGTTGATTGTGATTTACTTGCAGGTGTTACCTCTAACCTGTCTTCTCTCTTATCCTTGAATCTTTTGTAGTTCTTCTCCAGTACGTGCACCAATGTAAATTTTTTCGTAAGCAATTCAGACAAAACTCATCACCTTTTATTTTCAATTGCATATAAGCAATTGAAAATTCTGGAAAGCACTCTGTGTGAAGGAAAATACAAGTAAATTCAATGAAGGCTTCAACTAGAAGATTTGGATCACATGCACCATCTCCTGAAAGGAATTTTCCATGCAATGACTTCCACATAGGCTACGTTAGAAACAAGAGCATGAATTTTTGTAGAATCCCTTGTAACTATGAGAACTAGATCTATTTCTTCCTCTAATTCTAAAGATATATTCAATGTATCAGACAATGAATTTTGCTCTCTTCACCAATATGGGCATAAATGAAGTATTCCTACAAATAATTCAGACAAGTATGCAGACCATATCATCCATATCTAATTTCTTCATCGAGATCTGATTATAAAGTTTGTTGCCCTCTATTTTTAGACTTTTCTTGAATGCCAAACAAGCTAAAAACATTATTTTATTCACCTATACACTCACATCAACATTCAGATATCCAAAATAATAAAAAGGAATCCTTTCCAATGCTATGCACCAAAACTGGATGCTTCCCGGTAATTAAAGGAATTCATCTTTTAGGCATTTAGCTATGCCATAATGGGTTTTAATTTTTGGATAGGAATTGTGGGAAAAAACATGAGGGCAAGGAATTGGAAATTTTTATCCTTCCAAGCAGATCCAAAATTCTCATCTTGCACTTAAGTAATTTAACTTACACTGTGGGAAAAAAATAACCTTCCAGGAAGCCTCCAAATTCTCACCTTCCATGCAACCCCAAAATTCACATTAGCATGAAGAAATCACTTTTCCCAACAATGTGACTAGCATGAAAGAAATCTTCTTCCCAAAAGTGTGACTTGCATGGGTGAATAAAACCTCTTTGGTGGGAATTTTTACCCTTCTAAGAAGCCCCAAAATTCTCATCTTTCACTTAAGTGATTTAACTTCAATTGCAGGAAAAAAAACAACCTTCCAGGAAGCCTCCAAATTCCCACCTTCCAAGCAGCGCCAAAATTCCCACTTTCACTTAAGTGATTTGACTTTCATGTTTTGCGTGGAAATTCAAGAGGAAGGGAAGCTTTGAAAAATGTGACTTGTATTATGAAATTTCTTGTCTCAAAAAGTGTGACTTACATGAATTCTTCTTTTAAATTTGCATGAAAACTGATCAGCAACATTTTATTTCCTTTTTTGGATTTTTGGTGAAGAAAACACAAGGAAAAAATAAAATTTTCCATTTTTGGAAAGGTTCTCAGAAGATGTAGCAGCAAAAACTTGCAAGTGCCATAACTTTCACTCTTTGGCTTTGTTTTAGGTGTCATTTTTTTTCTAAAAGTGCATATTTTCTCAATCTCTACACATTAGTGGCAGTATTTTTCTTATTTTCATAAAATCCATTATTGCACCTTTTTGGACCAAACAACCTTCTATAATCCCCTGAAGGAATCCTGAGCTCTGGTCACCTTTAGATAGATTAATTAGTAATTAAAAACACTAGATAGTTTTTCAAAACACTAGGCCCAGGAAAATGTCTGGCATGAAGAATGAATAGGCTACGGGAATTGCCAGATAGAAAATGGAGAAAGACAAAAAGAAATAAAAACCAAACCTGAAAGAAGCTACGGGAAATTTCTTTTAAAAATTCGCCAATTAGCTGATCTGCAAAAATCCTTCCCCCAAGGTGAATTTTCTATGGTAATAATGATGGAGTGAAGTCCTTTATATAGCCTAAATCCTCCAATTTTAGCTCAATCTATTGTTAAAAGAACTTTATGTATTTAATATAAATAAATAAAACGCTTGTAGACAAGGTCTAAAGAAGGAATTGAGTGCTCTTTGACATGTGGGTATTTGTCGAATTTGGCTTTTATGACTCTCTGGGGATACCTTAGAGCAATGCAAACAACTGTAGACAAAACAAACAGAAAACAACCTGTTACTTTGAAAAGAACAATTTTTTTTAAAAGGGGTAGTCCAAGATTTCAGGGCTAATCTCGGGGACACCAGCTACGTACACCAAATATTTGAGAGGAGGTAGCAACAAGAGCATTATTGCAATGAGGCTACCACTGGGATATCACCTAGTTCTTCATCTTATAGTCATTATCATAGGTTCAAGAATGGAGGCTCTCACTCCCATCACAGGGGCCATAGCAGGAGTCCCAACCATGGACCTTCATCTAGATCCTATAGAGAGGGATAGGCCAAGGGCATTTATTTCTTCAGATCATTTTTGACTGCATATATCTATTTTGGGGGATTTTTTGCTCATTGCGAGCATTTTGACCACACCTAGAGTGTGATGGAATTGTACACAAACTTGGTTATTATAGATATATATACATATATGTTTTTTTTTGCTCAGATATCTTGTATAAGAGTTTACTTGTTTATGACTTGCTTCATCTTTGTACTCTTATATGTGTATAATCTCTGATGATTTTAAAAATGCTTTTATGAATGCATGTATGGATGATGATGATGATGCAAATACATAACATAATGATATTTTTCTTTTTTTACTTTTGACATATGTATATGATGCATATGAGAATAGATTCAAAACTTAAAACTCTAGTTTTTAAGAAATATTTGGCATTTATATTTTACTGAAAAACTTGATGAAAGTGATATGATAATGAGATGAACCCACTCCATTCTTAACTCCATGCAACCAGTAATATACGAGGGATAAACATTGAGAGTCAAGAAGGACACGAATTACATGACTTCGATGAATGAAAGTGATGATATGAGGATAAGATTTTGACAAAGACCCAATTAGGACACTATAACTCAACTCTAGGCAAGGCTAACTATCCAATTTAGAATGCAGTTAACTTACAAGTTTATAACTAGACTTAGACCCGTAGATGGCCTCTTGATTGACAAAATATAGTCTTTTGGATTAACTCTCTTATAACTTATGCATTTAACTCATTTTCTAATGATTACAAAGCATTCAAATAACTTTTTACTTGTTGAATTTTATAAAACTTATTAACTTGTTTAAAACGACCCCCTATGTCTTGCCCCATGCAACCAGTAAGAAGCATGGGCTCATCACAAAGGACAAGGCATAGACAAGTAATGGTACTTCCCTCCTTTCCTAGCCTCACACTACCTATAAGAAGCATGGGCTCATCACGGAAGACTAGTGAGGCAAGCAAATATAGTTTTATTTACAAAATGAAATTGTTTTGTATGTATTATTTGTTTATCTTTTTTTATTTGGTTGGTTTTTAAACTTTGACTTTTACTTTTGGGATGGAATAATTTCCCCTAACCTTGACCCCATGTAACCAGTAAGATGCGAGGGCTCACCATCGAGGGTTGAAACAGGTGAACAAACAATCAAGGTGAAATGTTAAATTAGCTTGATTTATCAAAAGAGAGATCTTTAAGGAAAGATGTGATACCAAGATTCTTATAGTACAGACCATGGGAAAAAACAACTAAGCTAGAAGCAATCGTGAATAGAACTAAGTATGTAGGTTCTGGTAGGATCAACATTAAAACTTTATCTAACAATATGATAAAAGATTGAGTAGTCTAGAGATGATATAATGAATGGTTGAAGAAGTATGATTAAATTCTTTGCAAATTCTTAGAGATTCTGAAATCCTCTTGAAAAATAATTTTCTTGTTTCACAATGTCACAGTATGATTATGCAAATGATATGCAGTGCAGATGCCAATAGTGTATATGTGGAAATGTAAATGAAGTATACATAGAAGAATTTAAGGTGAAGTAAATTGACAGATTCACCAAAATATTCACCTTCTAAAGTACACAGATGTTACACGTCATTCTTATAGTCCTCCATAACTTGATATGGGCCTAACCACTTTGGTCTAAAATTTCATCCTTCACAATCCTTCTTGTCGATTCGGTTATCCAGTCTCAAAACTAGGTCTCCTACCCTTATTTCTCATTCATAGACCTTTTTATTATACTGGCAGCACATTCTATCAGCATAAACACTATGGCATTACTCGACTTTAAGTTGAGATTCATCGAAGGTTTCTAATAGCACTCATTGTGCTTCACGGTACGCATCTTCATCCATAACTACCTATAAATATATGTGAATGCTAGGTAACTCAATTTCCATTGGTAAGACCGCTTCACATATGAAGATTAAATAAAAGGGGGTTACCCCGTAGGCATCCATACTGACATCATATAGGCCCAAAAGTCTGAAAATGGGTTTAAATGCCAATCACACTTATTCTCCTTGACTATTTTGAGTATGGACTTTAATGTTTTCTTTGTTGCCTCAACCTATCCATTGGTCTGAGGGTAATATAAAGAGGTTTTGTGATGCAAAATTTTGAATTGTGAACATAATTCATGCACTTGTTCATTCTTAAAGGAAGTTCCATTATCTAAGATATTAATCTGTGGGACTCCATACCTATAGATGATTTGATTCAAAATGAACTTAATGATCACAGACCCAGGCATAGTAGTGAGATGCATGGCCTCAATCCACTTTGTAAAATATTCAGTGGTCGTAATGATAAAGTTGTGGCCATCAGTTGATGAGGGAGAAAATTTCCCTATCAATTCTAGACCCCAAATAGAAAAGGTCCAGTGTGTCACAATTGGCTGCAGAGCCTGAGAAGGGATGTGAATCTCATGTGTAAACTCTTGAAATTTATGGCACCTCATACATATTCTATAACATCATGCTCTAAGGTGGGCCATAAATAACCCATTCAATGAATTTTCTGAGTGGTAGCATGCCCTCTGAAGTGTCCCCCAAAAATTCCATCATGGGCTTCAAAGAGAATCTTTTCAGACTCTAATTTGTCCAAACACCTTAAAATCATGTTGTCGAAGGCTCTGCGATAGAGTACTTCTACAATTATATAGTTGGCGGCTATGACATGTATTTGTCACCTTTATTTCAAGGTTACTCCCTCGAAATATGTCCATTCCATAATATGATTGATAATTTTAGTGTACCATGGACACAATGTGATGGGAGGATTGTTTTCCACATAAAATACACATTCGTCGAGGAAATCTAGGTCTAATAGGTCTCCTTAATCTATCAGGTTGTCTGCAAACCAATCAATGATGATTTTTCCTACGAAAAACTTCTTGTTGATGAAGGTGAGTTTGAATTCACCCATCAGTGTGAGAAAACGTCCAACCTTTTTAGATAAGGCACCTAGAGTCAAGAAATTCCGTAGTTGATCAAACTTGACCATCACTCACATTTTCTAGTTAAGCATATAATGCTTTAACCTTTTAGTTGCAAAAACTATCATTATGCATTCTTTCTCTATATGCGTATAGCATGTATCATAGTCAAGTAGAGTGTGAATAATTAAATAAATGATACATTCATGGTTTTCATCATCTTCTTATGCCAACATGCAAGCTAGCGAGACCTTGGTGGCTCGAGAGTATAAGATCAGAGGACGGTCAGCTTTGGGAGGCATAAGTGTAGGTGGTGACATGAGAAAGTTCTTGACTGATTCAAACACCTTATGACATTCAGAATTCCAATCCTTACTACACTCCTTTAGCAAGTTTATGGGATGTACAATGCAAGTTAGATTAGGAATAAACATGGGGATTGCTTCAAGTTTAACCAAAAAATACCTATTACCTGATCTGTCTGAAGGTGGATTCATCTCAAGAACCACCTTAATATTTGTTAGATCTACATTAATCCCTAAAGATGAAATGGTGTACCCCAATAACTTACCTCCCATCACTCTGAATACATACTTTTATGGATTCAATGTTACATCGCATTCGATGAGATGAGATAGGATAACACAAAGCACCTCATGGTGATCACAAATTTTCTTGTCCTTAGTGAGCAATTCATCAACGTAAGACTCCACAATCTTATGAATAATATAATGGAAGATGTAAGTCATCTCTCGTTGGAGAGTATCTCTAGCATTTTTCAATCCAAATGGCATAACAATGTAACATAAGGTTCCCCAAGGAGTAGTAAAATCAGTCTTGGTTTTATCCTCCTCAGAGATCCTTATCTAATTGTAGCCAGAGAATCCATCCATAAGTGACAATAACTCATAGTCAGTCATTACATCTACAATGATATCAATGGAAGGAAATGGGAAGTCATCCTTAGGATAGGCTTTGTTAATGTCCATAAAGTCGATACAAATGCATATCTTCCCATTCTTTTTTAGGACTGGAAAAATGTTAGACACTCACATGGAATATTCCATTGGTTTAATGAAGCCCACCTGAAGGAGCTTCATTACTTCTTCTTTAGCCAATAAAGACGCCTTTGGATTCATGGGTTGTGAATTTTGTTTCATAGGCTTGGCATCGAACTTTGTGACAAGGTTATGAACTACTACGTCATGAGCAATTCCCATAATTTTCTTGTAGTTGAATGTGAAGGATTTTGAGTGATCTTTAATCACTTTTGTATGAGCTTCTATCTCATCCAGAGTTAAAGAAGAGCCGAGTTTCAAGATATTAGGATCCTCCTTTTTCCCTATATCGATATCTATGGTTCCTTCAATCAAAGAGGCGTTACCCTCTTTGAACTCAAACGGGGATAGATGTAGTTCCAATTATTCTCCCTATACTTCATATACCTTAAAACGTTACGATGAGGAAGGACACGTCGTGGGATCTGAAAAGTAAGAGGAAGGGTGAGGTTTAAGATAAATTCCTCTCTTATGGTGTATGAGATGAAGATCAGTGTATGCATTGAGGAATCCTAGGATTGCCTCATCGTTCTCTGCAAAATTCATAGTGGCAGGCTCATTCTCAACCTCAACATATGCCAAAACTATGTTGGTTGGAATTCATTGAACCAAGGGTTTGGATTAGACTAAGACCATAAACTCAATTTTCTTCAAGCCCTCACTCAGACAAAACCATGAGGAAGACATGGCCATGGAATCGGCTAGTTGGTTCTACTCTCGAGGTATGGCTTCAAAAGAAATGAATTCAAAACTCTTACAAAGTTCTAGTAAAACATATTTGTAAATTTGTAGATTCTCAACTCTAGACTCATAAACTTCATACACTTGGTTAGCCATAATATGGGAATCACCTAAAACTCTAACATTGCTAATTATCATCCTCTTGGTTACAGTGTGACCAAGAAGGATAGCCTGGTACTCTACGGGTTTATTTGTACATTCAAAGTTTAACCTAAAGGAAAAAGGCATGATCCTTCCCTTAGGGGAAGTAAGGATCATCCCTATCCCAACATCATAGAGAAAATTCGCACCATCATATTTAAGAGTCTAGAAATCACTGGGAAAGATATAATTTTGATCATTCTTAGAATATACTTCCTTGACCTCTGAAACCTCAACCATGTAGACCTCATTAAGGACACCAAATGGGAGAGACCCAAATCCAAGAGCATGTCCCATGCCTAGGGAATCGAATGGGAGGATGATAGGAAAATCATTCTCCAAAATTTTAACTATCTCTGTTGTAGTTTTTTCAAGACGGTTTTTACTACAAAATATTTAGTTTCATTAGAACCTATCCCTTTCATTGCCTTAGGGGTTTCCAACTCAGTCGTAGGAACAATTTAGGACTCAGGTTTTGAGTCTTGGGGTTTTTTCAATTAATTGGTTGGGAGTTTGAACTCAGTATGAATCCTGGGCTTTTGCTTTAGATTGGCCAAATGGATGTCAAATGGCTTTGGATCACCCTAAACTAAAAAACCTTTCTCATGTGAAAAACTCTGACCTCTTAGAACAATGTGGAAGGGATCACCTTCATTTTATGAATACAAGGTTAATTGAGAATCATATTATAGTTGTTTTCCCAATCTATAATATAAAACTCAGTCAACACAGTATTTCATCCAAGGGTAACTGGAAGCACTATTGTCCCAATAAACATTTCCTTAAGACTATTGTATCCTCTCAGCGTATTTCACGTTGAAGAACAATTGGTTTCTCCATAGAAAGGATTTTGAAGAAACAAAAATGGTACTATGATGATAATAGCCCAGTCATCTATCATTACATGTTTAACATAGTTGTTGTAGATCCAAACTTAGAGGTACAATGTCGGGTCACCTCTTCATGCCAACTCAACATCAGTGCATATTTCTAATATCAAATAAAAACCTTGCATCCCTCTTGGGCTTCCCTGAAGGATAGACATCAAAGTCTTTATGAATAACTTGGGCTTCCTGAGGAGAAGTAATGTGAATTATATGGCCAAGGCCTAAAGCTTCTAATAAATTTTCTCAATGCGCAAGTGAATTCTTCAACAAATCCAAGAAGGAAATGTTACAAAAGGTCTTGGTAAAATCAGTAATCAAATTATAGGCCTCCACTGGTTTGGGGGCTATTAGTGCATCATCTGACATTAAAGGGTAGATAGGAAGAGGTTTTGAGGAATAATCATGAGCATGGGTTGTTGCATTAATCTCAGGTTTAGTCTCCAACTCAACCAAGCCCACAATTTTAGTCTGATTTTGACCATCTAAAGGAGGGATTGTCAATTGGTTTGACGAAGTAGATTCTTTTTTATCATTGTTTCCAATGGTAGTTCCCTTCAATGGGGGTTAAGTTTTTCATTCTCATGGCACATTAGAATAGGGTCTCTATAAACCCCAAGAATAGAATCTTGAAGGGACATGGGCCCCATGTGATCGTTTTGCATTAGCTCTCTAGGATTATCCAAAAACATCTCAACAAAGAGGTTCCTTTGGTTCTCTAGAAGCTGCTGAATAAATTTGTTGCAATCATGACATGTACGAGCATAATGTCCTCTAACCCTATGGAAACTGCAATATAAATTAGGATTATAATCACAAGGCCTTTGATTTTGGTTTTTTTGTGTCCCATAGTTTCTATAATTGTTTTTTTGTTGGTTGTTAAAGTTGAAATTCGTGGGCCTTTGGCATTGGTTTTGATATTGGTTTGGATAACCGCTTGGGTATTGAACCGGTGCTTGGGCTTGGACTTGTTGAGGTGGGGGGGAGGAAAAATAAATTTTGTCATATTAATGGAAGGGATTAAATTGTTACTCCTTTAATTGTTTGTATTCACATTGTTGTTATAGTTATTCGCATTTTTTGTGTTAACAATGTTTGGCTTCTTGGATTAATCAGTTACGTCTTCCATCATATCAATTCTTATTGAGGACTTTGGTTCCTTAGTTATTATTTTTTGATCCATTCGGGTAGTTTGAATAACCCTGAGATGGGTTGAGCAGTCTCCCATTTGAGTCGTACATTTTCTGGCCACTATCAATCGCCGCTTGGTCAATGTGGAGAGCACCCTCTAAGACCTCCTTGTATCTCCTAAGAGGAAACATGTTTACCTCCTCCTTAGTATCTTGGTTAAGAGAGTGATGGAACAAGTCATAAAGCTCTGTTTGGTCCATGTTCTTATTGTTATCTAAGGATTAGAGGACTTTTTGCCATCTATGAATGAAATGGGTGGCAGATTCATTATGCTCTTGCTTGATATGAAGGAATTCTTTGATTCCTATTCGCAAGAGTTTTTTCATATCAAAAGCCTTTATAAAATTAGAAATGAGTTGTTTGAATGAATTAATCGAGGCTTCAGGTATCCTATAATACCAGTTGAGAGAAATATCCTCAAGGGCCTTAGGAAATATTTTAGCTACAACTGCATCCCATGAGAGTAGCTCTCTGATGGCAATCGTGTATGCCTTGATATGTGCATTTATATTCCCTTCCTCTTTAAACTTTGGAAAGTCAGGAAGTGGTCATGAAAGCATTACACTTTGTATGGTAAAGTCGATGTGATCCCTTATATATTTTGCATATGTACCTAATACATAAGACTCTACCATGGATGACCCTATATGGGGATGTGGAGGAGGAATAAGAGGCTAATATGGCGCAACATAAGCATTTGTAGGGGCTTAAGGAATCCCCTAAGGATGGGAATACGAGCCAAGAAAGGAAACCATGTCCCCTATGGTGATTTAGAATACATGTGGAGGTACGAGGGAACATTATTTTGGTATGGGTTAGAAGGTGTGAAACCAGGGAACATCGAATTTCCAGTAGGAACGAAATTTGAGAGTGCACTTTCTATTGGAACATGTGGAGGGTATCTGTAAAAAGTGTGGGAGGGCATACCCAACATTCCCAATCCGATAAGAAGATCTCTAGTGTTAGGAAAACCCATGTAAATTAGAGAAGGTGAAGGTGCTTAGGGCACATAACCAAACATTTGGGAATAGTGGGGGATCTTTCTTTGCCCTGCAAAAGGTGTAACATGAGAAGGTTGTGCAAGCTCTAGCTCTCTAACCCTATCCATCAATGTTTAAATTACATCACCCGCAGACATTGTTACATTTGATTTGGGCATGTTATGAGCCTGGTTGGGAAGTAAAGGCACATGATGTCTTGTTATGGTCTGATCCTTTAGAGGCTACCCCTATTTGGATATGTTTCATGTAGGAGGAGGGGTAGAAGAGTTGTTTTGAAGAAGAACATCAGTGTATTGCTGCATCTGATCCAAGGACTAGTCTATTGCATTAAAGTGTTTCTCACTTTGGGCGAAGCATGTCAGGAGCTCATCATCTGGAAATAGGTAAGAATTAGATTACATGCTAATTTGCAGCCTTGATAAGACCTGAGGATTAGACCCTTGCTCTCCAATGAACGTCATGTTGTTTAAAATAGACAACCCATGTTGTTGGAACTTTGAGGAGGAGGAGTGTGAGTGGAAGGTAAATTAGATGAGTAATCATTATTCCAACCAAATAATGAGGGTGATTGTTGCATACCCATTTGGTAATAATATGTCTTAATACCCAAAATGGTTCTATCGTATTCCTAATCTGACATATTCAAAGGGTATATAAATACCCATAGAATAATGGGAGAGGATAAGGATGGATGAAATAAGGTAGAAACAATGGAAATGAAAATTAACTAGTACTTCACATCGGGTTCACCAATTTTGTATGACTGAAAATCAACACGTGACTTTCAAGCACACTCAACCTCCCGAGGTCATGCCGGGATAGCCGGTGTGGAATGGATAGATGGTTATTTGGAATATATATAGGGTGAAATAAGAAAAATTTGGATAAGAAAAGATCAAGGCAATCTAATGTCTTATATGGGAACTAATAGAATATGCTCGTCTAAGGAAACGAAATCTTGTCTTACTTGCATGGGTGAAATGGAACGGTCTAAGATGATGGTAACACGTAAATGGAAGTCAATATATGGCTCAAAAAATTTTATCAAAATAGGTTGTGGAAGGCATAAGAACCATCTTGTTTTTTCCTCGTAGAATTTTCTAAACAAGGTCATGGAAGTGTGGGAGGAAACGTGTGAATAAGACAAGTGAGTGGATTACATGAACTAGTTTTATCTAGGATGGTTTTGCTAGAAATCACAAACATTGTTGGCTTCAACGTTCACAGATGTCAACTGTGAGATGATGGTAGGTGGAAGTGGTGTTGATCATAAAACCAAGATTCTAAGGCCCATGTCAATGTCTGTGTGTAAGAAATATATGTTAGGTTGTGGGACTTGGGGATCATATACTTTTTCTCTTGGTTTTTGAGGACCCTAAATGGTCATGTGGGATATGTTCAAACTATCAAACTAGAGAAGCAATAAACTCTCAAAGTATCTGTCAAATGCAAGGTTGATGTTTAAACCTAGGCCAACGAAGAATACATGAGGAATTGTATTATTTTCCATCTAATTAATTTATATTCCTAATTAACAAATAGACACAAGTAGATTTAGATCAAAACGATTCAATTACTTTCCTTGAATTAATTAAACCTATGTGTTGCTTTAGCTAATTAATAGAGGAAACGAATAATTTAACAAATAAAACAAATCTATTCTAATGTTTTTGTTCTTTTCGATTGAATAAAAAATGTAGTAAATAAAACAAACTAATTGAAGTAATCAAATATTTTTGGATATTTATGTTTCTGGAAACAGATAAAATAAATCTACAAAAGAAAGGCAAAGAAGTTGAAATTGCCTCTACAATATATTAAGAAAACTAAACAAATAAATAGCTTGGTGTGGTTATTTGTCTGTCCAGAGTGAATTCAACATATTCTAATAAAATAAAAGCTTTTCCTATTTATATTTGTGGATCCTAAACTTCTTTTGTTCTACCTCAGAGACACTGGAAGAAATAAGAGCTTCTTAAAAGAACTTCTTCCCCTAAAACTTCCCCAGTAGAAATCAAGGATCTAATGAAAGCTTACAAATTGAAATGAAATTACAATTGATTCTAAACTAGTGCAGGAGATTTATTCCATACAAAATTCCCTTGAAAACCCACGGGCTTAGAAAGGAAACATCTTTCATCAGAATATTTATGGAAACAAATCGAAACTACAACAATGAATTTTCTATTGACTTTGATACTCTAATCAAATTGTGAATTGAAATCTAAATAAATTAAAGAAATCTTCAAGAAAACCAAGTACATTCTCAACCTGGAGTTTGTAGAACTGTGAAAAATCAAGAGATGGTTTTTTTATGTTGTCCCCTCAGCTTCTTTTCAAATTTAGTGCTCATATGAATCTAGGGAGCTATGTTGGGTAGTGTAGAAGAAGTGTTAGAGTAGGAATGGCTTGCGGGCAATCTGGTAGTAACGCAGGTAAGAGAATAGCAATGTAAGAGAATTGGGATTGATTCTATATTTCTTGGAAAGATTATGACAACATAACAACACAATTCACAACAAAAATATCCAACCAATGCTCCAAATAGTATCTTGAATCTTATAACCAAAAGGCAGAGAAATGTTCTAAGTTTTTAGCAGACAAGAAATGCCACCTCTAATAATCAACAGTGAAGGAAGGGGAAGTTGGTACATGTTAAATCATCCCAAGAACAGCCAATTTTACCAATAAATGCACATTAAAATTAAGTTTGAAGAATTTGACACGCGTTCAAAATATGCTAGAGAAGGCTCAAGAAAAACCACATGCAACTATAGGTCTGCGCAAAGGGGTGGTTGCATAACCATTGGGGTAGTTACGTAACCGAATCTAAGGGAAGACTGATGACTTTGTAACCACCACAACGATTTTGTGACTTAGAGTCAAAGGCTGAGGAAAAATCTTGCAGAACACTAAAGGAAAGAAGGAAAAACATGGAAATGAACAAGGAAAGCATTATAGGATACAAATATATACTGCAAATGGGAAATTGGACTCAAACACCATTGGAAAATATATTAATCATCATTGGGGATTTAAAACCATTCTAATAATGTAGCACATGCAAAATTGGGTGCGTATAATGACTTTTCTAGATAAAGTCCCACCATAACTACATGGATGCCCAAATCTTCATACCCACTTATGGATAATCCAAGGATAAATTGGCCCATATATAACCAATAGAAGTATCATCTTAGTTTATTGACTATTTTCCATCAAATGAAGAAGACAAATATGAGATTCACAATTTGGATGTTTTTACCATGCATTCTGATTATACCCTAAAATAGAATAAATAAGGTATGATGATAGGTGGGGCTCTTATTTATCTAAGGGATAAAAGGTTAGAAAATATTGGTATATTTAGATTAATTAATAAAAATTAATTAATAAATCAAAATATACATTCATTAGCAATTTAGAAGATTGAACATGGAAATAATTACTAGAGCAAAAATAAGTGGATGCACTTAACTAGTTACATAGATAAGAGGCTAAAACAACAGTGAAGAATGACTATATATATTGGAAATGACATAGAAGTGATTCATTTATATAACTAAAGTTCAAATATTAGCATGTATAAAACTATTCAATAGGTTTAGAAACATCAGACAATGTTTTCCCTTTTAAATGGTTTTGTACAGAAATGTGTTAGTGCTCAATGATTTTTTTTTATCCTATGACATTTTTGTTTACCTTCACACTCAAACAAAAGGTTTTGTACACTTGTGAAACCCTATATATAATTTGAAACAACTTTAAAAACCTAACCATGGGTAGGATACATTGTAAAAATGTCAGTGTTTGGGTTGAAATGCAATCCATACACCACATATGTTGGCACTAATCCAAAGAGGCCACAAACCATGTGTAGTTCTCCTCCTATTAGGTGATATGTATTAAATGTAAATACTTTGTAAACTTTATAGCTTGATAATGAGAAAAAAATGGATTGGCATGCTTAATCTTGGATTGGATTTTAATGTATTTATATTTAAGAGCTTGAATCTTAAACTAAGTTAAGAGTCCTTCAAACCTATGTAGGGGTTGCTCCAAGATAGTGTTGCTAATGTGAAGCAATTTAAGAGATCTTGGAGTGATTTTATAATTTATTCTACAAGTATGCTCTTGAAATTTCCAAGTCATGTAAATATGTGAGTTAGACTTGATTACATGGGTATTTGTAGGTTTGATTTTATATTAAGGTTGACTTATATGATATGAACCATCCCATAAAAAGATTGGAATTTGGGAATGTGACCATGGGGTGGTTGTGGATGAAACATTTCACTTTAGTTTGAATTATTTTGTGGTTGAGTTCATGATGGATGGTCATGTACAAGAATTTAATGAGATTCTATAAAAAATTGAGTGATTCCTAGGAGGAATATATTGTAGATTGATGCAAATATTTATGTAAATGAATAGGTATTATGAATATATAAACAAGTAATGTAAGAGATATGGGAATGGGTCACTTACACTTGGGATATGTGTTCAAGTCATGCTTTGAGTGAAAACCTAATATTATCATTTGAAAATGATAAATTTCCATATTTAGGTGTCTGCATTCCGTCTCACCTTGAACATATGAAATCCAAACCAGAATCTGCAATGGAAAGTATACAGGAAAGTGTACACAGATTTTGTCCTATGTCGCCCTTAAATATATATTGGATTCTTCTTGAAAATCAATTGTACATTAGCAGTAGATGAAACCCACCAAGAACCAAAAAAGATACTTTCTTTAAGTAGGTCCCTCCAGAAATTGCAGTATCAACGTTAGCTTATCAATAAGATATTTGTAACTTGAACAAGCACATCTGTAACCACAAACAGAGACAAAAAGAGCCTTCCTGGCATACACTTGTATAGCCACTTCCTCTAAGGAGGAATCATTACTGAGCTATTATCCAAAACAATGGAAATTCAGATCTCATGAATTGATCCTATTAAAAAAACAGGATCCATCATTTAGAAGTTATCTATCCCTCAGATGGAACAGCCTCATCTCTCATGTGATACCCAAACTATGGGTGTGTCTTGACCAACTTATTCTAAAGAAGTCCCAATGTCAGTCTCAAGCATTGTGTCGATAAATGGTCTTGACAGTCTCTAGCAAGACAAGTTAGGGTCGTCACAGTGTATTAGTAATTGTCCCTAAGGCCCACCTTGACATATTGATAAACATGCTCTCTCAAGTGCCACATCAGGCTTCCAAATGAAGCCATATTCCTAGTCCACATGAAATAAACGACAATCCATACCAGGATCCAGGTCCAATGGAATATTCCCTCTTCATTCAATCTTTATTTCTACATCTTCGTTCCCCTAGTAAGAGATTTGGTACTAGCAATTCTTAGATTATCTACATGTGGAATATAGTACAAATTTATTGTAATTTCATGCCTGTATACCTTCTTCTGAGATTTTGAGTCAACTTATGTAGTGCTGCATAGGATTGATGCAGTGGCAAACCATTCCACAGTTTCTTACCAAACATTGGCATAGTTAACCCTGCTATGCCATTTTTGTTGGAGTATTTCCCTCAGTATAAATCTACTCCTTGTACCTATTGCGTAAGCATAGAAGTATCAATTTAGGTGAATATGTGGAAGCCAGAATACAAACAAGTGATTTCACTAATATGTTCCTATAATAGTAGCTCTCTCACTAAGACATTATAGAGACAGATGCCCTAGTGTAAGCCATAATAAACATGTATACCATATAAGAATCTGAAACTTTTCAGTGATCATGATAAGATATATCACTTGTGATGTAATGACATCATTGATAAGAAAGCTTATTGAAACAAAAGAAACTTAACAGTGTAGGAGATGTCCCATAAATGTGTCGTTTTCCACATCGGATGGCACTTTATGCCAGTTACATATCCATTGTCATGGCTATAAAGTCATTAAAAAACATGTCATGCATCAAAAGCACTGATACCCTTATGAGTACAACCATGAGAAGCACCAGAGTATATAGAGCAACAACATGTTTATCCAGCACGAGAAGAAGAGAAACCAAGATATGCCAAGGGCATCACAGTCATAAGAAAGTTAGGCCTAGATCTCCAACCCAAAGCGACCTCACATTTTCAATGAAGCTAACTGTTAAATAGCAAACTAACGTGTCCCCGAGCATTATATGAATGTTTATGTCTGGGTATCTAGTTAATTTTTTCTAACTGCCACAGATAAGCGGCACTATGCTTTATAACATTCAGAAATTAGATTTTCCTCTACATTATAAAAGTCTATAGGTCCTATATCAACCATATGATAAAGCTTATGAAAACAACAACCATTTAATTATACACCTCCCCAAAGCTATTAATAATGCATATGAATGAGTTATAACTCAGGGGGTAAATAATAGATTCCTTTAGAATTAGCAGAATCGATCTTGCTCCTATCTCATGTATGCCATCAACTGAAAATGGTGTACTTATAACTATCAGTTTGGTAAATTTGACACATTAATGAAACATGGTGTTTGTAGCTTCAATTCCACTATGGATCAAACTGGCTTCTTCAGAGGATATTTGTCATGAATGATCAACCTGATGCATGACACCAGTTAAATTTATCAGAGATATTGTTAGGGAGCTTGCATAGATCCCAAGTGATTTTACCAAGTGTCTATCATGCCTATATTACCAAGGATCCTCACAGTCTGGCTAGTAGTAGTTTCAGAATCCGACACTCTGGTATCTAGAGATTACCCATTTCTTGGAGCTGAGGAGCTAGTGAATCCCCTCAAACCCCCCCCGCTGTTGATAAAAACAGCAGTTTTTGCCCCATGAAATTCCCAAATTCATGCAATAGAATCCTCAGTAGCCTTGTTCTTTTAAGATGTGCTAAATAGGCTACCAGCCTTGGGAGTAAAAACTGTACTAGGCAATCTCCACCTTGCTTAGACTGTAGATCATACACACATGAAATAGGATGAGCATTCAATTATCAGATAGCGTAAGCTAGTTGTCATTTACCATGCGCTCATATACCTGGTGTTCTTATAAATAGGCTGTATGTCTCCCCCTGTCTAAGTAATCCCAAAAAAGCATATCTTAGTAGGGGTCTTGGTCAATGTGAAACCAATATGAGACATAAGATTGGCACTACACCAATAGGATTATCAGATAGGAATATCTTTTCCATACCTGTAAAGGTTGATTTCCGACTTTCAAAAACCTGGTTAATTTATTATGTCTTGTAACCACCTACACTCAATCCTCATTTGGCTGTCTGAAGGTAAGCTCACTCCTGCAATATAGGTTTCCAACTTCAGACAAACCTGTAATTATCTATTTTGGGTGTAACATAGTAATATAACTCACTCTCTTATTGCTCCATCAAATTAACTAAAAAGTGTAATTAGAGGTAGGGTGTTGATACACTTAGGGCTTAGTAGGAAGATAACATCATTCAAAATCAAATATGTGATGCAGATGGTTTAAAGGGCTAGTTGTCCATATCCATGTTGCACATAACAAGACTTCCTAGGATTGAGGCTGTCACTATCTGCTATTCGTGGGTATCACCTGCATGCAATGAGTCCAACATAATAAATTTGCCAAGACCTGCAATAAAAGGATCATGTCCCACTCCACAAGAAACCCTGCAAATCGCTTCCGTAAACCTGTTAGTGCTTGTGTTCACACTGGGTCTGTATCAGGAAGTGGGTTCACTGAGTTATTTTAAACCTAGCAACTAGTTAGAAGTTGTGTATGACACCATTGGGTAAGCTTGGGGTTATAGTGAGTTATTTTATGGATTAAATTTGTTACAACCAAGTTTGTCTCACATTGATAAAAACTTGGTATTCACTTATCGAATTTGTTCAAACAAATATGTTTGTTTGTATCTCACTTACAAAGGCTCTATTTGATAGGCAGTCAATGATTGTTGAATAATTGATCAGTGTAGAACCAAGTTTTTTAAAATAATCAACTTTTCTGGAGTGTATGCCTGTAAATTTTTTAGACATTATTTTCAGGGAATTATTAGTCGAGGTTGTTAGGCTTGAATCCTGACGGATTATATCCTGCCTAGACCCTATTAACTGCTCTCAATATAGGTATCAAAGCAAGGACTGTGCAGAAGAAGCCCAACCTGGTTTAATTGTTGGAGTGTTGCTTGAAACTTTCCTAGTGGTTTACCAAATAAAAGGGTTGCATTTGAAAGACCTATCTCGGCCTCAGCTTGGCGAGCTTGTGCAACTCAGCCCCTATCATCTGTTGCACCATCAGCCTCGGACATGCTATGGGCAGATTTTGGAGAGGTCAGAACCGCATTCAATGGATCTAACTCACCTCCTATTCTCCACACTCTCTGCCCCTATAACGGGGCTCAGAGGATACAGCTTGAGCTCCTCCAACGCAGTAGTTGCAAATCCAAAAGAAAATCACTCTGCCTTATCTTTAAACACGACTTGGCAAGCTCATTCAAAATACCTATGTCAAGTGATCCAGCATTTTGGGACTTTGTAACATGCCATTTTCCGTTGATAAATCCCACGGTCTAATTTTTGATAGCATTCGCAATCTCTGTATTTACTATTTGACCTATCCACCACTCGGACTTGTTTTCTTCAGCTCCATTTATGATCTTTGGACGTGCTCCTCACTCACTAAAAACGTCTCAGTTCCAGCTTCACAAAGAACTCGCGACAGTCCAATGGCATTACATTGAAAATTTCATCCAAATCAGTGCTCCAACACATTCGGTGGCTGGATCATACCTCTATCATTTTTGACATGACAGCCTGGCTAACCATTGATCACGGCAGCTCCAAACTTGGCGCTTCTCCTTTTCTCCTCCTAGATCGCAGCTAAAGATACATTTTTCCTAAGACTCAAATCCAGAGATGCTCTCAAACCCTAAACCAAAAGCTGGCTCAAACCATCTGAGGAAAAAGTAATTTGTTTTGCTATTTTTAAAAGGATTAGAGATTACGTATTTTAAATTATATATAGGTATTTAGCCTTTATAATTAACTTGGATTGAAGTGCTTAGTAGCACAATTGGTTTTTGGCATTGAAACTTTACAAAGGGCATTTCAGATTTTTTGATCGCGAGTTCACAGGCATGGGAAACTCCAAAGGCCTTACCTTTTAGTAAGGAAACCATTATCTTTCATCAGAGTTTCAAAATACAAACTGCCCATATATATGTCTTGATAGCTATGTTTGAATAACGCTTTTCTAGTGCTAATGAGGGCTAAGCCCTTTTGACTGGGGACATTGGGGGGAAATTGGAGAGGGTTACGGAGTTGAAACCTCTTTAGACCCCACATTTTTTGCTTATTTTTTTTTAAATTAATGAGATAAAAATTATTTTTAAAAAGGAAAAAAGGTAGAATTTTTTAGAAAAGACAGAATTTTCTTTGAAAAAGGGGTGAAGTATGGATTATTATTTCAAAAATAGCGTATCTTGTCAAACGGGGGCTTTTTTTAAGAAGATAACTATTCTGGGGAGGATTTTTTGTTACTAATTGTGATGTTCTAGTGATCTGTCTTCTCCGCCACTTCTTCGTCTTCCTCATCCAACAATGGATAACAGGTTGTTCAAACCCCTAAAATCATCTAACTATCACTGCCTGGAAACCAAAGATGGGATGATTTGCTCCAATCCAGAGGCCTATGTAGAGTGTTTTTCAAGAAAATGTTCCTACACTCACCTCAGAGAAGGATAAGTACTACCTACATGTGCAAGCACGATGAAGCTCTCAGATTGATTAGCCTGAATATGTCTGAGAGTTTGCAATTTCCACATAGATGACTCCAAACCTCTGAAAGAGGCATGGAAAATCTTTGAAAATCTCTTTTGCAAAGTAAATGAATTTAGGATACTTCAATTAGCTACAAATTTGAATGCTGTGTCCACCCTCTGATTTTTCCGTCTATTGAAGAATTTTTTTGCTAAAATTCAAATAACTTAGATCACAACTAAAAGCTAGATGGTAGAGAAACGAAGGATAATGAATGTATAATTTTGATTACTGTCTAAATTGAAAGAGTCCCTTATAGTTTGTTTTGCATCCCACATTTTACTCCACAATGGATGCTTTGGAAGAAAATTTTTAAGATGCAATATCTTTTGAGCTATTTTGTGAAAGGCTTACTCGTGAACATAACAAAATTGCTAAGCTACTTCATGCCTTGCCTAGCTCAAGTCATGCAGTAGTGGCAAATATCCCAATCTGAAAATGGAAGACCACAACCAAAATTCGTGAACCTCCTCTAAATGGAATTAACACAAACCTTCTCCAACCACCACAAAGACCTCTAAACCTTCAAATTCTAACAAGTCCTAAAAAACTTTTTCAAAAAAAAGAAGGTTTATGACCCTTGTCCATATTGTCACATAATCTATTTCATCCTAATTACAAATGCTATAAGAGAAATAGAAGCATTGGAAGCAAAACATTGAAGAAGCATAAAAAATTGATGTTGCCTTCCTCCAGACAAATACATTAGGGATAGGAAAAACCCTATTTATGCTAGGGCTTGTACTCTTTATGCATCAAATAGATGGAATTTTTTTACTGCTGATTGTTTTCTCGTCATCTAACTCACTCGTGTGGTTTTTTATTTATATTTCTTATTATATAATAGTTAGAATCACATAAAATAAGATGGGGGGTGGGTGTTGAATCAGTCTTACAAAAAAATTAATTCATTTTCCATAACTTACAACATCGTCCAAAACAACCATTCAACATACATATGTAATTATGAGCTTATTAGGTGTGTATCATTCATTCACAAGTACATGAAACAAAGGAGAGAACACATGAAAAATATATGTAAAGTGGGAAAACCTCAAGGAGAAGAAAACCAACTAAAAATTTTGTATATATTACTCAATTCAAAATACTTGCATGAATATTACACATCACACAAGATTTCTTAGTGAAACACCCACTTCACAAGGAGTACCCACCCCTATTTAGTATAACACCCACTATACAAGGAGGATACCACACTCTAAGATGATAAGAACCCACTCAATAATTTTAAAATGAATATCACCTAAGTAGTTTTTCTCCTACAATATATTGTGATCAAAAGTTCAACTCTGTGCACACCAAACCCTCTCAAACAAGCTCTTCTCCTACTTTTCTCAAATATGCTCCTTCATTTGTTGATTAGATCTAATGACCTTTAACATCTACTTCTCTACACCTATAAACTTTTCATGACTCTTCTCATCTCTTCCCTTGACCCCTTACAACTCTCATTTCACTTCCTTTCGCTCGCTCACATCCTCATAGTCATAACTACTACAAATGAACAAATACACTAGCCTTTATATACTTGACTCAACTCAAAAAAACCTCTAGGTCAGAAAAGATCATATAGGTTGGTCTTCTCAACTTGAAAACACACCTAAGTACTCCTATTAAATCATAACATGACACCATGTAGGTCGGAATTATCTCAAACAACACACACACTCTCAAGGCTTCTCAAACAAGCCTAAAATCAAGGTATTCAACTCCAAAAAATGAATCACGAACTATAAGGACATCTAACATATTTTTCATGGCCTCATCAGCTCCACAAAAATAAAGGAAAACCTCTCAGTATCACTAACTAGATTAAGAACATCCACAACCTCCATCTTCCTTATGAGACACACCAAGAAGCAAGCATCTTCAACTAGGTTTCATACACCCAAAAATCAGTCCTAAAAAGTGAATGAGTTCACATAGAAAAACCCAACACAATTATCATATCACTAGAAATATCATGAATTTTTATAACTAAAAAAACTCATTTCATTCAACAAAATAGAGCACAATGCCTCCAAACAACTCAATCTTTGAAACTACTCAAACTGGGTTTAGGGACTCAAGAACCAGTCTTGAGAAATAATGATTCAAACATCTCATTTATCACTTCCAGAATCAAACGCATCATGTAACACATCAAGGGAATCATAACATTTTTCCTAAAACACTCACGTGTATATGTAACTTGGAGAAAACTGATTTTGCACACATATTTCAATCATATATCTTGACAAGCCTAATAGGGCTAACTAACACAAAAACCATCACTCCAAATCATACCAATGGATATAACACATCATTTGAGATGCCAACAATCTATTCAATACCATCAATCCCTATCACAACATGAAAAACTATAAAGCACACCTCAAACCTGCATTAATAGGTTTTAGCCCTTAAGGCTAAAAGTAATAGGGCATCTTAAGAGACCTGTATCTTCAATTTTATCCATTGTGTCTATCTAAAAGTTTCCATGGTATTTTATATCACATCCCAAGCTTCCTAGAACAATTCATTTTTCTTCATGAAACCTCATACTTATCCCTGAAACTACAAATCTCCACAAAACAAGGGTTTTTTTCTACCTTACCAGCTGACTTAGAACATGAAACCACCACCATCATGAGCCCTGAAGAGTTTTCTACAACCCTGAGTCATCATACCAGCTTTTCCAATCCATTTAGAGCCCAAAATTTTCATCTTTACTCCATCACTTTAGAACTAGGGTTTAATTGGGGTTTTAGACCACCTCTACTTCTTAATGATTATTCATAAATATGTGATGACAAAATCAATCCGTTATTTTTTCAATAAACTCTTAACTCCATTAGAAAACATCTCCTAAAGCCTCAGGGTCCCATGAAAATCTCACACAAGCGGGTGAGAAAATGAAGTTCACTGTCAAATTGGTTTTTGCCTTCTCAAGAGCTTGGTATGATAAAAAACAAATTTTCTTCCTTTGTCTTCAATTCCTTGACCTAAAATTTGATGCAAACTAATATGATGAGCTCCTTCAACTGTACCAAGTCTCATTTTTACCTATACACCTCTAAAACTCTCCAACCACTGATGGGTGTCGTTATTCCTTTCATTTAATCAACTCTTAGTTGGTGTCATATTCAAACTAGGGATGTATTTGAAGCTATATACAACAAGAGAAATCTTAGTAATCTATTTATTGATTGTAGGTATTTAATATTTTTATATTTTCTAGGGGGTTTTTGTAGTGTCCTTAGGATTCCCTGGTCAAAGCCTTATTGAAACTATACTACATGAACCTTTCTGAAATAAACACTCATTGTTGAAATAAATAAATCTTCAGAATTAAACGTGTTGCTGGAAATGAAACACACTTTTGCAAAATGAAGAAAATTATTGGAAGTAAACACACTCTTGCATAATGAAATTTTTTTCTAGAAATAAACACACATTTGAAAATTGTGTTGAGAATGTTTGCAAGGAAATAAGAGTCTAACCTATAACGCCTATAAGGACAAATGCGTGATAGAATTTAACTGAAGAATCAAAAGCATTGACATAATTAACACTTACCATATTTACACGACTTTATTAGAAATATAAATACCAATAAAACAAAGAATCCTACTTCTTGAAGGAGTGGGCCCTTACTCTACCTTGAATCAAGAGTTGACAAAGTATGATTCTCTCAAAACACAATGGTTATCTTAGTACTGAAAATGTTGTCTTACAAAAATTTCTGTATATCTATCATTCATATATATATAATCTATCTACAAGTCCTTATATCTATATTATCATTTGAAGATGCATTTATAATCACAAGTGCTTAATATTTGTACATCTATAAATAGGTTTCCATGAAACAAAATAGTTCTCAAAGTAGATGTGGAAGTTAGGAACCTTGTTGGACATATAGTTGTCTGATCCTGCATACGTATTTCTGGGGTCTGAAGAATCGACAATCTGCTGATCTGCTCCTGATTAGAAGGCCCATTGATTGCTCTATCACTGGATGTTGTCAAAATAAACAAATTCCCATTGATTTCAGAACTTTGGAGAAGTTTCAAAACCAAAGGGAATTGTTATCTCGAATTCGACCCTCGAGGTAAATTTAGATAACTTGCATAATTTCTTCAGGCTTGAACAAGTAGAATGGGTGTGAGGCCAAAAAATCAGGTTTTGGGGGGTCCCTTTAGCTCTTCTCTAACTTCCCTATCCAAGGAAAATTTTGGAGTTAGAAAAATTTGCAAAAACCTGAAAAAATGGCTTCTTTTAGTTAGGACTATTGGGACCTGAAAACTTGATTTGCCCGATTTGCAAAGAATTACAGAAAAAGTGGTATTTTTGGCCCAAGTCACACCGTGACATCGAGACAGTCATGACCCAAAGACTCGATTTTTCTGAGATATCCACAAAAGGAAGGAGGCTTGTGGGTGGAGTGGAGAAATTGGTCCGAGACGATTAGGACATCGGTATGCGCCAAACCCAAAAACCTAAAAAATTCACAAGTCATGAAATGCAGGTGGTGCGGAGAGATTTTTCTAGGACAGCTGGGACCTAAAAACCTAAAATCACTGAAATGCCTACAACGTAGAGGAAAATTCAATGCCTGACCCTCAAACTTCAAATGACCTCAACTTTTGACCTAGAGCTCCGATTTTCATGAAATTTGACTTTCTGGAACGGGCATGACATCCTCTATGCCAAACAAATTGGATTTCTTATTTTTGATGAAGATAGATGTATGAAAATAAAAGAAACATCTTCAGATCCAGTCAATCAAATGTTCATTCCCGTCAAATGACAGAAATCCCTAGCAAACCCAAAACAAATTCCTACACTCAGAATTTCATATCGTTTTCAATTCTCAACAAAAACACACAAAATTGGTACCACTGGAATCATGGTTTCTATACCAATGTGCATTAATCAAGAAATCCAAAATTTGATGAAGAATTGATGGATATTTTTCTTAAAATGTGGCCAGGTTTAGAATAGTGTCTTATTTGGTAGTTGGGATGCATTCAATGAAGCATGGGCAAACATTTCTCACTGCTAAAAATTATGGGATGGTATGGGGGACTTTTGCAAGCAGCATAAAATAATTTCAATCCATTTTTTACATCTTACAAGTGGTGGGAGGATAGATTTCAGGATTTTAATTTCTCTCTCTCTCTCTCTCTCTCTCTCTCTCTCTCTCTCTCTCTCTCTCCTCTCAGAATTCTATAAATTGGAGTGATGGGATCATTGTAAAGATATAGTTTTTTAGTAGAAAAACTCTGTCAAAATTGGTTTATTGAAGCCAATGTGTTGTAGGACCTTCTAGTGGACTCCTTACATGGTGATTCACGACCTTATTTTGTAACAGATTGAACTATGCATATCATGAAGCAATAAATACAAGTTTGTGGATGCCTCTTCCCCTGTTATGTTTGTTTACAATTTTCTTGCCTCTTCAACCTCATGAAAATATATTATGTATATCTTATGATCTTGTAGGGATTCATTATCATTGTGTATGTATGAAATATTAAATTGTGAATGCATTTTTCTAGACTATGGAGAGACTGTTATCACCCCTTCTAGCATGCACTTTGCTTCTACTTTTCACACATTGGGAAGAATGTTCTCACACCCTACTTTTCTGGTGTATCACCACTTTAGTGTAGGATTTGTTTTCATGAACTCTATCTCCTTGGTCCCTTTGAAATTTATATTAGGAAAAGTATAGTTTGGCCTATTCATTAGAGTATATCCTGCGTGAAGGTAATCTAGGAGAAAGAACCAGCTTTATCTGGAGGTATATCTCAGAGTAGAAAGTCCCACAACTTGGAGATAGTACCCATGTTATTCTAATCACACCATGTGATCTCAAGCACACACACTTGTGTAAAACATAAGGCATTGTGATCCAGAGATAATAGGACCCTATTTCAGATACTAAGTGTGCCACAATTGATCCAGATCCAAGCACGGGAGTTAGGAACCAACCAGAACTAATTGTTAGAGTGGGAATATTTATGTGATGGAGTTTTTTAGAACTAAGCTTAGAGGTATATGGTGCTAAAGGGGTGAATGGGGCCACTTAACACCCATGTATGTTAAGTTAGCTATGTAAACCTTCATACTTAGGTTTTAGTGAATGATTCAATGGACATGTAAAACAAATAATTTAAGAGAACTGAATGTCCACACATAAGGATAACGGTCAATTAAATGTGAGTTGAATGTTTATTCCTAAGAGGGAAACTATATCCAACCTAGTAAGATGGAAAATTACATCCTACACTTATACTAGTGATGATAATTAAATTGACATTAGATATGGATTAAGTCAATAATTAATTTATAATCTGGACTGGATCTATCCTATGAAATGTAACTTTTCTAGTTGGACATTAATTAAGCGTATATTAGGGTTTAACACCCTTGTAACTTAAAAAAAAAAGTATTTCCACATACTTTCTAGATAATTGTTTAAGGATCAGTCTGGTATTAGAACTTTACTCTTCTAATCTGTGGGTTGTTACACTCTATATATGTAAAAATAAATGAAAACTCATTGTCAGATGTGTGGAATCTTCTTCAATATCCAACTTGCTATTGGAAATACATAGGGATAGTACATCAAAACCTGATCTTTCAACAAAAACTTTCTCATGTAAGCTCCTCAAAATGAGTGGGATCTATGAGGCTCTGTAATAAACTTTCCATAGGTAAACTAATTATGAGGAATTAGACAGGAGATTTGATGCATAGTTAACATTCCCATCTAAATTCCTCTCAGGAAAATCCATTGACCTGACGGATGAGTTTGGAAGAAGATTTAGCTCTTTCCAGACTCCGAAGTTACAAGAAAAGTGTGAAACTA
Organism: Taxus chinensis; assembly: GCA_019776745.2. Lineage (NCBI taxonomy): Eukaryota > Viridiplantae > Streptophyta > Pinopsida > Cupressales > Taxaceae > Taxus > Taxus chinensis. Next base: position 243,077,191 of record CM034146.1, read on the forward strand.
TCAGTTCTCAACTTATGAATTGAAACTATAATGAAACTCCCAAATAAGTCAAGCATCCATCATAGGATATCTTCAATAACACTTCTAACTCATGGAAGATGTAGAACAAATACAAATCCAATATTGGCAATGGTTTCTTTATCCCCTGACAAGATTATTTTCCAGTGTGATATCCAAATGTGTCCAATGAACTGTGCTTGTAATTGTGTACAAGAAAGTGAGATGAGTGCTGGAGCTAGTTGAGCTTTACAGGAAGTCTTATAGCCAGATGTAAGCAAGAGAATTAATAAGGATTCATAGAATCCCTATCTTTCCATACTTGTGTGATTCTTGGATGGATTCCAAAAGCATGAATGCATTCAGCTAGCTTTCCCCTAAATACAAATTGACTCCAACCAATGCTTCGGGAAAAAACTTGGTTTGTTAGCAAAAAATTGTAGCAGAGAGAGTTGTCCAGAGAACATTTTTATGCAACTGCACTGGCTAAGTGCCATATTACTGTCATGGGAGTAGCAGTTAAGTTCATTTTATTATAATAAGTATGGAAGGATAAGTCTATACACATTCTTAACAAGATGTCAGTGAATAAACTAAGTTGGTCAAGAAAGACATTTATATGCAAAAGTGTGTCCTGCATGTGAAGGCAACATGTGTTTACTAAAAGGATGGAAAGGCATTGGATAAATGTGCACAGAACCATTTAAATTTGTGCTTCTTCCATGTGGTTATGAAATTCTGCCGCAGTAGTCCTTCATAACTGTTGTTGAAGGTAGACCAGTGGTTAAAAAACCATCTTACTTAGTTACGTAACTCATTGGTGCGGTTTCGTAACTAAATCTTTGAAAGTTCTAAGGCAAACTATAAAATGACGAAGGAAAGCGAGAAAAAACTATGAAGATGGACAAGAAAGGTAAAGTCAATTTGATACAACCTACATGTAACATTGAGATAATTTGGACTTTGATATCACTAGAATTTTTTTTTATCATCATTGGGTATTTGAACTATTCTGACATATGTTACACTATACAAAATTGGGTGTGTGACGATTCTCCAACTAGCTAATGATAGTTGAAAACTAAGAGTTGAAGTTGTTAGTTTTTGGATGAGTGATTTGAGTCAAATCCTCCTACATTTTTTCTATATATACGTAAGCTTAGGGGCCTTTTATTTGTGGACTAATGCCTAAGTTACTGCCATTTTTGTACTACAACACCTTTTGAAGCCTAATAAAATACTTACTGTTCCTCCATCTTGCAGTGTATCCAGAAAGTGTCCTTGGGAACATGAGCATTCCTATGGGTCCATGTATTAGTGAATGTTTTATTTTATTTGCATGCTCATGACTCTTAAACAACTCCATCTAAGTTCATTGTGATAGCTTTTGTAGATTCATTTTAAGTGCATGTCTAGTTTATATCTTGGTTATTGAACTAGAATAGACCCAAATATTCCTTCTCCATCCTTTTCAACAACTTGTTAATGCTTTTTGTGAAGTGTAAAAGTCATTCAAACAATATATGACCCAGATTATTATAAGGTCTTGAAGAGTCAATAATGTGTTTTTTGCATCTATAGGTCTCCAAAAAATTGGTGTATCACCTAGATTTACTTATGAAATCTGTCCTAAGTTTGTGTTGTTTCTATCCCTTACCCCTAGTCAAAAGAAATAGTTTCGGCGATTAATCCTAGGGAGCCAACCCTCTCTAGAGGTTCATTGTCAATATGAGTCACCCACACTCTAGGTGAAATTATCCATTGTATCAAACGACAGAGATTAAATCTTCTTGCACTTCTTACATAGGAAGGAGTGCTCTTTTGAAGTGATAACAAGAAACATTAGGAAATTTGTGTGAAATATTGTTTTTTCCAATAAGTGAAGAAAATGAAAAATATTATGCTACGCCCTTAACCTATTGCTTGTATTAGGATATGAGTAGCCGACTTGTGGCTTACCATATCATTTTATTATATAATTTATAATTTCTCATGCTTAATAGGTTAGCCTGGGTGATGGCCATAACATATGAATAATATATATAGAGGATTGTAGGTAGTAGTTCATTATCATTTTGAGCATTTGAGTCTTATTATATGGTTTAGAGGTTTCCCCCTCGAAGTGGAAAAGCTATTACTAATTGCATATTGAGATCATTATTCTGAAATATTATGTTATTTGGTGTTATATTGCTGCTCATAATATAAATTATACTAGTTATTTCATTACAAGTGGTATCAGAGCTGTGATATGGGCCAAAATTAGGGCAAAAACCCTAATTTTTTGTTTCTGCACAATATATTTTAAACCAGATAAAATTTGTGGGCAGATACTTTTACCAAAGTTGTGAAACATTTCAAGTAAGGTTCCCTGACCAAATTTGCGATAACTTTTTTGATTTATTTTTCACAAGTTATTACAAATTTAGGGTTTTTCATAAAATCACTCCCTAGGATGTACAAATTGCGGAATGTTTTCAAGTTATATACATTTTCGGAAATATTTGAAAAAAATAGTATTAGTGTCTTCTCTGTGTTTTTTCTTGTTCGGATGAATTTGTATCGAAACCCTAAACCCTAAGGTTTGGTATCATGAGCGGGGCCTTCCACAAGAGCAAAAAAGAATCCAGATTACTCTGGGTAAAACTCCAGATAAAGATGAGATAGTGATTGAAGAGATGAATTCATAAGGGGTAAATATAGATTCTTCAACACTAGGGTTTACTTCAGTTGATCATAAGGTGATTCAACTTGAGTATAAGCTGCGAAATGTACAATCTGAGATGGCCTCTAAAGGATACATAGCCCAGATCAATCATTTGTCGGATGATATCATGAAACATGTAAAGCGTAAACAGTATGGCCCAAATCTGTCCCATATTAACAAAGGAGGATCTTCAATTCAAAATCATGGACAAAATAACCATGTTGGATCACTTTTCCAGACCCAATCAGAATCCAACTTATTCGCAACCATGGAACATGATGCCAAAAGTGGATATGTGACAAATTTGATGGCAAATATCCCCTGAATTGGATAAATCAAATGGAGAACTTCTTTGAGCTACATCAAACACCATCAGGAAAAAAGATGAAATTGGCATCCCTATATCTTAAACCAGACCAATTCATTTGATATCGATGGTTATGTGGTCAGAGGCAGAAGAATGGTCTCGATGTCACTTGGACAGTTTTTACCGAGGAGTTACAACTGCACTATAGTTCCAGTGTTTCAGAGAACTACTTTAGTCAATTAGAAAAGTTACAAAAAATAGGATAAGTCAAAGATTATGTGCATCAATTCCAAAACCTATCCTTAAGGGTGGAGAATATACCAAAAGAGAATTTGAATGATCTATTTCTTATGGGGGTCTTAAGGACCACATTGAGCATGAGGTACATATGTTTAATCCACTCAAGATTTTTGATTCTATTATCATGGACATGTCGAGCAGAGGAAAAAGTTCTTTGTAGTAGGAGGCCACCTTTCATCAACACCAAAGACCGTAGTATCTCTTCCCCTTCATTTGTCTAGGCCAATTAGACAGACTCCTCAACTAAATGGAAGAAAAGAGAGCAAAAGGATTATTGTTTTAACTGTGATAGAAAATATGGACCGAGGACACAAATGTGCTGAGAAGAAGTTGTTCTATATTGATGGAGGTAATGAGGATGATTAGGATGCTGAAATTATAGGAGAGGCTAAGGAACCAGTAGAAGAGGAAGTAGAGGATCACCAACCTACATTTTCTTGCCATGCATTATCAGGTATTACTACTCGTCAAACACTCAAGGTTATTGGCTATCTCAAAAAATAGAAGGTGACGATGTTGATTGAATCGGGGAGTACTCATAACTTCATAAATAGTAAGTTAGATGCCCACCTTAATTGTTTTATTTACCCAGCTCCAAAAATGTAAGTTATGATTGTGTAATGCCTCCTTTTATGATTAAAATAATAATAATAATAATAAAATAAATATAAAAAAATGAAATAAAAGAATTCAAATTAAAATCCTATGATATTCTTCTTAGGGTGGTTAGGGAAAAATGGAGGAGGGCGAAAAAGCTCTAAAATATTTTAAGTTAGGGTTTTGTCTTGTATGCGTTTGGGTATGGGTGAGCTTGGAGTGGTGGCAGAGCAAAACCAGGGGAATTTTTACCTCATTCTCCTCTATCTTGTGCCATGGATCAGAGATTTGAGTAGGGATGTCCTAGTTTGGAAGATGCCTAAAGGAAACATGGCTTCACGTAGTGCTTAGCCGCAGTTTTTTTACACAAACCAATGCTTAAAGGAATTTTTTTGTTTGTGCAAAGGAATACTTCACCATATGTCTTCTCATGGAATTCTTTGGTCCCAGCCTGCGTCTAAAACAAAAAAAAATGAGCCCCCCAGACCCTTGCAGTGTTGACCAAATGAAAGAGCATGATAGCTTCTCATGGAACGGGATTGCGGCCAGCATCCTCCCAGTCTGTGTCAAAAAAATGTGTTTTAGAACTTGTGTGGGCCGTTGGACAACACATAAAAAGGATAGAGGGGTTTTGTCAGATGTTGAAGATACAAATGCTTTGGGGACAGCGTATGGACATCCATCCAAACATATTAGAAATATGTTTTGTTTCACCATTCTAGCTCTTCCCAATCTACGCCAAAATGGGGATGTGTGAGTCTACATTTCCAGCGTATCTCCCAGCTTGCACCAAAATAAGAGCCTTGAAACTGATGCAGACATCCACCAAAGCATTATGGAGAAGGTATTTTTGTATGTTTTAGTTGCAAGTGCCCTGACAGATACGTATGCAAAACGTGGAAGCTTGGAGCAGGGTATGAACAATAGAATCTAGTTTTTTGTAAGTTTCATAGTTGTTATACGTGAAAATGTGGAAGTGTATTCAGGGCATGTGAACTATTTGATAGAATGCCTCAAAGAAATGTGGTCTCTTGAATCGGGATGACTACTTGAAAACACAAAATGGTTGTTTTTTATGAGACATGGGTACACAACGAATGGCTTGGTTTACATGTGAATACCTGGCATCATGTGGCAACAATGGTGGTCTCGACGGATCATGAGTGTAAACCGCTTGGAGCCCCTTGTACCGTTTCACTCATCCTTTCTAGGCATGGTTCATCTTCCTTTACCTCTCATAATTCTCATGTTTAGTTCTCCTTTACAACTTAATAAAACTTTAAAGTATTAGGATTTTAATACCATTAAATGTTTTCTTTAACTTGTTGCAAAAAATAATGTAATGTCATGTCGAACACCCATGAGGTCAAAATAACCTGTTTGCATTAAAACATGAATTTCCGCCCTCATTTTGAGGTGATGTAGAAAACTTCCTATCCAACTAAACCACTACGACATTGTTTTATCGACCAGATGAAACTTACTTTCCAGAAATAATGTTGACCAAGTCCCTGTAAAATAAAAGGAAAGAAGAAGTTAATTTTTTTGCATTTTTCAGAGACTCATTAAGTACCCTTCGTAACTCTGGAAACGAGATGTGAAGTTTCATTCATGTACCTTGGTATACGAGGAGTCACCTCGACCTTTGGTTTGACCCGAAACAAACATATGACATCCTTTTGGCACTCTTATAGGAGCCCTGTTACATTGGGTTACAACAATAAAAAGCCTTTAAATCTAGCAAGTTGGCTTTCATTTTGAACCGCCATTTGAAACATGGATGGAGAAATTTCTTCCCTTCTTTGCAAACCTCTAGTGTTTATACTAGACAATTGCATGGAACATTCAGTTTAGGAAAAATCACTTTTCGGGATAGTTTGGCAAAGCCATTTTGTAGGCCTTTGGTCACAGTTTGACAAGGCCAAACTGGACCAAATTCAACTTGTCACTCCAGAAAACTTGTCACCATTTGAAAATGGTTTTTCTAGTTCTCAGTCCCATTGACACTGATGAATTCTCCTTATATAGGGGAAGTAGTAGGAAGTATCTCGTTGCGTGCTCATCCATCGAACGTCAGTTATGGACGCAGTTTTCTGGGCCCTTGAGCTAAGTTTTGTCATTTTACAACTGGGTGAACTACGATCAGTAGCCCCAAAAAATTAGCCGCCAAACGCAAACCGTTCGCTCTTTTTCAATTCCATCAATTGCTATGACCTCTTGGTATATCTGGGGACACTTAGAAAGTTAATCGTGGTGTGTGTTCTCATCAGAAGATAAATTTTGGAAGCGGTTTCTTAGCCTCCGAGCCCATTTTGAATGTTTTATAACTAGTGAGAAAATGTAAAAATAGAAAGTTGCAGGACCCTCGTAGGGCTGCCAAATCACCCTGGAAACTTTTAACACATGTAAATAACTATTTAAAACACTATAATGAAACTTGTTGTGTGTATTAGAACTTTTGACAAAATGGTTTTTTCTCTCTCTACCCTTCTCTTTCTCTCTCATGGGTTTACAAAAAGAAGCAAAATGAAATGTAATGGATACATGTCTCTAAACCTTTCTATTTCAATTTCAAATTTTTTATTATTATCATATGTAAATGGGAAACTGAAAAATGATAATTATGTTAGATTAGGGTGGATGCCATGCCAGCAATTTATTGTTGATATCTTGCTCACGTGGTTTTTGCAGGATGAAGGAATGATGACGTAAAGGCGTTGATTAAATTCATTGTTTATTTTTGGTAATATATTGAAAGACTTATTGTTGAAATTGGCAGTATGTTGAAATTGGTAGTATGTAAAAATCGATAGATTATTAAGAGCTTGAAAAATTGGTATTTCTTTCATGGATGTTATTTTGATCCCAAAATTGTTATGGTAAAAGTGGAATACAAATGTCAAAAGGAATTGAAATTTATACCTTGTAGTGAGCTTTCATTGTGCAAATAGTGGTTTAATAATTGGTGTTGTGTTTCTTACCTTGAAAATGTAATAAAGGAACCTAACCACAACAGTCAACCTTAGTTCAAAATTTGTATATAACTAACCTACCTATGTTGACCCCCTTAGCGTAGAAAACTGTGACCTTCAAACAAACCTTTACACTTGATGGAACATCCTAGTTTAGGCAAATAAGATCCCCTGAATGGGTTGATCATCTTAGTAGGTACATATAGTGACATCGACGTAAACCAGACATATAGGAGCAACACAGTCAAACTCAACCTGGAGTAAGTAGAGCTTCCTTCGTGTCCTTGTGGACTGCCTTCTCTTTCGAAGATAGATTTAGAATTAAATTTTCTGCATCGATTGAATTTCTTGTGGGATCTAGACGACATCATGGAGCTAGAGAAATAGTGGTTCTATCACTTAAAATTTTGTTAATGAGTAGATCCTCTTAGCTATATGTACTATCTTTGGCTAGTGACAATAGAGTGCTTTGATCTGTTAAAGAGGGTTTATAGGGCGGATATGTTTTGAATCTTAGTCTAATCTATAATAGAACGTAAAGCCCTAAATGAAAAATTGGAATTAAACTAAACCCTAGTGGATTAGGATGTTAAATTGTGGGTAGAAAACTATAATTTAACTCCTTGTATACGAAATTGAGTTGAAAGATGTTGATTCTAAAGAACCTTAGAAATTGTAATCTTGTCCCTTAATCCCTTGTTATGTCATTTTATGGCATTAAGGAATAAAGAATATTTCTTATGCAGAATTGTGCAATGCAAAGATATGGGATCTTCGTGAACATATATCACTTGTGTTCATGTGTAGTTTATACTGCTCCTAGCCATGTACTTCCTTAAGATGTCAGACAAGTGCTTTCGTAACTCTTTTGTTTTGAGACGATGCTAAGAATGAGACCATAGTGTGATGTAAGAGCATGTCATATAAGATGAAACGAGATTGGAGATTAGGATTAAGGTCACTCTTGGAGTCCTTATAACTTAATTAAACATTTTCATGTGTTGCAAAGAATATAAATTGCCTTGGTGTGACCAAACTTTGAGAAAACAAAAGATATACAAATATAAATAGAAGTCCATAAGTTATTGAACTTTAATAACTATGGTAGTGGAATAACTATACCGTGATCAAAGAATGTTTTTGGGAAAAAGCTATATTGAATCTAAGTCTCCCTCAATCCCAAGATTTCATCTTAACATCATGTTAGGTTCACTTGTGTAGCAAGGTTAAATTTTAAACATTGAATAAGCGTTTGGGAAGAAAAATCTTAACATAAGAATGAGAGAATTAGAATCTTCTAGGCAATTTGAAATATGGAAAATACTTATGTAAGTTATGAAGATTTTCATAAGGGTAAAGAGCAAAATTAAATGGTTGAACAACAAGTGAAATGTGAAACGAATTTTTAGAATATGTAGGTGGAAAGAGGGAGAAAATTATGCTTACATAATAATGTTATTGGATGTTTAACGTATCCTATATGTAACCATGGTAACGATGTGTTGTCGGTTGTCAATCCTTAAGTCCCTTATATTTTGGTTGTGTTATTTCTAGCATTCGTTCATTGGGGAAAATGTGGCATCATCATCATGTGAGCAATGTAAGTCAAAAAATATATATTCCTAGTATTTTACTGTTGTATTTGGGTGTGTAAAATGTGGGCACTATAGATTGCAGATGGTGGGATAGTAAAATGCATAGGAAGTGCCATAGTATCAAGATTTCCATGGGATACTACATGTTAGACTCACCGATGTTTTCTATTTCTATGGGAGGGGTAGATATTTTTTTGGGTGTCCAATGGCTCACAACCTTAGGTACTATAGAGATGAATTTCCAAGAATTGTTCATGCGATTTCATTCAGATGGAAAGACAATACAATTGAATGGGATGGTAGCTAAGTCTCCACATTTTATTAGCTCTCATCAGATGTAAAAGGTTCTCAAAAAAGGATTAGATGGATTTATAGCAAATTTATTTTTCATAGAAGTACAAAATACAGAGTCTTCAATGCCACCCAATCTTCAGAAGATTATTGATGCTCACTCATCTATTTTTTATGCAATTCCAAAGGGACTACCACCAGTTATGGATCATGGTCATGTCATTAAGTTGATTCCAGGGAGCCAAACACCTAACATCAGACCATACAGATACCCATATTCCCAAAAAAGTGAGATTGAGAAAATGGTTGAGGAAATGTTAAAGGCAAGTATCATCAGGCGTAGCCAAAGTGCATATTCTTCACCAGTGGTCATGGTACGTAAGAAGGATGAAACATGGAGGATGTGTCCAGATTACCGACAACTCAACAAGTACACCATCAAAGATAAGTTTACTATTCTAGTAATTGATGATTTACTTGATGAATTGCATGGTGTTGTTTATTTCACAAAATTAGATCTTCGTTCGGGGTACCATCAAATTTGAATAAAAGAGGAATATGTTCATAAAATGGCTTTCAGGATTCATGAGGGATATTATGAGTTTTTGGTAATGCCTTTTAGTCTTATGAATGCGCCTTCAACCTTTCAAATTTTGACGAACATTGCTTTTAGGCCATTTTTAAGGAAATGTGTATTAGTTTTCTTTGATGACATATTGATTTATAGTAAGTCATGGGAAGAATACTTACAACATGTAAATAAAGTATTGGAAGTTTTGGATAATCATACTCTTTATTCAAAGCCATCCAAATGTTATTTTGGTGTACAAGCGGTAGAGTACTTGGGTCATATTGTATCCCATGAAGGTCGTCAAAGTTGATCCTCAGAAGATCAAAGCTATGGTGGAATGCCCAAGGCCCAACAATCTCAAAAATCTTCAGTGGGTTCCTAGGACTAACAAGGTACTACAGAATATTTGTGCGGGGATATGGTAGAATAACAACCCCACTCACTGCATTGCTAAAGAATAATGCCTTCCATTGGACATACATAGCCACTAAATCCTTTGAACAACTAAAGGAAGCCATGTGCATCACCCGAATTTTGGCTACTCCCAACTTCTCAAAAACCTTCATTGTTGAATGTGACGCTTCAAGATCAGGATTGGGAGTAGTTATAATGCAAGAAGGAAGACCAATTGCATTTGAGAGTCACCCATTCAAAGGAAAAGATCTTCTCAAACCTATCTATGAGAAATAAATGATGACTATTCTTCATGCGGTCAAACAATGGAGGCCCTATCTCATGAGTAGACACTTCAAGGTAAAAACCGATCATGATAGTCTCAAATACTTTTCGGAGCAAAGGTTATCATCTGAGGAACAACAAAAGTGGGTAACAAAAATGGTGGGTTATGATTTTGAAATCATATACAAAAAGGGTAAAGAAAATGTAGTAGTTGATGCATTGTCCAGAAGGGATACATCCGTAGATTCCTTACTATGTGGAATGTCCATGTTGACGTTCGATTGGGTGGATGAAGCAAGATTGGAAGGGAATCAAGACAAGGATACACAATCTCTAATATAGAATATCAAGCAAGGATATATGATATCTAACGAATTTGAGTGGAAAGGTAATGCCCTATGGTATAGGGATAGGTTATACTTGAGTAAATATTTTGAGTTGAAGCATAAGATTCTTGCAGAGCTACATGCCTCACCTGTTGGAGGACACTTTGGGTTTTTGAAGACATATCATAGAATAAAAAGAGAATTATCCTATTGGGAAGGACTCAAGGGGGATGTATAAAAGTTTGTATCAGAGTGTTTTTTGTGCTAACAGAACAAAGGGGAAACAATTAAGACACCAAGTCTGTTGCAACACTTACCAATTCCTAGCCAGAGATGGGAGGAGGTCTCTATGGATTTCATCACCGGATTGCCTTGTTTATAGGGTAAGAATGTTATTTTCATGATTGTGGATAGGCTCACAAAATATGCCCATTTTTGTGCCCTATCACATCCATTTGCAGCCAGTACAGTCAGCAACTATTTTTTTGGAGATAGTTCAAAGGCTACATGGAACCCCAGAGATAATTATAAGTGATCGTGATCCTAATTTTCACAAGTAATGTTTGGATGAAATTATTTTCATGTTTGGGTACTCATCTAGCTCACAGTTCATCTTATCATCCTCAAACTGATGGGAAAACGGAAGTGGTCAACAAATGCTTAGAGAGGTATCTGATGTTGTTTTGTATCAGATAAGCAGGAAAGGTGGATTAAATGGCTACCACTTGGCATAATGGTGGTATAACACATCTTTTCATACCTCTTCTCAAATGACCCCATTTTTAGTATTATATGGTTACCATCCACCTTCTATCACTTACTCCTTGAGGGTGTAAACTAAGGATCAGAGATGTTGAGGAACACATTTAACATCAACAATAGAATTTAGCTAGTTTGAAGGAGAATTTTGCATCAGCACAAAACAAGATGAAACAAAAAGCAAATTAACACCGTAGTGAAAAATATTTTGAAATTGGTGACTGGATTTTTGTACGTCTCTAGACCTTACAAACAGATGTCCCTAAAGCAACAAAAAAAGGATACAAAACTTGCTCCTAAATATTATGGCCCCTATTAGGTTCTAAAAGAAATTGGCAGTGTTGCTTATAAACTAGAGTTGCCTCCATCTTCACACATAAACCCATTATTCCATGTTTCATGCCTGAAGAAGGTTATTGGATATAAATTTGAAGCCCAGATACAGAGTTACCAGAACTTGACGAGGAAGGAAGAATCATTTTGGAGTCAGAGAAGATTCTACAAACATGTACTAAGAGGCTGAGAACCAGAGACATTAAGGAATATATGATCAAGTGGAAGAATCTAAGCATAGAAGACACAACCAGGGAGGATGAAGGTTTTCTGCAGCAACATCCAGGATTATTCAATGTTGAGGGAAATTTTGGTTTGAAGGTAGAAGGGCATGCTATCGCCCTTAACCTATTTGAGTCTGTATCATATGGATATGGAGGTAGCCGACTTGAAGTGGCTTGAACCATATTCTAATTGCATATTGATATCATTTATACTTTGAAATCATTGTGTTAATAGGTCAGTTCTATGGTGATGGCTCATAACATATGAATAATATATATAGGGGATTGTGGGTACAGTATCTCATTATCATTTGAGCACATTGAGTCTCTACTTCCTATGGTTTGGAGGTTGCCCCCTCGACAGTGGCAAAGCTATTCTAATCTGCATATTGAGATCATTAGGGGAGAAAGGGGTTGGTATTCCCCTCTTGGTAATATCTGGGCTTTGCTTGAATTTGTTAAGGAACTTTTCCCATGCTTCTTCTCCATTTTTATTTGAGAGAAAGTGGTGCTGATAGACCAGATGGACTAATCCATAATCTCTAATTGTCCCAACTCCCTAAGAATACCTCTAAGCCATTGTTTGGATGGATTCAAAAAGGAACCCTGGAAGTTTTGCTGTATATTCTAGTTTTGCAGCTCCATACCTAAGATATATTAGCATCTTAAGGACCTCTCTTCCCATAGTCCCAAATTGGCCATCGCAAGTTAGGTACTTAACTACCCAAAATGCTACCTTGTCAAAGGGTTTGGGAAATTTGGATCTTCTGACCCCCTTGATGATTTTCTTAGTGTTATAAATATATTGGGGTTCAGATTCAAACCTCTTTTAGAAAGAATGCAAGGCCATGATCAGGATATCTTAGGTGTCAATTTGACAAGATGGATGGAAGAAATGTACATAGTTGAGTACCCTGGAGATATCAGTGTCTCATTGTAATTACTGTAAGAGGTCATTTCTCAAGTCACGAGTTTGAGTTTGGAGGGGGTGAAATTCTTCTAAATTTACAAGAAATTCGGGTAGACAATGAATCATTGAAGCAAAGAGAATTTCTTGAAGAAGGTCCAGCCACCTTGAATTCGTCCAAAACTGGCATCTAAGTGTCTTCTATCTGCCAGAAGCCTTTTGCTGATCATCCTCGTGGCTCTGACTGGTCAGGTATGTTATTCTCTTGAGCGAAGTAGGACAATGTCAAACTATCCCTTTAAAGCATTTGGTATTTCTTAATCATTTTAGAAGGAACTTAACTGTAGAATTTCCCACATTTAGCATGTTGAACTCTCTGGAATGTTCTGTTCTTGAGGTCCAAAACCATACTTGTGTTGTACCCCTTCGGAATTCAAGGCCTATAATTCTGCTGATTCACCATCACTATATATTCCCTTCTGCAACTCCATGCTTGTGGCAACCTGCTGACCCTCCTTATTTGAACCAGTCGTCAAAGACCATGTTCTTGCTTCCACTAGCCACAAAACAAGGTTTAAGATATACCCATTGAGTCCCCTATGGTCCTTCTCATAGGGTTCTTATGCAGTAATGTAGGAGATAGAGTCGGCTAAAAACCTACTTCATATTAGCGATCCTCGTGAAGACTTCAAAGATGACAGGGCTTCTTAGTAGGATTGAGAAGTTAGAGAGCGAGGTCATGAACCTCAATGAAGAAATAAAGAGGATGGATCAAAAAATGATAGGTAAAAGGATTCCCTGCAGGTTGATCAACTTTTGGGGATGATGAGCAAAATACAGAAATCAGGGAAGAAACTTAATTCTATATGGATACATAGATTGGGTAATGCTAAAGTGATCTAGTACCATTGATTGTAGGTATTTATGTGCTAAAATTCGTATACAATTTCATGGAACAACATGTGAAGAGTGTTTCAGTATCCTAAGTGGCATTCATGCTAGCCATTTGGGAGTTTGTTTGTTGGAAACTAAACTACAGGATACCTTGTTGAAGTAAACACACATTGCTAGAAATGAATAAATGCTGGATAATAAACACACTTTGCTCTTGGAAGTGAAACAAACTCTTTGCAAAGGGAAATAAATTGCTGGAAATAAACAAACTCTTACAAAATTAAACACACTATTGCTAGAAATAAACACACGTTGGAAAATGATTGCAAAGAAATAAGAACTCTAATCTAGAAAACGCTTGCAGGGACAAATCTATGTGACAGAATTTCAACTTAAGGAATTGAAAGCATGGTACATAATTAACACTTAGATCATATTTACACTATTTGCTCTAAAAATATAAATACCAATACAAAAATGAGGATCCTGGTTCTTGGAGGAGTGGGCCCTTGCTCTGCCTTGAAACAGGACTGGACAACTTAATTTTCTCTCAAAACAGAAATTGCTATTTTATTGATAACATGTTCTGCACTACAAAAATGTACTGGATCTGTGTATATCAATATATATCTATCTCCTTTTCTATATCTATATCTTTTTCATATTTTTATATCAACAGGTCTGTATATATATATATATATATATCATATATATATATATATATAGACGCACACACACACACACACACACACTCTCTTTCAAGGCTGCATTTATGGTTGTAACTATTCCACTTATACAATGGAACTGAATCGTGCCCAGAAGTAGATGTTGAAGTTAGGAAGCATGGCTGGATATATAGTTGTGTGATAATTATCATACGGATTTCTACAAGTATGGAGAGTCATGGAAGTCTTCTGATCTGCTCCTGATTGGATAGGATCATTGATTTGATAAATCACCAGATCGTTGTCAAAATAAATAGATTCTTATTCAGTTCTGGAAATTTAGAAGAGTTCCGAAACTAAAGGAAATCTAGTTCATGGATCTAACTGCGAGAGAGTTTCGGAGCTAATCTGCAGGAGTTCCAGAACTAACTATCTGATAATTCTAGAACTAAGTACTAGAAGGTTCCGGAACTAATTCCGAAAGGTATGGAACTAAGTGACAGAACTCATAACTATGTGGATGGAGTTCCATGGAACTAAGGCTGGTAGGTTCCGGAAGCTAAACCGTATTGATTCCAATGCTTCCAAAAACATGTTGGTCCACTTCATACTTTGTTCTTCGTGACCTGATTGTGACTTGTTTTATTACAAAACCTGAAGTTTCCAAAAAACTTTTTTAGGAATTACAGAGCTTTTAAACGTTAGAATCCTAGATCCAACAAAAGATGGACAATTACATCCTAACTTATACTAGATCAAACAAAAGTCACAAAATGTAGTCAAACTTGATAAAAAGGAGAGAAAAATAAGATCATTTATTGCACATTAATGAGGCATATTTTGTCCTTATCAACCACCATGATTTACTTGTGTCTACTTGACTAGTCTTCAATAAATTTCTTCAAAATTCTCTTGTACATGCACTTACCAGCTGAGATATGACTTGATACGCATCATACACTTGTTATACAACCTTAACATGCTCCAAAAAGTCTTACCTACTCCATTTATCATGTTTCCAAGTCATACATCATGTACTAGGACTAGGAATAGGCCTAGAATGACTTGAACCAACACAAACTTCTCATAAACTTCCCTTGACACCATCTTACAAGTTGATTAACACCTTTGACTCATCATATTCAGCAAATTAAACCTCATGAAGACCTCACACACCCTTTGAAGCACTCATACCAACTTGGCCATTCCTAAAACCATACAGATGCACCAAGACAACATAAGAAAAGACAACACAATTTAACACTACAAATCAACCTCACCTTAACTCATGGATGACACCTCATGGAGACACCTAAGACACTTAAACTCACTTTTGCATCAATGACATTTTACATAAATGGAAACTATATAGACACAATTCCCAATAACCTCCCCCTTTTTCATTGATGGAAACCATATCATGAAAAAACCTACATGACCTCTATTTCATGTTTTGAACATAATATCCACCTTTGATAGCTATGATAAAGATAACTAAAACAATCTTAACATGAAAAATATATTTGACAACACACAATGAAAATAATGCATAACTGATTTACTTATATCACTTTGGTTTGGACTCACTTTTTTTCTTTATCCTTTCTTTACAAACAATCTTATCAAACACTTTGCTTATGATCATGGCCATAACTTTTATTTCAATGAATTACACTCATGTGTCACACACACTCCTTTATATACTTGTCCTTTCCCTCTACTTTCTTCCTCCTTAATATGTTCCATCAAAACTCAACTTAGACTACTTTTATATCATAACCTTCTCCCCATGGGATTAGCTTTCATCATATTGTCACTTTATTCCCTTTCTAACTATCCATTCTTTCCTTGGAACACACCACTCCCCCTGGGCTGATAGATACTACTGGACTTATTGATGCCACACACTACATGCAACCTCAAACAACTAAGGATATGTGCAATCATATATATGGAGCATACCTTTGACTTGAAAGCTTACATTCTTGGCGTCAACCTTCAACATGTGCATAATTCTTGGAACATAGTATCTTAAAAAAACAACTATCTTCCTACTTTTGAATCTCCATTGCTTACATCTTGAAACACTTTCACCCTGACATTTGTATATTGTACCTTCATACACTGAATACTTTGATGAATATCCTTTCACTATTCATGTCATGAAAAATCCTTCAATCTCCCATTGTGATGATTCAATCTTATATATTTTTATATAACACATTATTCAACCAATACATAGTTCTTGGCTCAAAAATACACACCTTACCTCTTCAATTTGAACTCATACCTAAGACACAGTTGTCATGACTCTTGATCCTTATAAATAAACTTCTAATATTGAAAATCTAGCTATTAGACCTACATAAAAACTTCTGAACTCACTTAACTTGCTCCCTCTGGGATGATATAACCTTGAAACTTTTTTATCTCATGACTGTGCACAATCTTGGTTGACTGAACTCATCTCCTTGCATAACAACACCTTATCCAAAGTATATAACATAATCACATGGTACTACTTAGTTCAAGGCACCTTAGAACTTGGTTCATTATACATGCCTAGCTTTGTTGAAGAGAATCACAAACAAACTTGGATCTTGCGTTACACAGACTGGTAACATTTTTAGGACCAAAATCCATAAAGCCCTCTTTCAAATCAGAATTCTCAATTTTATCTTTATTGCAGGAGCATACTAAGCTCATGAAACGTCTTTTTAGTGCTTCTCCTGACAAGATACCATCATTCCTTAATTTTCTATGCAAATACAAGAGTACATACCTTGATCAAATGTCATAGAAATAGGTCATATCAGATGCCACGGTCTAAAAGTAACTTTTCAGTGTTCTTTTTCCTTTTCTTATCTTCACATCTTGTTTGACCATATGTCTGACTCCCCCTTTTCAAATTATTGAATTAATCAATATCTATGCTTACCAATCATCCTTGGTGCCTTAGATCCCTTGATCATAGCTTAGAAAACATAAACCAATTTTGAATTATATAAGATGAAACTATGACAAACCCACTAAGAAATAATAACATATCACCATGATGTCCTTCATTTATCACCAAAAAATGTTGATCAAGATAAAATCATACCTTATGGTCTTCTTTATTACACAATCTTGTTCATATTCAATTGATACTTTAAGCCACAGTTAATATCTGTTACTTTTCATAACAACACTAATATGTTTCTAATCCTAGGTAACTTATGACACACAGTCCATACTACTAACCAAACCCTCTAGGTGAACCATTCCTGATAGAATATATCCATGGAACATTCCTCATTAAGTCAAAAAGAGCATACCTTTCTTCATTAGCTGCAGATCTTCTTGAGACAAGAACATAGAAGAATACTAGCCTATGATCTTCTTTAAATCATTGCAACAATATCTACTTGAAGCCCAAATGTCATACACTTGTTTAGCGTTCTAATCACGTAGACTTAATAACACATCAATACAAAACCATAAGACCATCATTGATCCCCCTATAATGATACACTCTATAACTTGTGTACTAACTCTAGAACTCATCTCATCAAGCAAGGAATGATGATAACATGACAAACATACCTTTGTTTAGACTTGAGAGAAACACATTGTACAAAGACTTCTATGATGCACATGATCTCAAAACACCTTTCACTACCATAAAAATATTTTGAAGAATCCCATATATAAAAAATTGACAGTTACAAAACCTTAACATGAAAACACAACTTCATTTGTATTTTGCAAACAACATAAAATTTTTGACACTTCTAAACATGGCTGTATAAACTGACAGACGGCAGACCAAACATACCTTATTGTTTCCTTGGTAGAGCATACCTTTTATACTTTTGAAAAAAATTTACACTCACCTTCAGACCTTTATGACGCACAAGACTCTTATCATCCTCTTCAACCAATCAGACCAAAAGGATAATTTAAGATGCAATCTACAGACTTTATTTTCAACCTTAACCTCATAAACCAAGACTCCATTACATAACAACCAGATAAGTTTCCTTATTTATGCATATAGAACCATGAAAATGCATCTACATTGCTTATCATAAGATATGAATTCCTTTAATAATCATAATGAAGACACCCAAAGTATCTTAGGATACTGAAACACCATGAACTCGTGAGATTTCCAAATCTCCATCTTCTTCTTATCCAAGTTGTTGTCAATCTTTAGAGTAATTTTTCTTTTCATTGGATCAATAGGCTTGAGATCCACTTTGTCTAACTTCTCCTCCTTTGACTATATACCTATCAAACATCTATTATTATCTCGAATCACTATTCTTTACACTATCATGGCAAACATGCCTCCTTGACATGATGATTGATCACATTTAAGCTTGACTATCTTGACTTCCTCATTTTTTACTCCATTTTCATGATCAATTTTATTGATTACCATGGTTGTACTTGGTACTTATTTGACAAATTTCATAAAAAATATTATTGTATTGAACATTCTTACCCTTGCTAGATGCATCATACCTTATTCTTTGTGTGGATAACCCATAATGACAAGATCTTATAACATGACCTAGTTTATTAAATTTATAGCACAAGATACTCTTCCTTTATCTTAAGTGATATATGTTGAGGTTCCAACCATAATCCATAGCCTTATGACCATATTCACAACATGAATAGCAGTGACCATTAAAGAAACTTTCACCATTCCTAGAGGGCCTTCTCTTGTAATCTCTATCTCTATGTCCAAATTCATGACAAATATAACAACAACCATTGAAATAACTATACCTCATTGCATTTGGTTGTTTGAAAGGGTTAGACATCATGGAATCTATAGTCTTGGTCTCCTTCATGTCTTCACAAATACTTGGACCTACCATATTGTCAACAAAACTCTTCTCTAACCTTTCATATGTTTGTAACCTTCTAGATGTCAACTCTAACTCTAATTTTAAGAACATTAAGTCATCTTCAAATTTGATGCAATCTTCTTCTCTAACTATTAAGATTTCTACTTCAAAATTAAGCTTACAACATTCTTCTTATTTTCCCTTTGGAACTTCTTCCACACTCCTAATTTGGGATTTCAACTATTTTATGGCTTGATCATGCTCTACCTCTATATCACTTATTTTTTCTTACAATCCATAAACCAAGGGTTCTATAATTTCATACTTTGTTCTTAAAACATTAGCTGATTTTCCCATTGTGCTTCAACAATCTCAACCAAGTTGTTAAACTTTCTTCACAAGGACCTTTCTGTAGTACCAATATTTAGAAGAATAGAGACTAAGATGGGGGTGAATAAGTCTTAAAAAATATCATTTTCCATAACTTACAACATCATCCAAAACAATCATTCAACGTACATATGCAATTATGAGCTTATTGGTTGTGTATCATTCATTCACACGTACATGAAACAAAGGAGAGAACACCATATGTAAAGTGGGAAACCATAAAGGGGAATAAAACACACTATAAATTTTGAATATATTACTTAATTTAAAATGCTTGCATGAATATTACAGATCACACAATATTTTTTTAGTGAAACACCCACTTCACAAGGAGCACCCACCCTTATTTAGTATAGTACCCACTATACAAGGAGGATACCACCCCCCAAGATGATCAATCACCCACTCAACCATTTAAAAATTAATATCATCTAAGTATTGTTTCTCCTACAATAGAATGTGATCACAAGTTTAGCTTGACGCACACTAAACCCTCTCAAACAAGCTCTTCTCCTACTCTCAAATTTTCTCCTTCATATGTTGATTAGGTCTATTGAAATTGAACATCTTCTTCTCTACACCTCTCAACTCGTCATGGATCTTCTCAAATTTTCCCATGATCCCTCATAAATATCTTTTCACTTCCTTTATCTTGCTCACATCCCCATAATCACAACTAATGCAAATGAACAAATACACTAGTCTTTATATACTTGACTCAACTCAAAAGGACCTCTAGGTCGGTCAATACCATATAGGTTGGTCTTATAAAATTAAAAAAAACACCTACATACTCCTATTAAATCATAACATGAGATCATATAATTCGGTATTAGCTAAAACAACACACACAAGCTCAAGGATTCTCAAACAAGCATAAAAATATAATCTTCATCTCCAAGGAATGAATCATAAAATCCACGGACATATAACATATTTTTCATGGCTTCATCATATCCATAAAACTTAGAGAAAACCTCTCATCATAACAAAATAGATTAGGAACATTTATAACCTTCATCTTCCTTATGAGACACACCAATAAGCAAGTACCTTCAACTAGGTTTCATACACCCAAAAATCGGTCCTGAAAAGTGAATTAGTTCACATAGAAAAACTCAGCACAATTATCATATCACTAGAAATATCATGAATTATTCTAACTAAAACAACTAATTTCATTCACAAAAATATAGCACAAGGCCTCAAAACGACTCAATCTATGGAACTGATCAAACTGGGTTATGGGACTCTAGAGCCAGTCTTGAGAAATAATGCTTCAAACATCTCATTTATCATTTCCGGACTCAACCTCATCATATAACACATCAAGGTAATCATAACACACTTCCCCAAAGGCTCACATGCATATGTCACTTAGAGAAAATGGATCTTGCACACTTGTTTCAGTCACCTGTCTTAACAATCCTAATAGGGATAACTAGGACATTATGGCTTAAGCTAAAAAACCATCACTCAAAATCATACCAAGGGCTCTAACACGTCATATGAGATGTCAAAAATCTATTCAATACTATCAATCCCTTCCACAACACGTAAAACTACAAATCACACCTCAAACCTCCATGACTAGGTTTTAGCCCTTAAGGCCAAAAGCAGTAGGGAATCTTGTGAGAACTGTATCTTAAATTTTCTCCACTTTACCTATCTAAAACTTTCTATGTTCATCTAGATCAGATCCCAAGATTCTTGTAAAAATTCATTTTTCTTCATGAAAACTCCTACTCGTCCCTAAAACTACAAATCTCAACAAAACAAGGGCTTTTCTATACATTACTAGCTGACCTGGAACACAAAAACACCACCATAAGGATCCCTAAAGATTCCTCTATAACCTTCAATCATCATACCATCTTTCCCAATCCATTTGGATCCCAAGAAATTCATCTTTCCTCCATCACTTTAGAACTAGAGTTTAACTAGGGTTTTAAACCAACTCTACTTATTAATGAATGTTCATATAGATGTGACAACCAAATCAATCCAATTTTTTTCAAAACGCTCTTAAATCCATGAAAAATATCCCCCAAAGCCTCAAGGTCCCTTGAAAATATCACACATTTGGGTGAGCATATGAAGTTCACCATCAAGCTGGTTTTTTCCTTCTCAAGAGCTCAGTATGACCAAAAATCAATTTTATTACTTTTTCTTCAATGCCTTCATCTGAAATGTGATCCAGAGCACTATGATGACCTCCTTAAACTATCCTAATTATCATTTTTAATTTCATACCTATAAAAATCTCCAACCACCCTGACTTACCTATGTCTACTTGATTAGTTTTCAAGAACTTTCTTCAAAATGCTCTTGTACATGCACATACTAGCTGATATATGACATGATATTACTCATAAACATGTTATACAACCTTAACATACTATTTAAATTCTCTAAAAAATATTCCCTTATCTATTCCTCATGTTTCCAATCCATACACCATGCAGTAGGTCTAGGAATAGGTCTAGAATGACTTGAACCAACACATACTTCTCATGAACTGCCCTTGACAACATCTTACATACTCATTAACACATTTGACTCATCATACTAAGCATGTTAGACCTCATGAAGACCTCATACCACTTTTTTACTACTCATACTAGCTTGACCATGCCTAAAACCATACAAATACACCAAGACAACATCTGGAAAGACAACACAATTTGACACTACCAATCAACCTTTAGCTTAACTCATCGATGAAACCTCATGGATATACCTAAGCCACCTAAAATCCATTTTCTATCAATGAAATTTTACATCAATGAAAACTATACAAATACAATTTCCAACAAGTACTTCTCAGACAATCATATGAAAATCTTCAAAAATAGATGTTTTAGGTTCTAGTTTTATGCAAATTCATAATGTGTGTGTTAATGATGTACTCTTGGTACCTAAAATTTCATCCAACTTGTTGTCAATTTATCATATTTGTAATTTTTGTTCTTGAAAAACTATGGATTTATATCCACAAAGTGTCTTAAGTTTAAAAATATCTGATATATAAGATATTGTAGCTATAGGTTTGGTGGACCATAATTCAAACCTTTAAATGTAATTTATAATTTTCATACCTCTATAGGGTCTTAAATTGTTTCTCATGACAAAAAAGTGAGAAAAATATGGCACAAACACTTTGGTCACTTGAATTTTAGGTATATGCAACAACTAAGGTCATAGAAAATGATGAAAGGAGTTCCAAAGTTCTCTAGTTGTGATGTTTTTCCAAGTTGTGTGCTTGGAAAACAGCATGAGGATCCCTTTCAAAACCGACAATCTTCAAGATCTTTGACTCCACTTGAGTTAGTACATAGTGATTTGCTGACTTTTCCAGCTAGGTCATTTTCTAGGTGTTAAAAATGTACTAACTTCATTTATGATTTAACTGAGAGGACTTGGGTGTATTATTTTGTAGTGTAACAGTGAAGTATTTGATAAATTTAAGGCCTTCAAGGATTTTGTTGAGAAGCAATAAGGACTTTCACTAAAAATATCCACATAGACAATGGGGGAATATATAAGTAATGTTTTTCATGATTTTTGTATTAAACATACTATTCTACATCAATGCTCAGTACCTTAAACCCCTCAGCAAAATGGAGTACTGAATATAAAAATTTAGCAATCAAAAGGATGGTGAATTGCATGATACAGTCTATGGACTTGGTGCCTGATTTCTGGGATAAAGTAGTAGATCCTATAAATTATATCCATAACCAATTTCTCCACAAGGTAGTGTGATATAATACTCTTGAAGAATCTTGGTTATGTGAGAAATGTAATGCTTATATATTTTGTGTCTTTAAAATTAAATATTTTGTGTTTGTTCCTGATGATATGTACAAATCCATGCATAAAAAGATCCAAGAGATCATTTTTGTTGGTCATTGTGAGAATTTGAAGGCATACTACCTCTTTCATCCCATCACATATGATGTCTTATTTTGAAGAGATGTTACAAGTGATGAAATATCATTTCTTCGGGGCCAACTTATGAGCCTTCTTCAACATTTTTTTCACCTCCTTCTTCGAATAGGGAGCGTATATGTCTTAATTTTTATGAAGACAAACTTGTTGATCCTTCTCCACCACCTCATGCACAAAAAATTCCCAAGTGGGAATAATATACCATGCAAAAAATTGGTTGTTTGGTTGGTGATCCTTATTATCCTTGTGTCACTTGGTCTAAGACTTCTAGTACTAATCTTATGATCCAATCAATTTATTATTATCCAGTATTATTTTTGAGGTGACAGATAAACCTAAGTGGGAAGTCGTTATGCAATATGAGTATTATTCACTCATGAATAATAACATAAGGGAGTTAGTGCCTCTTTTTAAGTGAATAAAAAAATTGATGTAGATGGTTCTATAAGAAAAAATGTGTATATGTGGTTTTGTAGATAACCACAACAATGTAGCCAATCGATTCTCACAAGTCAAAGGGGTGTATTACTCTAAGACTTTTACTCTGGTTTAAAATATAGATTTTATTCACCTTAAACCCCCCCCCCCCCCCCCCCCCCGCCTCGCTACATCACATATGTGGCCATTCTATCATATAGATGTCAAGAGTGCCTTATGGCATAGTTATCTCCAAGAAGATATCTATATGGAACAGCCTCAGCATTTTTGTAGTGATCTTCCATGGTATGTATACTTTTTCATTATCTGTATGGGCTCAAAAAAGGTCCTCAAGCTTAGTATGAGAAGATTGATAACTTTATGTTGAGTTCTATATTATATCCATGTAAATTTGATCATAATGTTTACATATTTAAGCAACGTGAGGATATTTTGATATCAATTTTTTACTTTGATTACCTCATACTCAAAGATAGCTTAAAATCCTTTATTCAAGACATAAATTATAAGTTTGTGGAAAGTTTTAACATGATAGAAATTGGACTTATGCACTATTTTTTAAGCCTCCAGGTTCAGCGGTATCTTGAAATTATATCTATTGGAAAGCATATGTATTCCACAAATATTCTTCATCAGTTCAACATGGTTGGTTGCAATCCTTCTCCCACACCATATTAGTCAAGTAATGTGTTAACTACTAATTACAAAACTAAGTTGGTATATACCATTTTGTATAGACAATTGTTATGTCATATTTTATATCTGAAACATACTCACCCAGATATTACTTTTGATAAAAACCTAGTCTCTCAGTTCTCTCAAAATACCCATGAGAATCATTGTCTATAAGCCAAGCATATTTTTCCCTATATTTAGGGCACATTGCATTTTGTAATTTAGTACACACTACAATGATACTTTAACATTGATGGATTCATAAACTTTGATTAGAGTGGATGTTTTGATGCCCTCTAATCTACTTATAGGTTCTTCTTTCACCTTATCTTTTCTACTATTGAATGGACATCCAAGAAACAAAGTGTAGCTACATTTTCATCTACTGATGTCGATATAAATTTACTATCAAGTCTAGACAAGAGTCTTTGTAGCTTTAGAATTTACTTAATAAGTTTCTATTTCCATAGTAGGCTCCCATTTTGATATGGTGTGATACATATAGTGTTATTGATATTGCATGTAACCTGATTGAGCATCAGTGCACTAATCACATAGGGATTCACATGTACTTCATTTGACATCTAGTCTTGGATGAAGTTTCTTGCTTGGATTTTATTCTCACAACTAATCAGGTTGTTAACACATTTGATGATTCCTTGGCTTCTCCTCGTTACCTTTAGTTTTAATTGTTACTTTGGGTGAAGAAAGTCAAATTTTAGGGGATTTTGGTTGATTCCTTCCTTCCTTTTTGTTCCATGCTTATACATGGGAACTGTACGCTGAAAAAGTGACAAGCGAGCATGGGAATCTACAGGTAACTCTTCTACGTACCCGACCTCCGGAGGTCGTGCCGAGACAGCCGGTGGGGATGGAATATGTGTGGTATATAGACAGACTAGTTAGGCAGTCTGATGTCTTCGACACACACTAATGGAATCTGTGAATCTAAGGAAAAGAAGGCCCTTCTAACCTGGACTGGTGTGATAGATCGGTCAGCAAGGATGACTGCTCGAAGGCTCCAATCAATATCGAGCTCTGGCGTGATTCGATCTATGGGTTGTGGAATACGTGGAAAATGACCCTGGTATAGTTTCGTGTATTTCTCCGGATAAGGTCATATGGTGGATGGTAAATATAGTCAACTCTATGGACGGTTCTCTGGCCTAGTCCAGAATTCTCTAGCTTTGTTAGCTGCTGTATCCAGCAAGGATAATTGTTCGATGATAATAGGTGGAAGTGGAGTAGACTGAAATACTAGTGTGCGTAGGCCAGTATCTATGTCTAATTCTCTTATGGATTCGTTGGGCTGCGGGATCTGTGGGTCACAACCATAGGTTCGTGGTTGTTGTGGACCAGCTATGGTCATGCGTGGAATCAAGTCCTGATCCCTAGTATCCAATAATCATACGCTTTCTCAGCTTCTATGTTTAGAATCAATAGTTGTGTGATCTTCTCAGAATACCTCACAGGCGTTCTTGCAACCTGGATTCTTAGGCCGGTATCTATATCTGTGAGGGTGTCTCCTGCATCTGGTTGTGGAACTAAAGGGTCACACCTGAATGTTTGTTCTCTTTCAAACCCTTCTACAGTCATGTAGATGTTTTTCTAGGGTAGTCTGTAGTTTGGCTGATTTGACCAAAATGTATGTGCTTGGTCGTCTTCTATGTTTAATCCTCTTAACTGAGATCTGATCTGCTGGAAGTCTGTTGTTGTTTGGAAGACTTGGATTCTAAGATTCTGGTCAATATCAGTTATTGCTGTTATGAGATTGGGCTGAGGCACGATTGGCTCGAAAACGTATTCTCTGGGCTCCCTAGGTCCCGTAATTGTCATACAAACACAATAATATAAACAAACTGTAATAAAGTGAACTCTAAGTATACGAAATGTATTTATAGCATATATGACTTCTTTTTGTATTTTTTTGATGATTTATAAGAATTTAAGAAGGCAGCTATTTAAAATATTTAGAATTGACAACTAAACTAATAATTTAAAACAAACAAAATAGCCGAGTGTAGCTATTTGTCTGTGCAATTTGTATATCTATTCTAAACAATGAAATAACTAATCTATTTGCAAGATTCTCGATCCTACCTCAGAAGTGAGGAGTGAATCATAGTTTCTCAGAAACTATCAATCCCCACAGCTTCCCTGGCAATATCGAGAATAGAATTTACTGAAATAAAGTGATTAACTACTCTATTTGATATGATTCTAACTAGAACTTTGAAAGCTAGAACCTGGATTCCACAGAACAGTGGCGAATCCGATGTGTGTGTGTGATCTTGTCCCCTCAGTATGATCTCTTCGTTCTTTGTGCTCACGTAGATCCAGAAAAGCGTGTAATGCTTGCATCAACAGGAGTAGGTGTTGGAACAAGGGACAACCTTTAGAATACAGACTGAATAGAATGCGAATAGGAGAGGGATAGCGCAAGAGTACAGAGCTTGGCTTATGCAGTTCCTAGCGGGATCTATTGCGAATCATGCAACATAATGCATCCAGAACCTGAAACTATCCTGTTTGAGGAGCAAAACCTACAACTTTAATGGCTTCCTAAGCTATTCTACTTCTAATGGATTAGATAGAACAACAACACTATTTGCACAAGCTGGATATGTGGCTTACCAATAGCTGGACAATGCTAACTAAGCATGCAAAGAATTAAAACTATGGCTTCTAAACAGAATAACAGACTAAGCTATGAAAAAGAGAGCATGAAAGTGAAATCAGGGGCAGACCTTTTGTTTGAGCACAAGCCATGCATTTATAGGAATTCAATCACCCAAAGATCAAAACCAAACTGAACTCCTAAACAATAAACAAAGGAAAAACACTATTCCAGGGGACCAAAAACATAAATGCAAGCTTAAGTCGGCAAGGAAAGCTGGTGAAACGTTGATATTTCATGCGAGTCACGTCAAAAGAATGTTCTGGAAAACGCGTAAAGGACCGCCGCCCTGCTCAGGGTTATAGGGCGGTTACAGGACCGCCGCCCAGTCAGGGCGGCGGTTTCGTTACTAAAGAGAAAAGGGGCAAGAAAAGAGGGGAAAAGGGGAAAACAAAGCATGCGGGGGCTAAGCGGGGTATGCGGGATGTTAACGCATATTCGGAGAGCTTTTCCAGACCCCGAACACCTTGCGAAGAGACCTGTATCATCATTGGGGCACTTATTACGCTGTTCCGCAGTACAGTACCTTGCAATTTTGGGTACGTACATATTGCCCCCTCGGAGAAGCGTTTTAGCCATGAAGAGGCATAAAACGGTGGGTCCGAGTATGGCAGTCCCGAAATGGGAAGTTAGAAGTTATACCTTACACGTCCGTGTGTTGAAATTACGCCATCCAAAATTCCCGCTATCTGCAAAACGAAAGGAGAACTCAAGTGCAGATAGATACAATAATTTGGAAAATAAATGCTAAAATAATAGGGAATGAGAACGTACCATTCGCGCGGGGATAGGGACTTACCTCCATCAGCGCTCCAAACCTGTGAAAAAGTCTTTTAAAACGAATCAGGGTGCTATATATATGAAAGTGGGCCCATTTTCCTATTCATTTGCACGAGTTGAATTGGTTGTTTTTGAGCTCTGGGACCCACGGCGACGGTTTCTTGCGTGAGTATAGTCAAAACGTCCGCAGCGAGATCGTGATCATGCCTCCACGCGCGGAACACCGCCCTGCTAGATCACAGGTTGGTTTTCTTCAATTTTGTGTTTTTCCCCCTTTAAATTTGAAATGCTAAATTTTTTGTAATGGGGGGGTTATTTTTGAAAATATTAGGTTCAAAAGGTCCACCTAGGGGGGGCGCCTACTGGGTAGGCTCCATTTTTAGGTCAAATGGTCATTTTTTGCTTGTTTTAGGCTTTTTAAGATAAAAAAACCCGCGTGGGTTTTCAGACCACGACCGCCGCCCTGGCCAGGGCGGCGGTTACACGACCGCCACCCTGTTCAGGGTGGCGGTTACACAACCGCCGCCCTGTTCAGGGTGGCGGTTACACCGCCGCCTTTAAGGCGGCGGTTACAAAACCGCCTCCCTGCTCAGGGCGGCGGTTCTGCATAGAATGTAAAAAGAACTTATATTTGAGATTGTGTTTGTATTTTTTTGCACTTCTACGCGTTTTTATGACCTTCTTGGTATTGTTCAGATATTAACTTGCTCTGTTTTGTGTGTTTTTGGGTGTATGCAGGCGAGAGAGGAGTATATTAGATGGAGTAGAGAGAGAGAGTGTGTGATTGGCTCTCAGGAGTACTGGATGCCCTCTCGCAGGACGAGGAGGACACACTTCAGAGGGCTGGTATACTGCGTATATCGCGTGTGCCTCATGTTGCACCATCTAGTCACATCCTTTGTGACTTATTCTCTTACTGGGATGCAGATCGGAACACCTTCCGACTGCCAGGGGTCCGTGGTGAGTGGACCATCACACTCGAGGATGTCTACCGTATTTTGGGGGTCCCGATCATCGGGAGGAGACTTACATTAGAGACAGCAGGCTCACAGGCACAGATTGCACAGTGGGCAGCATATATGGGAGATGCAGTTATCTCCACGGGGTCGAAGAAGGGAGTGAGAGTTCGATCCATTCCTTCTTTGCCTATCCCCGTACTTCGACAGGCCGTCATGGGGATCCTTGCCTCGAGACTGATCGGGGACAAGGGAGGGGATACATTGTTATACTGCTGGGCCCCCATCATTGCGCAGATAGAGGGGCACGGCCGGATATACGCCTGGGGTGCAGATATTCTGGGGACCACCTACCATGATTTATACAGGGTGGTCCGTTTACAGGGACAGTCATTGAGCCACCCGACTTTAGTCATGAGTTGGGTGTATGAGCGTTTTATCCCTTATGGCAGAGGCGTGGAGGTGGCAGATCCTGGGGCTGTGAGGGCAGCCAGATGGACAGATATGTCGGTGCTTAGAGCACCTCACCAGCCAGTTGCCT
Source organism: Taxus chinensis (assembly GCA_019776745.2). Lineage (NCBI taxonomy): Eukaryota > Viridiplantae > Streptophyta > Pinopsida > Cupressales > Taxaceae > Taxus > Taxus chinensis. Next base: position 243,106,563 of record CM034146.1, read on the forward strand.
CCCTTACTACTGCAGACATGGAGGCGACACCGTACCGGCTTATGGCCAGCATATGGGGAGAGGAGACTCTTACCTTGATCTCTTGCTCCACCACAGGGCAGCTCATTGATCGAGTGGGACGAGTGGAGGTGCATCCTTTTGGCAGAGTTCCTCAGCAGTTTGGCCTACCGTATATGGGCATGCTTCCCCCAGTGGCGCCAGTTTACAGATCAGTTCGCGAGGCCAGAGGGGGGCCTAGAGGCCGTGGTTGGACAGTGATCACTCCTGGCATTCCCATTGCAGCCAGGAGGATAGTTTGTGCTAGAGGGAGAGCTGGTGCACCTCGGGCACCTTTACTTCAGATTGCTGCGGGTCCTGCTCATAGTAGCGATGACCCCATAGATATTGACTCCGACTCTGAGGAGCTTACAGAGGGAGGGTCGAAGGAGCAGACTGATGACAGTGATCCTGAGTGGCATGACACTCAGGACATTATGCAGGCAGAGAGGGCTGAGGAGAGCGCAGAGAGGGTGACTCTAGTTTCAGAGGAGCCACTCTCTCAGGGCCATGGTGGAGAGGATGAGTCAGTTGCAGGGTGACATGTTTCCCCTGCCACAGGAGCAGCCCCTCAGTCGGCAGCGGCATCCGCGGCAGGTGCTGGTCCCAGCGACCCATCTTGGAGGCCCGGTGATCCGAGTAAGTTATCCTTTCTTCCTTCTTTAACGTTTGTTTAATTTAGGATTTGTTTTAATTGCTATCTCTCCTTGTGTTTTTATCTTGTATCTTTTAGCCTCTTGCTTGGTTTCTGATTCATTTTTCTTCTTTGTTTGCAGAGACTGTTGACGAGTGGTGGGATCTGATCCACAGGGTATGTACCAATTCCCTGATGATCCCCATGGATAGGACTCGCGCGGAGCTGTCCGTAGATTCTGGGGAGCCCTCAGTAGCTGGTAGACATACCGATGTCTTCGCTCCCATTTGGCACGTGGCCAGGATGGTGTCGACCCTGCGCACAGAGTTAGCGGGCTACAGGACGGCTGAGCGCCTTATGAGGAGCCATTCTCGTGGTGAGACCGCGGCTGCCCCTCGGGACCCTGAGCCCTCCGTACATTCAGAGCGCCGGCGTAGCCGGAGTCCTAGGCGAGGGCGTGCACCTTCGGAGGGGTCGCGTAGGGGTTGAGAGGCCATTTGGCCCTTGTGTATTTTGTACTATTGTGTATCACGGGCTCTTTGAGCGTTTTGACCATGCCTAGTGCATGATGGCATTGTATATAAACATTGATTATTTATATATATGCATTTGTCTTTGAATCAAAAGCTTGTCACTCATGTTTTCCCTTTCTATTTCCAGCTTCTTTGTGTATACTACGATGTATGTTTGTATGCTTTTTAGAATGTATGCAATGGTGAACAAATGATGTAAATGCTTGTTTTCTTTTTGTGTTTCATGATGCTGATACATGATAATGTAGATATATTGTGATTTTGAATCTTTAGCTTCTGTGAGCAATATGGATACCTCATGTTTGTTTTGGCAAAGTGATGAAAATAACCAGTATGATGAACAGATTAACTTGCCCCACTCCTAACTCCACGCAACTAGTAAGATGCGAGGGCTCATCACCAAGAGCCAAGAAGGGCGCAAGTTATGAAATGTGGTGAAATGATAGTGATGAAAGACAGACAAAGCTTTGGCGGAACCAAATTGGAAGCTACAAGCCAACTCCACTCGAGTGACTTCATAGTTTTGGATGCAACTTGCTTTGCGGTTTATCCAGACTTAGACCCGTAGATGGCCACATAGTAGACAAAATCTGGGTTTTTAGGATTTTAACTCTTTTGGGATTTTGAACATCTGTTTCATTTGTTTTTGACTCAAAGTTTGAAAATTTGAATTGTTTGCGTATGACCATTTGTACTTATTTGTCAAGAAGACCCCCTACACTTTGCCCCATGCTACTAGTAAGAAGCGTGGGTTTATCACCGTGGGCAAGGTATAGGCGAGTAAGGGCATTTCCATCCTTTCCCAACCCTACGTCACTAGTAAGAGACGCAAGCTCATCACCGAAGGTTGGTGGGGCAAGGAAATGTGTAAAATTAAAATTTTCTGTTTAATTACTTGTTGACTTGTTTTCTTGAGTAAAATGTCAGTATGTGCTTATTCCCAAAGAGATATGCATATGGGATAGATGTGACACCATGAAGCTTCTAGAACAGACCATAGGCAAGACACCTATCCTAAGAAGAAATCAAAGCGAGAATAAACTTGCAGATCTTGGTATGGTTACCGTTAAGACTTTGTCATGTCTATCTTTATTTGATAAAAGATTCCGAGATGATTCGATGATATATGAAGATGGAGAGGTATGATTAAAGAGCTTTATGCCAACAACATCATGAGTTTGTAGTGAATTGCTTTGAGAATAGATTCCTTGATCACAATTTATGTAAGAAACAAGTGGACAAAATGATCTTAATCTATATGAAGATGCAATGTAGATAATTATACAAGTAGTGCTAGTTGCTTATGCGTAGAACCGCTTGAGGTGCAGGGAATTGACTGTTTCGCCAAATTCCTCACCTTCTAGCGTACATAAGAGGTAAGCACCATTTCCATAGTCCTTCATGACTCGGTATGGGCCCAACCATTTGGGCCGGAATTTCCTTCCTTCGCCGGTCTTCTTGTCGATCCGGCTGTCTAGTCTTAGAACTAGATCACCTTCGTATATATCGCGTTCATAGACCTTCTTGTTGTACTGCCGGCACATTCGGTCAGCATAAGCTCTATGCCGCTGCTCAGCATCTAACCTAGTTTCATCTAGGCTTTCTAGTTGAGAAAGACGTGCTTCTCTGTAAGCGTCTTCATCCAGAATCCCTTGTAATGAAATGCGGAGACTGGGTATTTCAACCTCAAGTGGGAGAACTGCTTCTGCCCCAAATACTAGCGAGAAAGGAGTTGCTCCCGTTGGTGTTCTTATTGAGGTTCGGTGGGCCCACAAGGCCGGATATAACTTCAAATGCCAATCTCGTTTGTTTTCTTTTACCATTTTAAGGAGAATGGCTTTCAGTGTCTTGTTTGTTGCTTCAGCCTGCCCGTTGGCTTGGGGATAATACAAGGAAGCCGTATGATGGCTTATTTTAAATTTATTGCATAGCTCACGAACCTCTTCATTCTTAAAAGAAGTTCCATTATCGGAGATAATGATTTGCGGGATACCGTACCTGCAAATGATTTGGTTCAAAATGAACTTGGCGATTACAGAACCAGGTACAGTGGTAAGAGGCATAGCCTCTACCCATTTGGTGAAATATTCAGTGGCCGTGATTATAAAATTATGGCCATCTATGGATGAGGGAGAGAATTTCCCTATTAAGTCTAGGCCCCATGTAGAAAAGGGCCATGGAGTAGCGATTGGTTGCAGGACTTGTGCCGGCATGTGGATCTCATGGGAGAATTCTTGGCACTTACGACACCTGCGTACAAACTCTATTGCGTCATGTTCTAGAGTGGGCCAGAAATAGCCCATTCGATGTATTTTTCGAGCAGTGGCGTGGCCACCGAAGTGGCCTCCACATATTCCGCTGTGAGATTCATGGAGAATCTTCTTGGATTCCTCCATGTTGACACATCTTAGGAGCATTCCATCGAATGCTTTTCGATAGAGCACTTGCTCTATAATGACGTATTTAGCTACGATTATGCGTAACCGCCTTCTTTGTTGTGGTGTAGCTCCTTCTGGATATGTATGGTCCATGATATAGTTAATGATATCAGCGTACCAGGGACACTCAGAGATAGCGGGTCGGGTTTCGATGTAGTATACGCACTCATCTGGAAAATTTAAATCTACTAGATCGCCTCCATCTAATGGGTTGTCAGCTAACCAATCCGCAATGATTTGTCCCTTAACTGACTTCTGATTTACAAACGTTAATTCGAATTCTCCCATTAAGGTTATAAAACGTCCAGCCTTTTTAGACAAGGACCCTTGTGTGAGGAAGGTTTGTAAGTGGTCTGTTTTTACCACGACCCTTGTTTCTTGATTTAGCATATAGTGTCTTAGGCGTTTGGTTGCAAAGACTATGGCGAGACATTCTCATTCTGCTTGTGTATAGCGTGTTTCATAGTCGAGCAGTGTTCGGCTAATGAAATAAATCACGCGTTCTCTTTTGTCATCGTCTTCTTGGGCCAACATGCAAGCTAACGAGACATTGGTAGCTCGTGAGTATAAAATCAACGGGTGGTCTAGCTTAGGTGGCATTAGTGTAGGTGGTGACAGCAAGAAATGCTTAACTGCATTAAAAGCTTCATTGCAGTCTTCGGTCCAATCAATGCTATAGTCTTTCTTGAGTAAATTATTAATTGGATGAATAGCGAAGCTCAAGTCCGGGATGAATCTTCGGATTACACCTAGCTTTCCGAGAAATGACCTGATTCCAGATTCATCCGAAGGTGGAACCATTTCGAGGACGGCCCGAATTTTGGTTGGGTCAACATCTATCCCTCGTGACGATATGATATAACCTAGGAGCTTCCCTCCTGTTACACCAAAGACGCATTTCTCTGGGTTTAGTGTGACTCCGTATTCTATTAGACGTGAAAGAATGACATGGAGTACTTCGGGATGGTCACAACACTTCTTGGCTTTAGCCAATAAGTCATCTACGTAAGATTCCACGATTTTATGAATTAGATCGTGAAATATGTATGTCATGGCCCGCTGGTACGTAGCACCGGCGTTCTTGAGACCGAATGGCATAACAGCATAGCAATAGGTTCCCCAAGGAGTTATAAACATGGTTTTAGCTTGATCTTGCTCAGATATTCTGATTTGATTGTATCCCGAGAATCCATCCATGAGAGACAAAATTTCAAAACCAGCTGTTGCATCAACAATAACATCAATGGATGGTAACGGGAAGTCATCCTTAGGACATGCTTTGTTGATATCTCGAAAATCTATGCAGATGCATATCTTCCCATTCTTCTTGAGAACAGGAACGATATTAGATACCCATTGGGAGTAGTCGATTGGCTTGATGAATCCTACCTGAAGGAGTTTTATTACCTCCTCCTTTACCATGAGAGCTACTTTGGGCTTCATGGGTCTTGATTTTTGTTTAATTGGCTTTGCATCTGATTTAGTGACGAGGTTGTGCACCGCAATGTGGGGTGCGACTCCTGTCATCTCCTTATAATTAAATGTAAATGCCTTCTGATGTTCTTTGAGGATCTGAGTATGTATTTCTACTTCTTCTGGGGTTAACGAAGAACCTAGTTTCAATATTCTCGGTTCATCTTCTGTCCCGATGTTGACATCGATTGTCTCTTCGATCAAAGAGGTGTTACCCTCTTCGAACTCAGGTGGTGCTGGAGGTAAATCCAAATCCTCCCCATTTTCTACTGCGTATATGCTAGGTTCCATTTTTGAGGGATGATCCATCACGGGATTTCTGAAGTAAGAAGACGAATGTGGAATTAAGGACAAATCTAGCATATGATAGGAGAGATGTAGTGCTGCATAGGCGTTTAAGTATTCCAAAGTGGCCATATTATTATCGACATGGTCTGGGGTGGTAGATTCACTTCCGCTTGAAAGGGGATTTGTCATTATTTTTATCAATGGTTCATCACGAATGGACACTGTGAAATGGGTATCTTCTAACTCATTGCTTGGAGTAAAACGTGATGCTGAAGTTGCTATTGAATCGGCGAGAAGATTTTTCTCTCGCGGGATTGCTTCAATGGATATGAAGTTAAACGCCTTGCTTAAATCTAATACGGCTTCTTTGTAAAGCTGCAAGTGTTCGGATTTGGTTTTGTATACTTCAGAAACTTGGTTTGTCACTAATTGCGAGTCTCCTAAGACTCTGATGTTATCAACACCAATTCTCTTAGCTAAGGTGAGTCCAAGGAGGAGGGCTTCGTACTCAGCGCCATTGTTTGTGCATTCAAATTTTAACTTAAAGGCGAATGGGAGGACTTTCTCTTCAGGCGAAGTAAGAATTATACCTTCCCCCACTCTATAACGGCATTTAGCTCCGTCGAAATGGAGAGTCCAATACTTAGTCGGGAGTATAGATGTTGGGGCATCTGCTGCATTTGCACACTCTACTTCTACCATACAGAGGTCCTCTGCTGGAAGGGAACCAACACCTAGGGAATATCCTATGCCTACTGAATCAAATGGTAAGAACATTGGTGAATCTTGTTCTATTAACTCAACGATTTTTGCAGTAGTCCCTAATGATACCGTTTCTTTAGCTTTATCGTTAGGGGTTGGGGTTGTTTTGGCTATGCTGATAGCTTCAAGATCCGTTGTAGGTACCAACTTCTCCTCTGGTTTTGGGTCAGTAGGTTTATTAAGTTGGTTTGTTGGAAGTTCAAATTCTGAGTGTACACCTGGTCTTTTCTTTAAATCAGCTAGGTGCAAATCGAAAGGTTTTGGATCACCTTTGGCTACAAATACCTTTCCTAGATGCAAGAATCTTACTTCTTGAAATAACGTAGAAGGGATTGCCTTCATTCGGTGTATCCATGGTCGGCCGAGTATCATATTATAATTAGTTTCCCGATCTATAATATAAAACTCAGTTAGGATTGTTTTGGGTCCTAAGGTGACCGGCAATATTATAGTTCCTATCGAAGTGGCTTTAAGGCTATCATAGCCTCTCAATGTATTTCGAGTGGTGGAACAGTTTGTTTCCCCATATCCTAGTTTTTGGAGGAAAGAGAAAGGGACTATGTTAACTACGGCCCCATCGTCAACCATTGCCTGTTTTACATAGTTATTATAAACCCATACTTGTAAGTGTAAGGCTGGATCACCTCGGCGTGCGATCTCAGCATCTGTGGGCATTTTACTTATTTCGAATATGAATTCGACATCCTTGTCCGGCTGCCCCGGAGGGTGGATATCAAAATCTACGTGATTTACTTGTGTTTCAGGAGGTGGAGTGATGTTAATTAGATGACCTAGACCTAATGCTTCTAAAAGAGCAGCTCTGTGAGGAGGAGAGTTCTTTAGTAAATCTAAAAATGAGATGTGCGAGAAGGTCTTTGTTAGATCATTAATTAAATCGTAAGCACCCACAGGTTTTGCTACGATTTGCTGGATGTTATCCGTTTCTGGCAGGTGATTTGGACTTGTTTGAGAGAAATACTCTCGTGTTCTTGTTACAGCTTCGATGGGTAATTCCGAGTCTAACTCTACTAATCCGACTATCTTGGGTCTCGGTTGACTTCCCAACTGTGGTGCAACTGATGGATTTAGTGAAGTCGAGGCTTCGTGATCATTGTTTCTTGTCATTGCACTTTTGTTTGTTCCAGTTGGATTCAGCCTATTGCTATCATGATTTGGGAGTGGATCGTTAAAGATCTTGAGAGGAGCATTTTGAGGGGAAACTGCTCCTGCTAGCGTATTTGGTGGTGATGATACGGGATCTGCCAAAAACAAATCTGTGAAGAACTGTCTTTGTTCTTCTGGTAAACGTTGCATGAATTTATTGTAGTCACGACACGTTCTAGTATCATGACCCCGAATTTTGTGGAAACCACAATAAGAATTGGGATTGTAATTCCTGTTTTGTTGGTTTGGTGTATATTGTGGCCTAAAATTCTGATCAAACTGTTGCCTATTAGGATTAAAATTTTGCATTTGTTGTTTCTGGCTTTGGTTTTGATAACCAAATGAGTTTTGACTTGGCCCTTGTATGGGATTTCACCGTTGTTGTTGTTGTTGTGGATGGTTAAAATCCACTGTATTGATTGTCGGGGTAAAGTTGTTGTTTCATTGGTTGTTTGTTTGTGATGGAGTATTGACCACATTTACCTTCTTGGGCTGGTCGGTTACTCCATCCGTTGTTACACCCTGATTTTTGTTAAGGATTTTAGGTCCTTGGTTGACATTTGTGGTAGCGGGATAATTTGTAGTGTTCTGGCTGGAGATGATTAACCTCCCGTTTGCTCCATATGTCTTACGACCACTATCTATCGCTGCTTGGTCTATTCGAAGAGCGCTCTCAAGTACTTCATCGTAAGTTCTTAATGGGAACTTCTGGACTTCTTCTTTCACCTCTCTGCTGAGAGAATGAAGGAATAAATCACATAGTTCCATTTGATCCATGTTTGGAGCACTTGCTGAAGAATAAAGAACTGTGCGCCACCTTTGGATGAAATGGGCGACAGATTCATTATGTTCTTGTTTGATGTGTAAGAACTCCCTAATTCCTGTCCTTAATAGTTTGTTCATGTCGAAGGCCTTGATGAACTTCTGACACAGAGTCGTTTAAATGAATGTATGGAAGCCTCAGGTATTCTATAATACCAATCGAGAGTGATGCCTTCCAAAGTTTTTGGGGAATATTTTAGCAACAACCCCATCCCATGGGAGTAGTTCACGTATGGCTGTAGCGTAAGCTTTGATATGCACATTTGGATCTCCCTCGCCTTTGTACTTAGGTAAATCGGGAAGGGGTCTTGGAAGCATGACGCTTCGTATGGCAAAGTCTAAAGGCTCTTTCAAATATTCTGAATAAGTCCCTATCGCATAGGTTTCGACCATTGACGGTGGTTGCTGAGGGAGTGGTGGTGGGATGGGTTGTTGATATGCACTCACATGGGCATAGGGGAGTCTCTGTGTTTAAGAAAACATGCCGGGAGAGGAGAACATATCTCCTTGTGGTGATTTGGAGTATATGTTTAAGTACGAAGGGGTACTATCTAGGAATGGATTGTTTGATACTAGACCGGGAGGAATAGTGTTAGAGATGATGGGCCTTGTTGGCGTTTGTTGTGGATAGTGAGGCAACATGCCTAACGTGCCTACTCCTGTGAGGAGATCTACTTGGCCAGGGTGGTATGGAGGATTGGAACTTCCTGCTTGCATGAACTGAGAATTTTGGCTTGCTTGAGCTAGTTCTAACCCTCTCACTTTTTCTACTAACGTTGAAATGACTTCATTTGGTGAAGTCACGGTGCTTTTCCTGAGTGGCGTTTGTTGTATACCCTGGTGTTGTATAGGCACGTGATATCCTGTCATGAAATGATCGCTATCTTGCCAAGTTTCTCTTAGAGTATTTCCTATATGTAGTGGCATAGAGGTATTTTCTTGAAAAGAGACCTCGGGTTGTATTCGTAAACCTCCTATAGGTGGGTACATACCCCAAGAATGTTGTTCACTCCTAGGATAACGTATTGACCGTTCATCATCTAAGACCAGGTATGGGTCTGATTGTCTACTAATTTGTGGTCTAAGTAGCATTTGAGGAGATGAACCAGATTCTCCGGTGAACGTCATATTGTTCAAGCCTAAAGGCTCTGTTTGCTGCATTCGAGGGGTTTGATCTAACTCCCCCGTTTGAAAAGATGAATTATATCTGATTCTTGGGTTTTGTGATGACAACTGATTAGTTGAATAGTTGTCGCCCCATACTAAGAGCGAGGGTGATGATTTCCTATTCTGTTAGGCATAGTATGCCTCGAGACCCAAGAGGGGTCTACCATATTCATCGAATCCTGACATATTCGGGGGGTATATGACTACCCGTAGAATAATGGGAAGGAGCGAAGGTGATAGAGATAAGATGAAACTTCTCAAAGAGACAGGTGAAATAGTTGTTAGTTCACATCAGGTTCACCAATTTTGTTGGTGAATCTGATGTGAAGGCTAATGAGGTACAAAAGCTTGACTAATATTTGTTTGTTTCATGTTGGGTTCACCAATTTTGTACGCTAGAAAAAGTGACAAGTGAGTGTGGAAATCTACAGGTAACTCTTCCGCGTACCCGACCTCCCGAGGTCATGCCGAGACAGCCAGTGGGGATGGAATATACGTGGTATATAGACAGAATAGTTAGGCATTCTAATGTCTTCGACACGCACTAATGGAATCTGCGAGTCTAAGGCAAAGAAGGCCCTTCTAACCTGGACCAGTGTGATAGATCAGTCAGCAAGGATGATTGCTCGAAGGCTCCAATCAATATCGAGCTTTGGTGTGATTCGATCTATGGGTTGTGGAATACGTGGAAAATGACCCGGTATAGTTTCGTGTATTTCTCCGGATAGGGTCATATGGTGGATGGTAAATATAGTCAACTCTATGGACGGTTCTCTGGCCTAGTCCAGAATTCTCTAGCCTTGTTAGCTGCTGTGTCCAGCAGGGCTAATTATTTGATGATAATAGGTGGAAGTGGAGCAGACTGAAATACTAGTGTGCGTAGGCCAGTGTCTATGTCTAATTCTCTTATGGATTTGTTGGGCTGCGGGATTTGTGGGTCACAACCATAGGTTCGTGGTTGTTGTGGACTAGTTATGGTCATGTGTGGAATCAATTCCTGATCCCGAGTATCCAATAATCATACGCTTTCTCAGCTTCTATGTTTAGAATCAACAGTTGTGCGATCTTCTCATAATACCTCACAGGTGTTCTTGCAACCTGGATTCTTAGGCTAGTATCTATGTCTGTGAGGGTGTCACCTGCGTCTAGTTGTGGAACTAAAGGGTCACACCCGAATGTTTTTTCTCTTTCAAACCCTTCTACAGTCATGTAGATGTTTTTCTATGGTAATTTGTAGTTTGGCTGATTTGACCAAAATGTATGCGCTTGGTCGTCTTCTATGTTTAATCCTCTTAACTGAGATCTGATCTGCTGGAAGTCTGCTGTTGTTTGGAAGACTTGGATTCTAAGATTCTGGTCAATATCAGTTATTGCAGTTTATGAGATTGGGCTGAGGCATGATTGGCTCGAAAACATATTCCTCTGGGCTCCCTAGGTCCCGTAATTTTCATACAAATGCAATAATATAAACAAACTGTAATAAAGTGAACTCTAAGTATACGAAATGTATTTTATAGTATATATGACTTCTTTTTGTATTTTTCTGATGATTTATAAGAATTTAAGAAAGCAGCTATTTAAAATATTTAGAATTGACAACTAAACTAATAATTTAAAACAAACAAAATAGCCGAGTCTAGCTATTTGTCTGTGTAATTTGTATATCTACTCTAAACAATGAAATAACTAATCTATTTGCAAGATTCTCGATCCTACCTCAGAAGTGAGGAATGAATCATAGTTTCTCATAAACTATCAATCCCCACAGCTTCCCTGGCAATATCATTAACAGAATTTACTGGAATAAAGCGATTAATTACTCTATTTGATATGATTCTAACTAGAACTTTGAAAGCTAGAACCTAGATTCCGCAGAACAGTGGCGAATCCGATGGTGTATGTGTGATCTTGTCCCCTCAGTATGATCTCTTCGTTCTTTGTGCTCACGTAGATCCAGAAAAGCATGTAATGCTTGCATCAAAAGGAGTAGGTGCTTGGAACAAGGGATAACCTTTAGAATACAGACTAAATAGAACGCGAATAGGAGAGGGATAGCGTAAGAGTACAGATCTTGGCTTATGTAATTCCTAGCGGGATCTATTGCGAATCATGCAACATAATGCGTCCAGAACCTGAAACTATCCTATTTGAGGAGCAAAACCTGCAACTTTAATGGCTTCCTAAGCTATTCTACTTCTAATGGATTAGATAGAACAGCAACACTGTTTGCACAAGCTGGATATGTGGCTTACCAATAGCTGGACAATGCTAACTAAGCATGCAAATGAACTAAAACAAGTGGCTTCTAAGCAAAATTATAGACTAAATCTAATGCAAAGAGAAATTCATGAGACAGTGAAACTTAGGGGCAGACCTTTTGCTTGAGCACAAGTAATTCATTTATAGGAATTCAAACACCCAAAGATCAATATCAAACTGAACTCTTAAACAATAAACAAAGGAAAAACACTATTGCAGGGGACCAAAAACATAAATGCATGCCCAATTCGGCAAGGAAAGCTGGTCAAACGTTGATATTTCACGTGAGTCACGTCAAAAGAACGTTCTGGAAAACGCAGGTAAAGGACCGCCACCCTTCTCAGGGCGGTGCAGTTATAGGATCCGCCGCCCTGTTCAGAGCAGTTGGTTACAGGACTGCCGCTCAGTCAGGGCGGCAGTTTCGTTACTAAAGAGAAAAGGGGCGAGAAAAGAGGGGAAAAGGGGAAAAAAAAGCACGTGGGTGCTAAGCAGGGATATGTGGGATGTTAACGCATATTCAGAGAGATTTTCTAGACCCTGAACACCTTGCGAAGAGACCTGTATCATCATTGGGGCACTTATTATGCTGTTCCGCAGTACAGTACCTTGCAATTTTGGGTACGTACAGGAACCTTATCGTACTTAGTATTCGAAACCAATATTTAGTTATTGTTTTACTTACTACATATTCCCTTAAGGTATGATCTTAGAGTAGTGTTTTCATAAGCAGTAGTTTAAATTATTATCTACCTAGTTACAACTCTTTGTTTACACTTATTAAGCTCTTTAATAAGGATTTATGGAGTTGTTTTGTTATAGCCAATTTTGTCACTAGATTCAGAAAACTTAGTTTCTCACATGAATTTTTTTGACTAATATTTTTAAACATTAGTGATTTTGTTAGTCGTAACCTCCCTTGTTAAATTCTATTTATAAGGATTCAAAATAACTTCATCATGGTGTGAAAATAATAAATTATTTAACTACGGGAGTGTTCTTGCAATTTTCTTGGTGATGCACCATATTGAAGGCTTAAACCCTTTATTGGTTTCTTTCCTAGATCTTTATGCTCATCTTTACAAAAATGTTAGCAGCATGTTGGTATATTCAAATTAATCATTAAACATTAATTCATAAATTAAAATAAACACTCATTATCAATTTATAATATCAGTCATGGAAATATTGCTAAAACGTAATAAATGGATGCACTTAGCTAGTTACAACGAAATGAGGCTAAAGTAATGTTGTATAGTGATTGTTTAGATTGGAAATAACCTAAAATGCTTTGTTTCTAGAACTAGATTGTAAATTTGAGTAAGAATAAAACTATTCAATAGGTATAGAACCATCAAATGGTTTGGTCCCTTTTAGACAGTTTCATGCAGTGGTGCATTAACACTTTATGACTTTTTATGATCCTATGACACTATGTGTTGACCTTCATACTAAAACATTGGGTGTTACACAATTTTGAAACCATTTGTTTTATGTAAAACAACTTCAAAACCCTAACCATGGGTATGAGACAATAGAAAAGGGTTAGTTCTTTGTTTTAAGTGTAATCCATGCACCACCTACATCGAAACTAGTTTGAAGAGGCCTCGAGCCACTTGTAGTTCTCCACCTAGTATGTGATATCTTTATGGATGCAAATACTTTGGCAACTTAATCACTTGAAAATGATAAATAATTTCTTGGTATGCTAAGTTTTGGCTTGTCTTGGAGGGTCTCTATATTAATAAGCATGACTCTTAAAATTGGTTGGAATTTATTCATACCTATGTTCGGGATTATCCAAGATTTTGCTACTAATTTGAAGGAATTTAGGAGATATTGGAGTGCTTTTGAAATGTATTTTACAAGAATTATATTTATAGTGACAAGTGAGGTAAATTAGTGAGTTAAACTTGCTTATATGGGAATTTGTAGGTTTAATTTCACCTTAATGTTGACTTATAGGATATAAAACAATAATTGAATATATCAAATTAGAAAAGTGATTATTAGGTATATGGGGATGAATCTATCCACTTTTTATTAATCCTTATACAATTTAGTCCTCAGTGGACAATCTCGTACATACATTTTATGATATTCCATAAAGTTCTGAGAGTGATTCCTAGGACGAATATACCTTTTTGGAATGATGCAAAATAGTTTTGTAATTGGTTGAGAAGTGTGAATAGAGAATCAAGTTAAGAAATAGATATAGGTATGGGTCACCTAGGTTTAGGATATGCACAGAAGTCATGTTTTAGGTGTAAATCTAGTATTTTCATTACCAAATGATAAATTACTAAACGTAGGTATCTACATCCGAAATGATGGAGATCCTACAAGAATATTTGAAACAAGTGGACCCAATACCATCCAAAAAAGAAGGAAGCCCTAGAATTCATCAACGTCTATAATGTAATCCAATCCAAATAAGGTACTCAAGGAAAACATCCTCCTTTATACTTCTTTTTGATCATTGGGAAACATTTTGTCCATAATTTCATGACTCTAGAGAAAGAACCTTTGTGATGCCCAAAAAAGTGACTAATATTTAGAATATCAGTTTCACCTTTGTGAGAAAAGTAACTATCCAATTAGATTGCATTGTTAGACTAGAAGAAATGACTAAGTATGGAGAGCACGCAGAGGAGTGAGACACGCAAGTGGGGCACATGTACGCATGCAAAGGTATAGTTGAATTGAAATATGCCCAAGAAGATAGGACTCGGGACTTAGCTGATTTTGCAGTGACAAGTTAAAAATAGGAAAAATCACGTTGGAGTGCGGATAACACAAAGGAGAAGAGCAAGGAGACTTGGTGGTCAAAGAATTTCTATTTTTTGGATATAACACATGTGGAGCAAAGATGAAAGGTCGTGCATAGATTAAGATATTATTAGGATTAAAGAAAGTCTTATTTACTGGATAATCTATTATTAGCTCCATTGTAAAAGCATGGAATTGTTAATGCGTGGTTATTTTGAGCATGTAGTCTATTTTGGGAATGTATAGGTGGTGAAGATAAATTCCACACCCCTATAAATATCTATTGTATGTCTTTGTTTGGGAACACATCAATTTTTTCATGACTGATTATTGAGAGTATTTATGTCTTGGGGTTTAATGATGCACATATCCCAGTGCCTAGTTATGGTGATGTATTCAGCTTCTGATATGTAATACTTTGTTATGTTGGAATATGGAGGATGGATTCTGGTAACCGATGTGTTTGAATATGGTGATTATATGGTGCAATTGATCGTAATTGTTATCTTATTTGTATGTTTCCTTTTTGCATGTGTTTCGAATTAAATGTATGCAATGATTTATTATGAATGAATGAACACTTGGTTATATATCATCATGTATATGCATGCTAACATCTTGACAAGAAATACAAAGGAGGAACCTAGTCTCTTTGTGTGCTTCAGGTGAGTGTTCATAGTTGTCTGAATGAGGTGCCAATGTGCATAGCTTTTAAGTGGAAATAAAAATACTACATTTTGGTTCTGTTTATAGGCCCTCTTTTCAAGCTATTTTCTAGGATGTTGATTGTAGATGGTGTATCAATTGAATTTGGAGAGTAATGAAAGCTGGATAGAGAACGGTCAGGATCAGTTCGCACAGAGATATAACATTGGACCTAACTTTAATGCATGTTGTTTGGTGGAAGATAATCTTTATCATGATTTCTATGAGACGTTCTTCATTTTCTTTCCAATAGAATTGTATGAGTGGCTAGCAGTATATTAATTAGGGAAGAGTTGGGGATATAGGCTAAGATTTTGGATGCAAAAGGATTACCAAACTCTTGTTAATCCTGATGTGGAGTGGACTAGAGCTATAGATTATTGGTGTGCTAGAATATTGCACACTTATACAATGGAGTACATTATTTCTACTTATTTGTGCACAGAGGAAGTTGAGTTTAGATTGTTACATGAGCCCAGAGGATCATACTTATTCACTATATTGTTATCAATCAAGATCTTGATAGTAGAACTAGATTTAGAAAGCCTACCCATGGCTAACTAAAACCCCACCGTGCGTAGGGGTAGGAACATGTGTGGAGAAATTTGGTGGACCTAGTGGCAGAAAATAAGAGGGAGGAAATATATCTCAAGTTTAATAAAGCTAGAGAGAGGGACATGGCACGTGAGCAGGGGATTCCAGGAAATAATAGATTTGAGGAGGATGGATCGTGAAGGTTTTAAAGCTCTTGTGGAAGATGAGGGGCCACATCATCAGGCTCTCCCAACTTTAGGAAAGCATAATATAGAATCCCCTTTGGCTTTGGATGAGAGCATGTCAGGAAGAGAATGAGGATCGAAGGCACGCATCTGAACCTACCTAGTCACCTAGGCCTTGCACATGGTGTTACAGATCCAGACGTATTCATTGAGAAGCATGTTAGTATAAATAAGAAAGCAGAGATGAGTAGATATCACTTTGTGTTGAATGCAGGAGATAAAATTAGTAGTGTACCTATGGCATCATAGTTAGCACCATTGTTTGGGATTTTTATGGAAAGATTATTTTCAAGCGCATCATCAAGACAGAATGTTGGCACACATACCGTTAGAATTATTATAGTAGTATCTGCAACCACGTAGACCATTGATTTCCATTCTAGTACCACCACTGGGACACAAGGAAGTATGTAAAATAGCTTGCAGTCTGCCACAAGAGGCTTTGTAGGATCAAGTGGATCAAAATGAAATACTAGTAGAGGTTCAAGTTTTGGATCTGGTGGATAGGGATCGCAACCACCTCTAAATCAACCACCACCTCATCAACCATTCCAGACACCACCTCAGGTTTACTATGAGATGTCTCTCCATGTACTAGAGTATAGAGGGATTGAAGATGCAGTAAAGCATGTGCATAAGTGTGAACTACTATGGCATGCTAAGGGAATTACAACTTTGGATAGAAAGGCTAGTCACTTTTCTACTACGCTACAAGGCCACACGCATAGATGGTACATGAATTATGACCCACATCAAACTATGGTGGATTATGATGCTTTGTATTTTGCGTTTTTGGAAGATTTTCACATTCCAAAGTTTGAGCAGCAGAGCATCATCATGCTCAAGGATATAAAACAAGGTTTAAATGAAAGCATGAGGGAGTATGATGCACATTCTAAAACTTTTTTTTGTAAGTTGTCTTATGATATTCATCTTAGTCATCATGCACAATGGTTTGTTGGAGGATTTCTGACTCCATTCCAAAGAGCACTCTCTCATCAGACATATGTGGATCCATGTGAAGCTTTGGAAGCATATTTGCGCACTAAGGTGGTTGGAAGTGTTGATACTGAAATGAGCATTTTCTTAAAAGTGCATATTGCAGCCATGGAAAAATAGTTGAAGAATATTTTTGCTAGTTTATCACATGATATGCGCAGTGGAATATGGTGCACAGATTATGAGGCAGAGGGATATACTATGGATAATTTCCCAAGTAAGTCATTTCACGTGTTATTGCTAAATTGTGAGGTTTGTCACCTAAACCATGATGTTTGAGATTTCCCTCTTTTGTTATGTGTGATCCAAAAGAAGGTGTCCCAGTATTGTAAGATTCGCAAGTCCCATACTCACGACACCAATGACTTC
Organism: Taxus chinensis; assembly: GCA_019776745.2. NCBI lineage: Eukaryota > Viridiplantae > Streptophyta > Pinopsida > Cupressales > Taxaceae > Taxus > Taxus chinensis. Next base: position 243,123,757 of record CM034146.1, read on the forward strand.
AGGTTGATTGATCACATCCACAAATTTATTGAGACCAAAATGCACCAGACTAGTGTGGTGAATGGATCAAAGGAATATGAAGGCCATAATCATGAAGGGAACAACCATGGAGATAATAGGAATGGAGGATTCTGAGCAAGATATCATGGTCACTATTGTGGTGGTGGTAGAGGCCAGTTTTTCTAAATGAACTTGTTATATTTTTGGATCCCCTAATCATTATTGGTGTGATTTCCCTCAGAATTCAGAATTTTCATAGTGTGGGAAGCCACATAAGTTGGGGGATTACTCTGATTTATATGAGCACATGAGTAAAAAAAGAATAATTACAAGGGTTCCAAGATGATCAAGGTGCAACGTGTAAATGTTGATCAATGGATTCCCAAGAATTCTAATCCATATTTGCAACCCATGCTAGTTACAATGCGCACTGAGGTAGCACGTGTGTGTGAGCCTCTAAAGGATAAACCACTTATGAAAAGGGAGGAAGTAATACATGCTAAGTATCTAGACATGGCGCATCAGAAGGAATTTTATAAAGATACTATGGGATTCATCAGTGATCTACAGGGTGAAATACAGTACTTAAAGGAGTAGGCACGTACAAGAGAGAAAGAAAAGAATATTGAGCTTCCACGGAAGGATGTGGATGACCTGAAGGAGGTGTGTAAGATGTTACTCCAAGAGAATATCATCCCATTTCTAGGGGAATGGATTTGAGAGAAGGTACCACATGTTGGATTTAAGTGTGAGAGGAAGATACTTCATGCTAATCTACCACCACATGAACATGAATTTGACAAGGAAATCACACTGGATGCAATAATTGATTGTTTGTTAGTAAGTAATATCTTGATAGATACATGCGCTAAGGTAAATGTACTCACTCATGAAGCATGGAACCAGATGGGAAGACCTTCATTGCAGCCATATTTGAATGTGGTGTATATGGAAAACAAAACAAAGGAAATGCCTATTGGGATACGCAAGGATGCATCTATTATCATTCAGGGATCCAAGTTTACTGGGGACTTTGAGGTATTGGAGCTTGTTGAAGCAAAAAAATTTCCAGCATTACTTGAACGACCTTAGTTCTATGAAAATAATGTTGATTTGTGCTTTAAGAAGAGGTATATCAGTTTTGACAACAAGAATGAGCATGTGATTATAGCTCTATTTGAGAAGAAGGTGGAACCTTATGTTGATCCTTTTAGTGAATAAGAGCTTAATCAAATTTATACTCAGACGGTGAAAAATCTAGAGAATCTTGAACCGTCAAAAGAAAGCGTTCTTCAGTGGGAGGACACGCAATCTATAAGTGACACTACTAGAGTTACTTGTGATAACTAGGTGTATGACACGTATGAAATGGTCAGGCACAAATTTAAAGGGAAAGTCACTAGGATGATCAGGTTACGCATGGTGAGTCGGTTGGGGTTAGCTCAAATACTAAGGTATACTAGCGAATGGAGTCCTAACACATTCTTTCACGCAATGGAGACTAAGTGGTAGAATGAAGGGGATAGAAGAAAAATGTTAGTTTATACCTTGTGTGGGATGGGGACGCACAAGTGAGCGACATATAGAGATATCCTTTTGGAATGGTGAGAAGTGAGAATTACCTTTTCTACTAGGTTTACTTGGAGCAATGTGCCTACACAAACATGTGAATTTCACAGTAAGTCTCCTTCCTCTCATCATGTCCATGAGTGTGAGAGATCATGGGTGTAGGGTAAGGAGGCCTTACCACCATCACTTTGGGTACATAAGTTCTACTCCACATTGTGTGGTTGCGCATGTGCATGGTATGTCCATGTTGAGTTAAAAAGTGAAACAAAAAATTGGAAAATAGATGATTACATGTATGATACAAACTTTTATTATTTTTCTACTAAGCCCCAAGTCCATTAAGCATTTCAGATAATGAAGCACATCACTTTGGAGGATAGCACGAAGGTATAATATCTCATGTTATAGTTGTTTAGAAAACCTAACCTTGAGGTGCACCTTGATCTTGAGGAGACAAAAGAGGTATAGATGGGTCGGGCCTGGAAAGAAAAAGAAAAGGGTAAATTGGTCTATATGATTGATGATGAGGAAGTTGACAATTTGGATGTTATCCATACTTAAGGCACGTACAAGATAATGGATTCTATAGATGAAAAATTGCATGCCTACCATGCTCCTATGAAGATGAATAAGGTTAACATTGGTATAGATTCTGAGCCTAAAGAGGCCATTATTGGGGATTACTAGTCAAAACAAGATCTGGAAAAGATTATTGAGCTCTTTCACGACTTTCAAGAGCGGGCACCTAGTTAGGAAGAGTCCTTATAGGATGAATCCTAACCTACATATGAAGGTGAAAGACGAAATTGATAAAATTCTCAAGTCTGGAATCATTATGCCTATTGAAGAATCTGAATGGTTCAGCCCCATGGTCATAAGCATTAAGAAGGATGGGATGATAAGAATTTGTGTAGATTACAGAGAATGCAATGCTTCATGTGTCATAGATCCCTTTCCCACCCCTTACATAGAGGAAATCCTTGAAGGAGTTGTTAGGTGCAAGATATATTCTTTTACAGGTGGTTTTTTAGGTTATCACTAGGTGCACATCACTAAAGAAGATCAAGAGAAGACAAATTTCACCATAGAGTGGGAAAGTTTTTACATATATAGTTATACCCTTTGGACTGAAAAATGTGCTAGCATTGTTCTCGTGCATTGTTCTTAAGGCCTTTCAATACTTTATTCATAAATTATTGCACGTATATTTGGATGATTGGATGGTGAATGGCTTAGTCAAGGACCATTGTGATAATCTGAGACTCATGTTTGAGAGAATCTCTCTTAACATTAATAAGTGCATATTTTCTCCACCTTTTGGCACTTTACTTGGGAACATTATTTGCAAAGAGGGATTATTAGTAGACCTAGACACGATATTTGTGATCTTGCGCTTGGAATAACCTACTAATAAAAGTGAGGTGTGCAGATTTCTTGGACATATATGATACTACAGGAAGTTTATAAAAATATATGCAAAGTTTTTTATGCCCTTGGAATAATTGTTGAAAGCTAAATGGAAATTTTATTGGGGTGACACAGAAGAATAGGCATTTGAGAAATTAAAGGAAAGGATAACTACTACACCTATATTGTGCTTTCCTTCATGGGATAATCCATTTCATGTTCATGTCGATTCCTCTTGCATGGCGATAGGTGTAGTGTTGGAACAACCAGGAGAGGGAATTTTGGATCGTCCTATTTGCTTTGCAAGAAGGAAGTTAACACCCGCAGAGCAAAATTACACAACTACTAAGCACGAAGCTTTTTCTATGATCTACGTGTTGCATAAGATTAGGTAGTAATTTTTGGTGACCCCGTTTATTTTCTATATAGATCATATGATGCTCAAGTACTTGGTCAACAATCCTATTTTTCCAGGGCACATCTACAGATAGATACTTCTGCTTTACGAGTTTGAATTCACCATTTTTGTGAAACCAGGAAAAATTAATTCATGACCTGACCAATGACCATTTATCAAGGATTAATTCTAGTGAGTACGCATAGAGAATTGAAGATAATATGTCTGATGTGTATATGTTTAGATTGAACCGCATGCCAAAATAATTGGAAGATATTGCAGTATTTTTGTGCATTGACATGATGTTGGAAGGAATGAAGACGTTGGAAAATAAGCAACTTACAATATGTGTGATGCCATATCAGTTAATTGGTGGATATTTATACAATTTGGGCCATGATGAAGTCTTGTGCCATTGTGTTACTAGAACATGAGCACAACATTTTTATGGAGGATGCTCATGGTAGAATAGCAAGAGGGCACTATGTTGGTGATACCACAATGTGCAATATTCTCATGCCCAGAATTTGGTGGGAAACATTGTATAAGGATACCAAGGAATATGTGAAGGCATGTGCTCATTATCAACACCTTAGAAATCTTAGACATAGATATTAAATGCCACTACAACCTATTGCAAGAACAGAACCTTTTGAAAAGTGGGATATTGACTTTGTAGTATCTATCTCACCACCTGTGCATAGGAATGGCGCGTGTTACATTATTACTTACACAGACTAACTTACAAGGTGGGAAAATGATGCACCTACAAAGGATTGTACAGCATCCACAACAGTTAGGTTTTTTTGGGATAATATCATTAGCATGTATGGTTGCCCATTAAGTTTGACAAGTTATATAAGAATTCATTTCTTCAATGAGACAATCAGAATTCTATTGGTAGAATTTATGGTGGCACATCATTAGACTAATCCTTATCACCCACAAGATAATGGTATTGCAGAAGCTTTCAATAAGATCTTGGGACAAACATTGAAAAAAATATATGATGTTGGAAGATAAGATTGGGATGATAAAGTGTCAGTTCTACTTTGGGCATACAGGACCACTTATAAATGGTTGAACAATTGAATAAGGCCACACCTTTTCATTTTTTTTGGTGCAAAAGTATTACTACCATTTGAATTCATGTTAACATTCCTACTTATTACACATGCAGGTGGACTAGATTATAGGTGTCAGGCCACGTGGTGGCCTGAGGACCCACCATGTAGTAAAAAAAATTATTAATCGTGGTCAAAGATAAATTTAATCGAATGTTGAAGGTCGGAGGCCTATCAACCCAATCCTATCACCTTCGCGTGATATTACATTTTTCCACTTGTGACTTGCCAATTGTCTCGGTCTCGTCCTAGTGTTGACCAACTTTGACTAGCCACTATTTCCATGTACGGACTCCATTTTATGCATTTATATAGTCTTTGAAAACCTCTCAGAGTGATCTTCCATACTATAGGAATTCTGTGAAATTTAGGGAACATGTTTCCTCCATATTTTCCTTTGGATCACACCTCCCCACTAGAAAGGCTTTTTGTCCCAAAAATCTTGTGAACCCTGAATCATGTTGTTGAGAAGATATCTACGCAATATACTGCCAACTCCTAAATCAAGAAATTGATGACTCGATCCATGGGACATGTGGCATTTGTGGCACATTGATGACAACTCCTAGTACTATTCATCCTATTATACAGACTACGCCTCTACACAGAATGAACTTTGGTGTCACTGAAGAAGACACTTTTTTCCACCCCGTTACACAACCTCAACCTCTACACGGTACTGCAAGGTGTCTGATGGTGACTTTACCCCACTATACGACCTCTGCCTCTACATGGTACAAGCCCTGATGATGACGAAAATTAGGTACAATCCTGCTACATGTCCATAATGAGCCTCTACACAGAATGAAGATCTGACCCGATGCCAAGTCTACGACGATTAGTTACCATTTTGTTAAACGGTCACAATGCCTCTACACAGAACAACGATCTGATTTGGTCTCTCAATAATGGTGACTCCAACCCCATTACACAGCTACTGCCTCTATATGCTACAAATCCTCCTATTGACAATGACTATCAGGTACCACGTTGTTGCACGGTCACGAACCTCTACGTAGAGTGACTATCTGACCTAATGTCAAATGAAAATGATGATGAACTACCATTCTACTGCTCGGTCATAATGCCTCTACACAGAATGACTATCCGAGATAACACCAGTGAGCTCAACTGTCTACACAAATGGCTAAAAAATCTCGAAGCTTATACATATGAGTTAAATTCTGTATCCACGCTATAACAAGCACTCAAAAGCTAATTAGGAGATATGATTGGAGTATTAATCAAATTTTCCAAAGTAAGAAAATCCACTAAGTATGGTAAACTTTTCCTTCAGCTTTTCTCAAAAAATCAAAACTCTAAACAAATATTACATATAATTGAAAAATTGTTGACTAACCCATTTTAAAGGACTTCCACTTTCAGGTATTACCTAATCTTGGGTTTAATTATCAATTGGTAGTGGATTAGGAGCTTCTTTTACCTTTACAACAGGTTTGTATTCAATCTTTGGCTTGTCATTACTTTGATGGTGCGATGGATGAAGTTTCCATCACGTGTCCACCTGATGCCCATTCCTCTTATACTACTTCTAGGATGAGGAAATCTTGTTTCCATTTCTCGACTCTGCATGACGAGATCGGTCTTTCTGATTTTCCTTATTCTTAAAGAATGGCATCAACTTCTTCATCAATGTCTTTCTATTCTAGCATCTGGCCACAAAATGGTTATGTAATCCACAAAAGGTACAGGGAAAGGCATTCCACATTTTCTGAAAATCATAGCCATACCACTTAAGCTAAAAAAGTGGATTAGAAGTTTTACTATGCTTATGATTATAGTAAGAAACTCAAGGCAGAATCTCATTACCTCTTCACTGTGTTTTCTTACCACATCCTACCTGTGACGACAAAGCACAATTTTCCTGCAAAGAATCTTCTTGTAGGACTATATGGGTATTCTCTTTTCTTTAGGAAGTTTGTCTCCCATCAGCATGCTTGGAGAAATCTCCAATATCCATCCCCGCACTAGGAAAACCCAAACCTGCAAAACGAGGATGATCCTCGACCTATATTGGATTAGTAATGCCTTGGCCATTCTTACTAAGGCATCTTCCATCAAATCCCATTTTAGATAAAAATTTGGATCTAATGCCTCTAGTATACTTTTCAAATGAACCAAAGACATCATTACCTGAATTTGAAACTAAATGGGAGGACGAAGAAGACTCTCGTGGTGAATAAATTACAATGCAATCATCTATCATGGTCTCTACATCTGAAGTCAAAGGTATTTCCTTATTCTAATCATCACACTGCAACCTTGCCAAGATCTCATCCTTGATCTGTAATTTTGATTTCAAGCGAGCATTCTCCTCTTCCAAAGAGTAATACATTGATCTCATGAGAGATTTCTCTTCCTGGGTCTAGTGATTATAAGATTCAATTTCATCAAACTTCATTTGTTTTTACATCTTTCCCATGGTGCACGTGTACATGTTCAATCACACCAAACTACTACACAAACCAAATCAATTGCATGATCAAATTAACCGGCTCTGATACCAAACTTGCTTGGAGATTAGAAATTTTGCAACTGCAAACACCTATTCTAATACCAACATGATCCAAAAATATAGGTTAAATTTTAAATTAACCTCAAACCCATATAGGCTATTAGTGTTTTCCGAAAAAATTACTCTGATTAAATAAATCAACTCTAAAGAAGATGCACAGTAAATTGATGACCATATTGTACACAAGTTGATAACAGAGTTTGGCAATAGCCTACGTCTTTGAGTTCATAATCCAACCGATATATTATCCACTTTAACGAATGCAATTCTAATACAAAATTACAATCTAATCATGATAATATTGAATACAAAATGGAACAAGAACGTGAACTTCGAGTAGCTACCCCAATTGTGTAGCAGATTCAATCCAGTATTCACCTTCAGGCACAAATTCCTATGGTATATTGATTGGTCTTGTGGATGCTATTGCAACGTCCTATGAAACCCCACGTCAATTCTCCAAACTCCGCAATATGAAGTGTGGCCCGAATGGCCTATTGGGTAGTTTTGATTAACTCCCACTAATAATTTTGTGCCTATTAAAAATAATAGGTCTTATCAGCCTAAAATAATATTAGGACTTATCTCTCACAACTTAGGCCTTTAAAAAGGCTCTCTAACTCTCCTTAATCCTCAGGCTTCTTACTCAAGCTCTTGGAATAAGCTTGTGAGTTTTATTTGTGAAGAGGGTTCTAGCCCCCTTTATATAGTGGTATGGGCCTCAATTTTTGATTTGATAAGGCCTATCGGCCAACTCTATACCAACCCGTCAAGTTGGGTGGGTTGGTTAGTTCAGTCGGATATGGCAGGGGATGTTACGGAGTCAACTCCACAGTTCTTCAACCAATCCATGTTTTGTTGTGCTGCGACCTACCTCATTATACCACATCCCATCAACATCACCTCCCCCCACTGTGCATCCACATGCCCACCATCGGTGCTGCCATGACCCTACCACTATCATTGCTACCCACGTGTCCTTGTTATGACCATGTGGCTTCCACTGAGCCCATTACCGAGGTTCCCATGGAGGGTGGATTATCCCACATGTTGTGGGATTGGGAATAGAGTAGGATTTATTAATCCTTATCTCCCCATCTATATCATGGTTTATTCCACATCATTGCCCCTTTTTTGAATAGCTCAGTACTACGAGCTCAGCGATGTGAATATGAACTCACCCAAATGGAATGTAGCTCACAATAAACATGATCAGCTCGTCACATAACTCATTCCTTGTCTTTATTTTAATCATGGTGACTCGATACATAACTTGCCACATATCTCACCCAAGTTGACTTCAAGAGAAGTGGTGGCAGACGACGTAGTGTCCTAAGGACCCACCACATGGCAAAAATAACATTTATTGATCATGGCCGAAGATGATTTTAATCAAATGTCGAATACTGGAGGCTTATCAACCTGAACCTATCACCTTTGCACAATATTACATTTTACCACTTGTGACTCACTAGTTGTCCCGATCTCATCCTAGCGTTAACCAACTTTGACTAGCCACCATTTCCACATATGGACTCTATTTTCTGCATTTTTCCTCTTTATTGTCCTCCAAATCATTGAGATACTAGTTTTACCCACAAGTCAAATGTTTGGTGCATTGCAGATAAATGGAGTGGTGCGGGCATAAAGGACCTTGTGCGCATAGTTCATTGCATGCCAATGTTCTCTATAAGATGTTGAGAGATGAAAACAAAGGAGCAAGGAGATGAACTATATTGTAGATGGTTGAGGTGTCAGAGGAACAAGGTAAGGTTGGAATGAGTTCCTGGTCAACCTAAGGTCCCCGAAAACCCTATTGACCTGAAATACAAAAGAACTGGGAGAAAAAATGTAATGCGGGTGTTTAGCGATGCAGAAGAACCATGCTCACATAACCCAAGCTCCAAGTGTTCCTCGGATATCCACTTTATTTGATTAATAAATAGATGATGATTTAAATGAGATAAAATATTATTAAAGGGATAAAGTATAATGTAAGGACTTATATATTATAAACTGTCAATGTTGTTATCCAAGAGCCCCCTAGACCCGTATTGGCATTTCTCTTGACTCAGTTGTCCAAATTAAATAATTTTGGACTTTTTGGATTTGTGGCTTCATCCTCACCCCAATGAATTAGAAAAATCCAATTTTTCAGTTGCAACTAAAAATCAAAAAGTGAATGTTGTAAATATGTACATTGAGAGAGTTGTGGAGTTCAATGAAGTTATAGTTTGTTTTGGAAATCTATTTTGTAACCATGTGTACACGCCAATCCCTGTACATGAATTTAAAAATAGAAAAATCAAAAATCAAGAAAAAGAGTTTCTCTCATATATTTAAACAAAATGAGAAGAGTATTGTTGTTTTTGATGGAATGAGAAAGAGAACATTCTAGAGTTGTTAGAGAGATAAGATATTTATTTGTGCTAGTGAACTTTTGCAGAGACATGAAGATTTATTTTTTAAATGAACATCCATTAACTAAAACTAAAAGAGGAGTTAGAGTGATCAAATGAAGAGTTGCTAATTGTTCAAGAGCATCAGGATCAGAAAACCAAACTAGATGATTGTTTAATGGACTGAATCATAGAGGTAGAGAGTGTTGGATATTAGAGTATCATAGTATGAAGAGTGAGAAATAAAAAGGTGATCATGAACCATTGTGCAATAAATTTTTGAAACTATATGATCAATTTGATTGTAATATTTTTCTAAGTTGGTTCTTAGATCTTATAAGGCGGGTGCTCATTGCAAGTTGCAGCTTGTTAAATTAGCTGAGTGGGTGCATTACATTTCTTTGAATGGTTTCTTCATAGGTTGAGTGGGTTCTCAACAAAAACCAAAATCATTATATGCTTTGGAATTGGTGTTACTAATAAATCTTTGGTTTTGAATTGGGTTTTTCTCCTGTAAATGGTTTCTAACTATAAATTATGTGTTCAATGTCTTCTTCCATGTGTTTGGTGAAGTACTCATGATACATTCTTTTTGTTAATAAAATAATTTTATATTGGAATTAATTAAAATTTTAATCTACATTGATTTAACCCCCCCTAGTCTCAGTGCTTGTGATCTCTAACAATATTTTGAAAGGAAGTTTTCTACATTACTTTTTTATTTTCATCTTGTGTATTCTTCTTCAAAAATGTGTTAAATGGATCTTTATGTATATTAAAAATATGTTTGAAGATCATATCTTAAGTCATCACAGGACTCAACTATAGACCAACAAATGAATTTCTCATGCACTAGCACAAGACTCACTTTAGAGTGCAGGACTCACCCGTGTATTAGCGCAAGACTCGTTATGGAGCGCATGAATTGCCCGAGCACTAATGCAAGAATTGTTTGGAATGAAGAACTCGCGCAAAGGATGTAAATGCCTCAGATGGAAAGACGACAATATTATATAGCTGGCACACAAGTTTACATGATGAGAGGGGTGTGAAACATGGGCTACCATCTCATCCATCATGCAGATTATGAGGACCATGTAAGCTCAACTTGACACCAATTGATTAAATACGTGGAGCAGATAAAAAAACCAACTAATATACTTATAATCATCATTATTATAGGAATATAATGCATGATATTTTACATCTTTTAGAATTGGTTAATCATATCAACGGAGATTCAATTAAGGACCTCATCTATAGTTAACAACATGAATCTGATTTAGATACAACATGCATTAATGCTTCCATAATTGTAACTCCTCAAACAATAAATTATTGTCATAGATATGTCTTAATTAAGGATTAGTAATTATTGCAAATATCAGTCCTCTTCTAGAGTGACTAGGACTTTTCTGGATATAAAAGATCATTTGTAGTAGGATTAAAAAATGACTTTGTTGGTTACTATAAAATAAATTCTTATATTCATTCAAGTGCTTAAATCAAGGATAACTAGACCTGTGTGATTTATAACCTTAAACCAGATTAGTGAGAAGGATCAAGGAGAATTTCTCCCCAATGTGAAGGGAACATATATCTTGTTTATCTCATCTATGTTATTTAGAATTTATTTAATTTACCATAATTTCATTATTTTCAATACTTTCAATTCTGAGTTCAGTAATCCTCTGTTTTATTAATAGACTTCATTTCTTAATAGCATCTAACATAGTATTTGATTTAGTTCATTAGAAAATAAGTATTGATCATGATTTCAACCATTTCCTTTATTGCAAATAGCCATGGACACCACCCTAGACTAATAATTAAGAGATAACTAACATGTGAGTACCAAAAACGCTCATCACTTTTTAGTGCCATTGTCAGGGAATATTAAGGTGTTAGAAAAGATTAAGGTACTAATTTGAAGTACTTTCCTTATTGTCTGGTAAGTTTCCATCTATAAATTTCTTTTCCATAACTCTTTATTTCAAAATAAAAGACTTTGCAGTGACAACGAATTTTTTTTGTCTTTGGAGTATGTGAAACACAAGCAATCAATAACTGCTTGTAGTTAGGAAATTGTTGTTAGTGTGGTAGAATTTTGTGTTTATACCTAGAGACCATAGAGGTAAATTTATTAGAACTAATTTACAAAACCTTCCTCAAAACCAACTTGTGGATCAACTTGTTCGAAAAGAAAGGATGGCTAATGGAGTGGAAAACCCCAATGGTGTAAATAATGAGAACCCTCCACATGGAAGGACATTTACCTATCCCATATAATTGGATCCTAATAACCAAGCCCCCATGAAGAATATATCCCCTTCAATTCTACCAACCTTCAAGGGACTAGTGTCATAAGATCCTGACCAAGTCCTATTTGAGTTCAAATTCTTGTGTCAGACCTATGACTATTGGAGTTAGCACTCACAGACCTTGTATAGATATATATAAGATCTAAGCATGAAATCAATAAACACATAAATAAGCAGAAGAAATAATACACAAGATATAATTTGGTTCACCCAATGTGGGCTACATCCACCAAGAAACAACCAATCTTATTATTCAATGATTTACATAGGTTATACAACGAAGTCTGTAATATTCCACACCTCTTTAGATGTATAGTACTTTCTTCCTCACAAGATTCTCCTTTTCTCCTCCAAAAATTCTCTCTTTACAATTATTCTAATTCATAATGAATTATACCTTCTAACCCTAGATTTCTAGCTTATATAGGCATATACAAACTTAGGGCACTTTAGTTATACAATCAAAATCATTAGATCAACATTATATAAAAGGTTAGATCTAATTCCTGAGACTTAAATAAACTAATCACACACAGGTAACCGATGTTGGTTCCTTCCTTTCCTGACCGATGTCAGTCCCCAGGTGACTAATGGTGATTACCCAACTGACATCGGTTACTGTGTATTCTAGCAAGTTAGTAAAACATCTTATTGTGAAACAATTAAGCTCCAAAACTAATAATCTCACAATTGGAGATAAATTACTTCATTCTACCACACATCTCCATCCTTGGGTCCTTTCCATGGCCTATTTCTCCCTCTTCAAGTCTCAAACTCAAATACCAACGGAAGTGGAGTGTAGCTCCAACTTCTCTTTTACTAACGGCTTCATTAGCATATCCGCAAGGTTCTTACTTGTATGAATTTTCTCTAGTTTCAGTTTCCCATCCTCCAACACTTACCGTATGAAGTGATATCTCAACTGAATGTGTTTCATTCTTGAATGAAATTTTGAGTTATTTACTAGATGAATAGCACTTTGACTATCACTTTATAATTTATAATCCTCTTACTCCTTTCCCATCTCTTCTATGAACCTGTTCATCAATATCATATCTTTGTTATCCTTTGTATCTACAACATACTTGGCCTTTGTAATAAACAAGGCCACAACCTTCTACAAAATTAAAATCCAGCTAACTGTCATGCCACCAACTGTGGATACATATCTAGTGGTGCTTCTCATACCATCCAAATATCTATCCATATCTCAATCAACATAGCCACATAAAGAAATATATGACCCTCCATAGCATAACTGCATGTCGGATGTCCCTCTCAAATACCTATGTATCAATTGGACTTCTTTCCAATGCTCTTTACTTGGATTGGCCATAAATCTACTCACAACTCCCACTTCCTGTGCAATGCTAGTCTGGTACAAATCATAGCATACATAAGACTTCCAAATGTTGAAGCATTTGGAACTCGTACCATGTACTCAACCTCCTCATGTGATTTAGGACACTGATATTTGCTTAATTTGAAGTGTCTGACCATATGTGTACTTACAGGTTTTGAATTTTTCATCTTGAACCTTTCCAAAACCTTATTGATATAATATTCCTGAGACAAATACAATTTCTTGTTCTTCATGTCTCTGTGAATTTGCATGCCAAGAATTTTCTTTACAGCTCCCAAATCCTTCATTGCAAATACATGATTGCAAATACATGAGCTAACTTTTCTTTAAGCTCAATAATGTCCTGCATACTATATCTTGTAATAAGCATATCATCCACATACAGTAACAAAATAATATAGCTTCCATTTTAGAGCTTCTTGAAATAAACACAATGGTCAGATTCACATCTCATATAACCATGCTCATTCATGAACCTATCAAACCTCATATAACATTTAATTATATCCTGTTTGATCCCATACAAGCTCTTTTTCAATATGAACACAAGTTTCTTCTTACCCTTTAATTCATACACAAGTGGTTGATGCATATATATCTCTTTCTCCAAATCACCATGAAGGAAAGTTGTCTTGACATCAAGTTTCTCTAAATGCAAATATTCTACTACAACTAAACTCAATATAGTATGAATGGAAGTCATCTTAACAACAGAAGAAAATATCTCACCAAAATCAATACCTACTTTCTGTGCAAATCCTTTTACCATAAGCCTTGTCTTGTATCTCTTATGTCCACCCTCTTCTTCTTTCATCTTGTAAACCCATTTGTTCTACAATGACCTCTTACCAGCTAGAAACTTAACCAAATCCCATGTCTGGTTCTATTTCAAGGAGTCCATCTCCTCATCCATATCATGATCCCACTGCTTATGGGTTTCATCTTGCATTGCTTCTTCAAAACTTTCTAGTTCACCACTATCTATCAATAATAGATAAAATAAGGAAGGTTTAAATCTTTCTAGAGGTTTACTTACCCTTTATGACCTTCTCACTGAGATCTGGGGTGTCGGAAGTTCAATATGTTGATCCTACGAATTTGTATCAATATCAGATAGTTACCAACGCTAGTCACCTATAGTCGATGTTGTTTCACCTAACCGACATTGGTCCTGCTCTTCTGTAACTGATGCTGGTTCACCTAACTAACACTGTTTATTATGTAAATCTAAAGGTGTAAATTTTAAATCCGAGGTTGAATTTTCATCCAAAAACCTTTCAACCGGTTCATCTTTGGGTACCAAAATTTAATATACATTATATTTTTATTCCAATCAATGTCACAACTCCTAATTATCTTAGTATTCTCTAAATCCCAAAACCGGAATCTGAAATCACTAGAGCCATAACCAATGAAAGTACATATCTTGGATTTAACATCCAAATTATTTTTATTTTCTTTATCAGCATGCACAAAAACTTCTAAACCAAATACTCTAAGAGAAGAAAGATCTACCTATTTTCCAGTCCAAGTTTCTTTTGGTATTCCACCATCCAGTGCACTTGATGGCCCATGGTTAATTAAATAGACTGTCATGTCTATTGCATTTACTCAAAACTATAAGGTAACCCAGCATGTATCCTCGTGCTTCTAACATGTTCCATGACTTTATTGTTTATTCTTTCAACCACACCATTCTTATGTGGTGTTCTAGGAACTGTTCTTTCTCTGCATATTTCATTTACTGAAAAATAATCATTGAAATCCTTGTTGCAGTACTCACCACCATTGTCAGATCTAAGGAATTTTAACTTTAAACAAGTTTCATTTTCCACAAGGGATTTCCATATTTTAAAAGTCTCAAAAAAATCAAATTTACGCTTACTACGATAAACCCATACCTTTCTTGTAGCATCATGAATGAAAGTCACATACTATTGGGATCCACCATGAGAAGATACACGGGCTAATCCCCACACATCTGAGTACACAAGCTCCAATTTTTTCTCCTTCTTTATTGACCCAACTTTGAGAAATATCACTCTCTTTTTCTTTCCAAATATGCAATGCTCACAGAAATCAAGATCTACATTTTTCAAATCTGATAACTTACCCTTAGCCTTTAAGATATGTATTCCTTTTTGGCTCATATGGCTGATTATGCCACATGTTTGCATCTAAATCTAAAGTAGATAGCACATAAAAGGAATCAATAATACATCAAGACAAATACAATGTTCATGCATTCTTGCCTCTTACCACAACAAGAGATCCATTGGTAACTTTCCAAGGGTTGGCTATGAATGTAACCATGCCTCTAGATTCACCCAATTGTCCTGCAGAAATTAGATTTATCCTGAGGCTTGGCACATGCCTCACAACTTTCAATACCCATGTATTTCCATTCTGAAATGTTAGATGAACTTCACCTTTACCATTGATATTGCATGGTTCATCATCTCCTAAATAAACATGCCCAAAATTACCCTAGACATAATTTCTAAAATAACCCTTATTAGGGGTAGCATGGAAAGAAACTCCTGAATCTAAAACCCATGATTCTATTTTATTATCTAAGGAGATAATAAGAGCATCTTGCATTACCTTAGAAGATGCAACATTTTCCTCTTTACCTTTGTCAGGTAAATTATCTTTGTTTTCCTTGAACCAACAATCCTTCTTTACATGTCCTTTCTTTCCACAGTTCCAGCAAGTTATTCCTTTACCTCTAGATTTATATCTTCCATTCTTAGACTTTGATTTCTCATTATTATTTTTCTTGGATCTCTCTTTCTTCCTTCCCCTACTTTCTACATTCAAATCATTTCTAGATGATGATTCTCTTGTACTTTTATGTGTATTTCTTCATTCAGGATTATACTAACCACATCATCAAACTTTAAAATATTAGTAGCAAATGATTTATTCCTAACAACCATTACCAAGTTATTCCAATTATCTGGCAAAGAGCATAGAAATAAAAGTTCTTTCACTTCATCATCGAATGGAATATTAACCGATTTTAATTTATTTACAATGGAACGGAAATCATTCAAATGACTTGATACAGATTCATCTTCTTGCATTTTACAATTAAATAATTTCTTCATCAAATAAACTTTATTTAAAACACTAGGTTTTTTATATAAATTAGCTAAATATTTCATCAAATCTACCGTAGTTGTTGCTTCTGTAATATTCGAAGCTACAAATGTTGTCAAGCTCAATCTTATAGATCCCAGAGCCTTTCTATTAAGAATATTCCATTATTCATCGATCTTCTTTGTAGGCTTCACACTTACATCCAACGGTAAATATAAATATTTTTTATATAGATAATCTTCCACATACATCTTCCATAATTGATAATTTTGGTCATTAAACTTTTCCACTTTGTATTTACTTTCTTCTACCATTATTATAGCTCTCACTCAATCAGAAATCCCTATGTGAGTAAATCTATCAACACACAAAACCCTCAAACAAAGCTTTGATACGAGTTATTGGGGTTAGCACTCACAGGTTATATAGATATATATCAGATCTAAGCATATAAGCAATAAACATGAAAATAACCAGAAAAAATAATACACAAGATATAACTTGGTTCACCCAGTGTGGGCTACGTCCACTAAGAAACAACCAATCTTATTATTCAAAGCTTTACAGAGGTTATACAACAAAGATCTGCAATCTTCCACACCTCTCTAGATGTACAATACTATCTTCCTCACAAGTTTCTCCTTTTCTCTCTCCAAGAATTATCTCTTTACAATTCTTCTAATTCACAATGAATTATACCTTCTAACCATAGCTTTCTAGCTTATATAGGCATACACAAACTTAGGGCACTTTAGCTATGCAATTAAAATCATTAGATCAACTTTATATCAAAGTTTAGATTTAATTCTCGTGACTTAAATAAACTAATCACACACAAGTAACCAATGTCAGTTACCCTGACCGATGTCAGTTCGTCCTTGCTTGATCGATGTCAGTCCCCAGGTGACCAACGTCGATTACCCAATCGACGCCATTTATTGTGTATTCTAGCAAGTTAGTAAATCATGCTATTATAAAGTAATTAATCTCCACAACTCAACAATGACTACGCCTCAAACACTCACAAATTAAATTTATTTCCTTCAACTTTGAAGGATACAACCATGATGTCGTTCATGGGCATAACTCCCAACTCCATTCATAGTTTGAAGGAGATGGAAATAGTCTTCTTGGATAAATACTAAGATTATTGTAGAGTGAGGGACCAAAAGGAAGAACTCTTTAAGATGTAACAAAAGGAGGATGAGAGTGTTGAGGACTATCTTGATTAGTTCCTCTTCCTTCATAGGAGGTGTGGCACTAGTCTTGATATTACTCTTCTCAAAACTTTATTCCTTAATGGGTTGGATGAAGACACACAAGAAGCCTTCAATCTTATGGGAAAAGGAGATGTGAACAAACTAGAATTCACTAACATCATTGGCCTTTGTAGGAACTACTCCTGAACTTGCCCAAACCTTCGAAAACATAAAGGAAAAATTTCCAATGGTGACATATCCAAATTAAGAGAGGAAATTGTAAATTTAAGGAGATACCTCTTAGTTCAACTTAATACAATTATGGATATGGATAAAGCTACGAACACAAAGCCATTGTTCGTATATTTTCTAAGATGCAAGGATGAGCATGGGCTTAAGGATTTCCCTTAGATAAAATAGACAGCTTCATTACCTATGATCTAAACCATGCCACAAACCAATGTGGATTGTTTCCTTTGCTAAGGAATCATTTAAAGCAAAACACACAAAATGAAGCTAAGTAGAATTATGTGACTTAGAGGCAAGGAGGTAATTTTTAATCTAATCAGAACCAGTCCTATGCATAAAAAATTTAATGGGCTCCAAACCATTGGAACACACCATGTTAATACCCCCAGCCTGGGGCTCAACAAGTCCCATAGAAATGGAGTTCCAAGTGGAATGCACCAAAGAATTACTATTAGAAACCCTGGGCTCCAAACCCAAACATTCCACTTTTATAACAATTTAATCTTCAATTCCAACAATAGTGGAATGTACCCCAAGGATCGGGTCAGAAATATTATAACCAAAGAAGACCCCGGGGTCAACAAGCCTTGTTGACTAGGCCTAAAACTACTAAACCATCTGAACAACCTATCTAGCCAAAAATTCTAGGTTAAATTATGCCAAACCCAAAGAATATGAGATAGGGCAGCCTAGCATACATCGTGAAATCAAATAAAAAAACCCCATTGTCAACTCTATGGACTGTAGAAATATCTTACTACATTTAGGGAAGGTTACTATACGTACGCAAAATTATAGGGTACCGTACCGCTGGAACGATGTCACACATGCCCTAATGATGATACAGGTCACCTCGTAAGCTGTTCGGATCCAGAGAAGCTCACGAAGTATATGTTAGCATCCCAAATGCTTTATCCATGTTCCTTGTGCTTTGTTTTATCCTCTTCCTTCCTTTTTTAAGCATTTTAACCTTTAGTGACGAAACCGCCGCCCTGCCCAGGGCAGCGGTCCTGTAACCGCCGCCCTACTGAAGGCAATGGTCCTTCACAACATTTTCTAGCACGCTCCTTTGATCATGACTTGCTTAATTTTTCAACTTTCACCAGATTTTCTCAACTGCCTTAGCTTGTATTAATGTTTTATGTTCCTTGGAATAGTGTTTCTTCATTGTTTAATGGTAAAAGAGTTCTAATAGGAATTACCTTTGGGTGAATATGAAATCTATAAATAGGTAGCTTGTTTTTAAGAAAAATTTCCCTTCAACTTCTCATTTCCATTGTTTAAATCTGTCAATTTCTTACTTAGAATTCATTTTGTTCTCATGTTTGCATCCATGCTAGTTTTTCTTTTGCTGTTGGAAGCCATTTGTTATTCCTTGCTTTAGTCTTGTTCATTGTTGTTCATAAAAATTATTTTAGAGTAGAATAGTGTCATTTGTAGATTGCATCCATTAGAGTTTCAGGTTATGTTCTTCACATAACGTAGATTATAGAATCTCTTGGTACACTTGCGTTGTATTCCTAAAATAAATCCCACTAGAAATTGTATACGCCAAGCTTTCTCACTTGTGCTGTCCCTCTCCTACTCACATTGTATTCGGTCTATATCAAAAGCCGTCATTGTTCAAGATACCTGTCTTCTGTTGATACTAGCATATACGTGCTCTTTTGGATTCACGTGGACATAAAGGAATGAGGAGATCATTATGAGGGGAAAAAATCATACACTAATGGATTCACCACTATTCTGCAAATTCCAGGTTTTATCTGTCAAATTTCTAGATAAAATATATCAAATAGAGTAGTGAAATATTTCATTTCAATTAAATTTCATTTTTGGTATTGCCAGGGAAGCTATGGGGATTGATAGTTTCTGAGAAACTATGATTCATTCCTCACTTCTAAGGTAGGATTGAGAATCTTTCAATTAAGTCAATTAACTATATAGTTATTTAGGATAAACTCACAACTGCACGGGCAAATAGCTACACTGGGCTACCTTGCTTGTTTTAATTTGGTTATTAGATTAGTTGTCATTTTTTGAATATATTAGATTATTTTTTCTTTCGATTCTATTTAAAATTCTATCAAAAATACAGAACATAGAGGAATATACATATGTTGTAGATATATCTTGCATAATTAGTTTATTTGGTTTCGGTTAAGTTTATATTGATCTTGTTTGACAATCATGGGACCTAGGGAGCCCAGGGAATACATTTTTGAACCAATCGTGCCTCAACCAAATATTATTGCAGCATTAGCTGACATAGACCAAAATCTTATGAATTCAGGTCTTTCAAACAACAACATGGACCTACAAGAAATCAGCACACAGCTAAGAGGATTAAACATAGAAGATGACAAAGCACACATGTTCTGGTCAAATCAGCCAAATTATAGACTGCCTTGATAGATTTCCGTATGACTGTAGAAGGACCTAAAGGAGAGCAAACATTTGGTTGTGATCCATTAGTCCCACAACCAGATGCATATGAGACCTCCGTCGTTGATATAGACACTAGCTTATGTATCTAAGTTGCCAGAACACCTGTTAGGTACTCTGAGAAAATCGTGTAACTTCTAGTTCTAAACGAAGAAGCTGAAAAGGCATACGATTATTGGATACTCAGAATCAGGGGTTGACTCTTCATATGACCATAGGATGTACACAACAACCACGAGACTTACAGTTGTTATCCACGGGTCCCACAACCCAACGGGCCTACAAATCAATCAAATATTGACTCCAGCTTACGAACGTTGGTGTTTAGGTCCTCTCCACTTCCACCAGACATTATCACACAAACTATCATTATTAAACGTCAGCAACCAATCAAGCTAAATATTTCCTGGACTAGACCAGAGAATCATCCATAAAGCACCAAAAGATCCACTACACATTTTTGCCATTCCATTTTCATGACCTTGTCAGGAGATTTATACGAAGCACCCACAGGTTATCTTCCACGTATTCCACAACCCATAGATAAGGTAATGGTAGAGCTGGACATTCATTGGAGCCTTCGTAGTAGCTATCCTCAACAACACGATCTATCACACTGGTTCAGGTTAGGAGGGCCTTATTATTCCTTAGATTTACACATCTCGCTATTGCGTGTTCAAAACATTATATTAATATGAATTGTAGCTTACCTGGAATCACATGTGTATCTAAAATCCCCACCGGCTGTCTCGGCAAAAAATCAGAAAAGATTAGCTATGATTAAGAGTTACTTCAAAATTCTCATGACTTGGTATTTTACTTTTCCATAACGCCTATAAAATTGGTGAGTCCGATTTGAAACTTCCCACGATTCTGGTTCAGAGTTAGATTTCTAATTGTTCTGCCAATTAGTATACTTTTTTGTCCTTTGGTCCCACCTCATTAGCCTTCAGATCAGCTTCACCAACAAAATCTGGTGAAAGGGATGGATTTTATTTTTTATTTTTTTGAGTAATATGTTATTTTGTCTGACTTCTTGTTCCATGAAATGTGGTATGGAAACATAAAGAAAATAGCGAACGGTTTCCAATGAGGGTTCGCGCGAACACTAATTTCACGCGAACCCTGCTATTGAAGTGGCAAATGACGTTTTGCCCAACATGTATATAATTTTGGCCCCAAATCTTTTTGGGGATGGTATAAGTTTGACCCAACACCTGCCACTCGGATGCCACGTGAAACAAAATTTGTAGTCTTAAACCTAGACATAGTTAACATTCACGGGAAAAAGTGTCTTAAAGACCTACAAAATTCAGTATTTTTATTAGCTTTCTAAAAATGCATATTTATCATATTCTATTAAAAATCTTTAAAATGCTATTTATTCTACAAAGCTTACATTCTCCCCTACGCATATGGTACCATTTTTAGGGCATAGTTTCAACTAGTACGGCATGGTTCAAGTCCAAATTATGAGAAAATCGTGTAACTTCTAGTTATAAACGTAGAGGCCAAAAAGGCATACGACTACTGGATACTCAGAATAAGGAATTGATTCTTCACATGACCTTGTAAGAGGTCCACAACAACCACAAACTTATGGTTGTGATCCACGTAGGTCCCACAACCCAATGGGCCTGTAGATCAATCCAACATTGATGCTGGTTTGCGAACATTAGTATTTATATCCTCTCCACTCCCACCAGACATTATCACACAACTATCATTATTCAAACATAGTAGCTAATCAAGCTAAATATTTCTGGACTAGACCTGAGAATCGTCCATAAAACACCAAAAAATCCGCTGCTTATTTAGCCATTCCATCTTTCATGACCTTGTCAAGAGACATATACGAATCACCCACAGGTTATCTTCCACGTATTCCACAACCCATAGATTGGATCACGGTAGAGCTCGATACTTTATTGGAGCCTTCGAGTCGCTATCCTCACCAAACGATCTATCACACAAAATTGGTTCAAGGTTAGGAGGGACTTCTTTGCCTTAGATTCATAGATCCCTCCTTATTTTGCGTGTTGAAGATAGAAGATTACCTAACGTAGCTTATCTACATCCTCACGTTTATTCACATCCCTACCGGTTGTCTCAGCACGACCTCGGGAGGTCGGGTGCAAGGAAGAGTCACTTGTAGATTCCCATATTCGCATGTCACTTTTCCATCGTACAAAATTGGTGAACCCAATGTGAAACTTTCTACCTTCTGGATCGGAGTCTTATTTCTACTTGTTCTTCCAATTAGTACACTTTTCGTCTTTTCCACCGCATTAGCCTTCACATCAGCTTTACCAACAAAATTAGTGAAATTACGTAAAAGGAACAATTGTTTCACTTTCACACTCTTATTTTAATTTCATCCACCTTCGCTCTTTCCCATTATTCTGCGGGTATTCATATACCCCCCGAATATGTCGGGATACGATGCATATGGCACAGCATGTCCTAGGTCTTGAAGCATACTATGATCCAACTAAATAGACAACCATCACCCTTACTCTCAATATGGGGTGACAACTATTCAACTAACCGATTTTCAACACAAACTCTGCCTCAAAGGACTAGATACAGTTCTTCTTTCCAAATAGAGGAGTTGGATCAGCTCACTCACAAATGCAACAAATAGTGCCTTCAGGCTCAAACAATATGATGCTCACTAGAGAATCTGGTTCATCTCCTCAGGTGTTGCTTAGACCACAAATTAGTAGACAGTCAGATCCATATATGTTGTTAGATGACGAATACTTAGCACATTATGCTAGGAGTGAACAATGCTCTCAAAATATGTACCCATCTATAGGAGGTTTGCAAACACAACCCGAGGTCTCGTTCCAAGAAAACACCCCCATCCCTCTACCTATAGGAAATTCCCTCGGTGAAACTTGGTAGGGCACTGATCAATTCATAGTTGGGTATCATATGCCTATACAACCTCAAGGTATACAACAAACACCACTAAGGAAAAAAACCATGTCTTCACCAAACGAGGTCATCTTAGGCTTAGTTGAGAAGGTTAAAGGGTTGGAACTTTCTCAAGCAAATCAAAATCCACAGTTCATGCAAACAAGAACTTCTAATCCTCCACATCATCCTAGCCAAGTAGACCTCCTCACAGGAATAGGCACGTTGGGCATGCCTCCTCAGTATTCACAACAAACACTAACTAGAACCACATTTTCTAACGCCGCTCCAGTTGGAGAATATGATACCTCCTGGTTTAGTACAAAACAATCCATTCCTGAGCAATGCTCCTCTATAGTTAAACATGTATTCCAAATCACCATAGGGAGATATGTTCTCTTCTCCTAGCATGTTCACTCAACCACAGGGATTCCCTTATGCCCCTTCAAATACATATGCTACACCATATCAACAACCCATTCCACCTCCACCCCTTCGGCAAACACCATCAATGGTTGAAACCTATGCGATAGGGACTTATTCAGAATATTTGAAAGAACCTTTGGACTTCACTATATGAAGCATCATGCTTCCAAGACCTCTCCCCGATCTACCCAAGTACAAAGGAGAGGGAGACCCAAATGCACATATTAAGACCTATGCCATAGCCATTCAAGAACTGCTCCCTTGGGATGGAGTTGTTGCTAAAATATTCCCCAAAACTTTAGAGGGTATTGCCCTCGATTGGTATTATAGAATACCTAAAGCCTCAATACATTCATTTAAACAACTCATTTTAGAGTTCATCAAGGTGTTCAACATGAACAAATTGTTGAGAATAGGAATCAGGGAATTCTTGCATATTAAACAAGAACACAATGAATCTATTGCTCATTTCATCCAAAGATGGCGTACAGTCCTCTATTCTTCAGTAAGCACTCCAAACATGGATCAGATGGAACTATGTGATTTATTCCTTCATTCTCTCCAGTAGAGAGATAAAGGAAGAAGTCCAAAAGTTCCCACTAAGAACTTATGATGAAGTACTCGAGAGTGCTCTCCGAATAGATCAAGCTGTAATAGATAGCAGTCACAAGACATATGGAACAAATGGGAGGTTAATCATCCCCAACCAAAACACTACAACTTATCCTACTACCACAAATGCCAATCAAGGACCTAAAATCCTTAACAAAAACCTGTAGAGTGACAACGGATGGAGTGACTGACCAAACTAAAAAAGCAAACATATGTAAATGTTCCACCACCAATTAACAACCAACAAAACAACAATTTCACCCCAACAATCAACGCGGTGGATTTTAATCGTCCCCAACGACAACAACAACGACAACAGCAATGGCAGATCCAGACACAGGGTCCAAGTCAAAACTCAACTGGATATCAAAACCAAAGACAACAAACATAAAACTTTAATCCTAATAGTCAACAGTTCAATCAGAGTTTTGGACCACAACACGTGCCAAACCAACAACCTAGGAGTTATAATCCCAACTCGTATTGTGGTTTCCACAAAATTTGAGGCCATGACACTAGGACTTGCCGTGATTACAATAAGTTCATGCAACATTTTCTAGAAGAGCAAAGACAACTCTTCATAGATATGTTCTTAACAGATTATGTGATCGCCTATGCACCAAATACTTTCACAGGGGTAGTTTCCCCTCAAAACGCACCTCTTAAGATCTTCAATGATCCATTTCCAAATCACAATAACAATAATAAATTAAATCCAAATGAGATGAACAAAGGTGTAATGATAGGAAATAATGATCATGAAGCCTCAACTTCACTAAATCCACCTGTCGCACCATAATTAGGAAATCAGCCACGAACCAAGATAGTTGGTCTAGTAGAGTTAGAGGCTGAGTTGCACGTAGAAGCCATAACAAGAACACAAGAATATTCTTCTCAACCAAATCCAATCTATCCACTAGAACCAGATAACATTCAACAAACATTGGTAAAACCCATGGGTGCTTATGATTTAATTAATGACTTAACAAATACCTTCTCTCACATCTCCTTTTTGGACTTGTTGAAAAATTCTCTTGCCCATAGGGATGCTCTTTTAGAAGCGCTAGGTCTGGGTCATTTAATTAACATCACTCCACCTCCCGAAACACAAGTAAACCATATAGACTCCGATATCCACCCTCCAGGGCAGCCAGATAGGGATACCGAGTTTATATTCAACATAAACAAAATGCCAACATATGTTGAAATTACACATAGAGGCAATCTCAGCCTTGCATTTATAGGTGTGGGTTTACAATAATTACATTAAACGTGCAATGGTGGATGATGGGGCAGTAGTTAACATTGTTCCCTTCTCTTTCCTTCAAAATCTAGGATATGGAGAAACAAACTGTTCCACAACAAGAAATATGCTAAGAGGTTATGATAGCCTTAAAGCTACTTCAATTGGGACTATAATACTACCAGTCACCTTAGGACCTAAGACAATCCTCACTGAGTTTTATATCATAGATCGGGAAACCAACTATAATATGATCCTCGGTTGACCATGGATACATCGCATGAAAGCAATCCCCTCTACGTTATTCCAGGAAATAAGATTCTTACACCTAGGAAAGATATTCATAGTAAAAGGTGACCCAAAACCATTCGACATACACCTAACAGACCTGAAGAAAAGACTAGATGTTCACTTTGAGTTTGAACACTTAACAAACCAATTGACTCAAAACTAGAAGAAAAATTAATACCTACAACAAAACTAGAAATTACGAACCTAGTCAAGGGCATCCGAGCCCTCAAGGATGAAGCTAACGTTGTAGAAACAGTTTCATCAGGAACTACTGCAAAAATTGTCAAGTTACTGGAACAAGATCTACCAATTTTCCTACCATTTGATTCCACAGGTATGGGACATACCCTAGGAGTTGGTTCTCTTCTAGCAGAGGAACTTTGCATGGTAGAAGAAACAGATGCAAGGAATGTCCCAGCATCCATCTTTCCTAGTAAGTATTGGACTCTCCATTTCAATGGAGCTAGATGTCACTATGGAGCTGAGGAAAGTGTGATATTTACTTCTCCTAAGGGAAAGATCCTACCTTTTTCTTTTAAGTTGAACTTTGAATGTACAAACAATGGTGCTGAGTACGAAGCCCTCCTCCTTGGCCTCATCATAGCAAAAAGGATCGGTGTTAATAACATCAGAGTATTAGGAGACTCGCAGTTACTTATAAACCAAGTCTCTGAAGTATATGAGACTAAAGTTGAGCACTTACAGCTCTATAAAATAGTGGTATTAGATATAAGCAAAAGATTCAACTTCATATCCATTGAGGTAATCCCACAAGAACAGAACCTTCTCACAGATTCAATAGCAACCTCAGCTTCGTGTTTTACCCCAAGTAATGAGTTAGAAGATACAAGTTTCAAGGTATCACTTTGTATTGAACCATTGGTGAAGAAAATGTCAACAAACCCTCTGCTGACACATATAGCTGAGAATGAATCTCCTATCTTACATCATGTTGATAGTGATAAAGTCACTCTTAAATATCTAAACACCTATGTGGAGCTACACCTTACTCACCCTATAGTTGATCTTTCCCTAATACCACACTCCTCTTCCTACATTGGAAATCCCATGGTAGAGTCTCCTCCACAGAAGGATCTCGATATCTATGAGATAGAAAATGGAGAAAGCTTGGAACTACCTCCAGCCCCACCTAAATTTGAAGAATGTAATGCTTCTTTAATAGAAGAAACCATTGACATAAACATTGGAACGGAGGAAGAACCAAGAATTTTGAACTTAGGATCCTCACTAACTCTGAAAGAAATAGAAACACACACCTAAATCCTCAAAGAACATCAAAAGGCTTTTGCATTTAATTATAAAGAAATGACAGGTATTGCACCACAAGTTGCAGTACATGATCTTGTCACTAAACTAGATGTGAAGCCAATTAAACAGAAGTCAAGACCAATGAAGCCAAAAGTGACTCTCATGGTAAAAGAGGAAGTAATAAAACTTCTCCAAGTAGGATTCATCAAACCAGATGATTATTCACAATGGGTATCTAATATCATCCCCGTTCTCAAAAATAATGGGAAGATACGCATTTGCATAGATTTTTGAGATATTAACAAAGCTTGTCCCAAGGATGATTTCCCATTACCATCCATTAACGTCATCATTGACACAATAGCTGGATTTGAGCTTTTGTCTCTCATGGATGGGTTCTCGGGATATAATCATATCAAAATATCCAAACAAGACCAAGCCAAAACCACGTTTATAACTCCTTGGGGAACTTATTGTTATGTTCTCATGCCATTTGGTCTTAAGAACACCGACACTACATATCAGTGGGCAATGACGTACATATTCCATGATCTTATCCATAAAATTGTGGAATCATATGTGGATGACTTGTTGGCCAAAGCCAAGAAGTGTTGTGATCACCTGGAGGTGCTTCGTATCATCCTCTCATGACTAATTGAGTATGGTGTCACATTAAACCCAAAGAAGTGTGTTTTCGATGTAACAGGAGGCAAACTTCTAGGATACATTATATCTTCACAAGGGATTAATGTCGATCTGGCCAAAATACGGGTTGTTCTTGAAATGATCCCACCTTCGGACGAGTCTAGAATCAGGTCATTTCTTGGGAAACTCGATGCAATCTGAAGGTTCATCCCAAATTTAAGCTTTTCCATTCATCCAATAAATGATCTACTCAAGAAAGAGTATAGTATTGATTGGACGGAAGACTGCAATGAGACTTTCGAAGTAGTTAAGTGCTTCTTGTTTTCACCACCCACACTAATGCCTCCCAAGCCAGACCACCCTTTGATCCTATACTCACGAGCCACTCATGTCTTGTTGGCCTACATGTTAGCTCAAAAAGACAATGATAAATGAGAACGCGCGATCTATTTCATTAGCTGAACATTACTCGATTATGAAACGCATTATACACAGGCAGAAAGAGAATGCCTTGCCATAATCTTCACCACAAAATGTTTAAGACATTAAATGTTAAATCAAGAAACAAGGGTCCTTATGAAGACAAACCATTTACAAACATTCCTCATGCAAGGGTCCTTGTCTAAGAAGGTTGGACGTTTCATAACCCTAATGGGAGAATTTGAGTTAACATTCATAAACCAAAAATCCGTCAAAGGAAAAATCATTGCAGACTAGTTAGCTAACAATCCACTAGATGGAGGTGAACTAGTAGATCTAGATTTCCTTAATGAATGTGTATTCTTTGTTGAAACCAGACCCCCCATCTCTACATGTCCCTGGTATACTAATATCATCAATTTTATCATGGACCATACATACCCGGAAAGTGCCACATCACAACAAAGAAGGTGGTTATGCATTATCGCCACTAAATATGTTGTTTTAGACCAAGGGCTCTCTATCGTAGATCCTTCGACGACCTGCTTCTAAGATGCATTGACATAGAAGAATCCAAAAGGATCCTTCATGAATCCCATAGTGGGATATGAGGGGACCACTTTGGTGGCCACACCACCGCTCGCAAAATACATCGGATGGGCTATTTTTGGCCCACTCTTGAGCATGACGCAGTGGAATTTATACGTAAGTGCCACAAATGTCGAGAATTCTCTCACGAGATTCACATGTCAGCACAATCCCTGCAGCTAATAGCAACTTTGTGGCCCTTCTCCACTTGGGGTCTGGACTTAATAGGGAAATTCTCTCCCTCATCAACCGATGGCCATAATTTTATAATCACAGCCACGGAATATTTTACCAAATGGGTGGAGGCCATGCCTCTCACCACTGTACTAGGTTCAGTGATTGCCAAGTTCATTTATAACCAAATTATCTACAGGTATGGTGTCCCACAAATCATTATCTTAGATAATGACACACCCTTTAAGAATGACGAAGTTCTTGAGCTATGTAGCAAGTTCAAAATAAACCATCACACGACCTCTCTTTACTACCCTCAAACCAACGAGCAGGTTGAAGCGACAAACAAAACGTTGAAAGCTATTCTCCTCAAAAAGGTAAAAGAAAACAAACAAGATTGGAATTTAAAATTATATCTGGCCTTATGGGCCCACTGAACCTCAATAAGAACACCAATAGGAGCAACTCCTTTCTCACTGGTATTCGGGGTAGAAGCAGTTCTCCCACTTGAGGTTGAAATACCCAGTCTCCACATCTCACTACAAGGGATTCTAGATGAAGAAGCTTATAGAGAGGCATGCCTCTCCCAACTAGGAATCCTAGACGAGGCTAGGTTAAACACCGAACAACAGCATAGATCCTATGCTAACCATATGTGCCGGAAGTATAACAAAAAGGTCTATGAGTGAGAAATATATGAAGGAGATCTAGTTTTAAGACTAGACAGTTGGATCAATAAGAAAACTGGCGAAGGAAGAAAGTTTCGGCCCAAATGGTTGGGCCCATATCAAGTCATGAAGGAATACGGTAATGGTGTATATCTCTTGTGCACACTGGAGGGTGAGGAATTCATTGAATCAGTAAATTCCGTGTACCTTAAATGATTTTACACATGAAGCATCAGCACTATTTGTATAGTTATATCTACATTACATATTCATTTAGATAGGTTCATTTTGTTCACTCGTTTTGTAAAATTTGGTGATCAAGGGACTTATTCTTAAGAAATTCATTACAAACTTCTGATAGCATTGACATAAGCATTCAAATCATACTTCTTCATTTTCATAACATCATTAACTGTTTCAGAAACGTTTCATCAATTAAAGCAAGATATGACAAAGTACTAATGGTATCCAGACCAAGGCCTGCATGTTTGTTCTCATTTTTGGTTTCTTCCTAGGGTAGGTGTCTTTCCTATGGTCTGTTCTAGAAGCTTCATGGTGTCACATCTATGCCGTGTATATATCTCTTTAGAAATAAGAACATACTGACATTTTTCTCAAGTCAGTAAGTCAAATATAGATCAAACAGAAAATTTTACTTTTACACATTTCCTTGCCCTACCAACCTTTAGTGATGAGCTTGTGTCTCTTACTAGTGACGTAGGTTTGGGAAAGGATGGGAATGCCTTTACTTTCCTGTGCCTTGTCCATGGTGATAAGCCCATGCTTCCTACTAGTAGCATGGGGCAAGGTGTAGGGGGTTCGCTTGACAGAAAATGTTAAAATTCATAAGCAAATAGTTCAAAAAAACTTTTGAAATCTCGAGTCCAAACAAATGAATCAGATGTCTAAAATTCCAAGAGAGTTCAAAACCCTAAAAACTAGATTTTGTCAACCAGTGGCCATCTACGAATCTAAGTCTAGATAAACTGCAAAGCAAGTTGCATTCTAAACTATGGAGTCACATGAGTAAGATAGGTTTGTAACGTCCTAATTTGGTTCCACAAACTCTTTATCTCTCTCCCATCATTACCATTTCAACACACCTCATAGCTTGTGCCCTTTCTATCTCTCGGTGGTGAGCCCTCGCATCTTATTGGTTGCATGGAGTTAGGAGTGGGGCAAGTTCATCTACTTATCATACCAGCTCATCGTCACATTTTTTCAAAACAATATGAAGTACCAGAAAATTTCTTATAGAAACTAAAGTTCAAGGTCACATAGTGTCCACATCATCATACATCAACATCACAAAATACAGAAAAGAAAACATTTGTGATTTTTTTCTCCATTGCATACATTTTGAAAAGCATATAAAAACAAAAAATTTACAAACATCTAATATACATGTGAAAATGAATCAAAAAACTCTAGGTACAAAGAAATATAGATCCAAAAAGAGAGATGTATATATATATATATATATAAAATCAGGTTTTATGTACAATGCCATCATGCACTAGGCATGGTCAAAACGCTCAATGAGCCCGAAAAATACATAATGTTCATGGAAACAATCTAGCAAGATTCACTACAAAAAGAGCCAAGTGGCCTCTTAATCCCTATGGGATCCCTCAGAAGGCACGCGATCATGTCTAAGACTCCAGCTACACCAGTGCTCTAAGTGAACTAAGGGCTCGCGATCTTGAATGGTAGTTGTAGCCTCGCTACGAGAGTGGCTCCTCCTCATCAAGCACTCTGCAGCCCTATACCCGGCTACCTTGGCATGGAGGGAAGTCACCATATTGGCCACATGCCAGATGGGGGAAAAAACATCGGTATGCCTACCAACTATTGAAGGCTCCCCTGCATCTGTGGATAGCTCAGCACGAGTCTTCTCCATGGGGAGCATCAGGGTATCAGTACATACCTGGTGAATCAAGTCTCGCCACTCATCAACAGTCTCTACAAGAAAAGGAGAAAAAACAAATTACAAATTGATCAAAAGGTAAAACCAAGGGATGAACAAAAAGAGAGGTAGTAACTAAGGAAATTCTAGCTAAAATAAATATTAAAAGAAGAGTGGCAACTCACTCAGATCTCTGGGCCTTCAAGAAGGATCTCTGGGATCCGTGCCTGCCACAGACGCCGATGCTGACTGATGTCCTCCTCCCAAGTATGGGACAACATGACATCCTACCACGGACTTGTCCTCTCCACCTAAGTCCTGAGAAAGTAACTCCTTTGAGACTAGAGTCACCCTCTCCGTGCTTTGTTCTACCCTCTCAGCCTGTAAAATCTCCTGAGTGTCATGCCACTCAAGATCGCTACCCTCTCCCCCACCCGACTCACTAACCTCCATGTCCTCAGTGTCCTCCTCCATCTCTCCCCCTGTGAACTCCTCAGACTCGGATTCTATATCAATGGGGTCATCACTGCTATGTGCAAGACTGGTGACAATCCGAAGTAAGGGTGCCTGAGGAGCACCGACTCTCTCTCTAGCACGTACCACCCTCTTGGCTGTAATAGGGATGCCAGGATTAACAAATGTCCAACCCTGACCTCTAATACCTCCCCTAGCCTCCCGATCTGATCTGAAAACTGGCACCACTAGGGGAAGCATGTCAATATAAGCAAGGCCGAACTGCTGAGGCACTCGATCAAAGGGGTGTGTCTCTACCTTCCCCGTCCTATCTGCAAGTTGCCATGTAGTAGAGCAGGAAATCAAAGTCAAGGTCTCCTCACCCCACAACCCTGTTATGGCTTGATAAGGTGTGGCCTCCATATCCTCAGTAGTCAGGGAAGTAACTGGTTGGTGGGGTGCTCTAAGCACCATCATCTCTATCCATCCAGCTGCCATCATGGCTCTGGGATCCACCACCTCTATGCCTCTCCCATAAGGGATGATGCACTCATAGACCTAGCTCATAACTAAGGTCAAATTCCTCAGCGACTACCCCTATAATTGAACCACCCTATATAATTCATGATAGGTGGTCCCAAGTATATCGGCTCCCCAGGCATAAATCTGACCATGTGCCTCAATCTGTGTGATGATGGGGACCCAGTAGTAGAGTAAAGTATCCCCTCCCTTATCTCCGATCAATCTTGAAGCAAGGATGCCCATAATGGCCTAACGGATCAGAGGGATGGGAAAGCCAAGAATAGAACAGACCTTCACCCCCTTCTTCGAACTAGTGGAGACAACTACGTCTCCCATATAGGTGGCCCACTGAGTCACCTGAGCTCTGGATACTACTGTATCAAATGAAAGTCTCCTCCCAATAATCGGGACTCCATAAATATGGTAGACATCCTCTAGGGTGATAGTCCACTCACCCCTAACACTTGGAAATCGGAAGATGTTCCAATCTGTATCCTAGTAAGAAAATAAGTCACATAGTATGTGACTAGCAGGTGTAACGTGGGGAACCCGTGCGATCCTCAGTATACCTACCCTCTAAAGTGTATCCTGCTCATCCTGAGAAAGTGCATCTAGCACTGCTGGAAGCCAATCACTCTCTCTCTCTCTCTCTCTCAGCTCCATCTAATGTACTCTTCCTTCTTCTACAAAACACACAAAAACAAGCAAAAAGGAGAAAGTTAGTATCAAGATTGCAATAAAAAAATCATTAAAGAAAATGAGAATACTAAAAATGCAAAAGTAAACTCAAAAAAATGTTGTTTTAACATTCTGAAGAGAACGGTTGCCCTGAGTAGGGCGGCGGTTCCACAACCGCAGCCTTAAAAGGTGGTGGTCCTGTAACTACTGCCCTACTCAGGGTGGCGGTCCTGTCTCGCATTTCAAAATGGGTCGCGTGCCCTAAAAAGCTCAAAAATACAAAAATTTGACTGTTTTAGCTAAAATAGAATCCTACCCATTAGGCGCCCCCCCTAAGAGACACATTTAAAACTGAAATTCCTAAGAATGACCCCCCCAAGACAAAGATTTTGACATTTTAACATTTTCAGTGCAAAAATGTTAAAACAAGAAGAACTTACCTGAGATCTCACAGGTCGATGTTCCACTCACGGAGGCATGATCACTATCTCGCTACAAATGTTTCGACTATACTCTCGTCGAAAACCATCACCGTGGGTCCCAAAGCTCAAAAACTATCAAATCGACACACGCAAATGAATAGAAAAATGGTCCCTTTATATATATATATATATATATATATATATATATATATATATATATATATAATGTGTTGACTCATTTTGAATGCCCCTCTCGCAGGTTTAGAGCACCAACGGAGGTAAGTTCTTATCTCCGCACAAATGGTAAGTCCTCATTTCATACTAATTTAGCATTTATTTTCGATTAATTTTATCTATCTGCACTTGAGTCCTCTTTCCATTTTACAGGTAGCGGGAACTTGGATGACAAAATTTTGACACACGGGTGTGTCAAGTATAATTTCTAACTACCTGTTTTGGGACCACCATACTCGGACCTACCATTTTACACCTCTTCATGGAAAAAACACTTCTCTGAGGGGACAATATATATGTACCCAAAATTGTAGGGTACTGTACCACCAGAACGATGTCACACATGCCCCAATGATGATGCAGGTCACCTCGCAAGGTGTTCGGATCCAGAAAAGCTAACGAAGTATATGTTGGCATCCCAAATTCTTTATCCATGTTCCTTGTGCTTTGTTTTATTCCTCTACCTTTCTTTTCTTAGCATTTTGACCTTTAGTGACAAAACCGCCACCCTGTTCAGGGCATCGGTCCTTCACGCATTTTCCAACATTTTCTTTTGATCACGAATTGCATGATTTTCAACTTTTACCAGCTTTTCTCCACCACCTTGGCTCGTATTAATGTTTTATGTCACCTGGAATAGTGTTTCTCCATTGTTTAATGGTAAAAGAGTTCTAGTAGGAATTACCTTTGGGTGAATGTAAAATCTATAAATAGCTAGCTTGTTTTCATGCAAATGCCCCTCAACTTCTCATTTCCATTGTTTAGTCTGTCAATTTCTTGTTTAGAGTTCATTCTGTTTTCATTTCTGCATCTATGCTAGTTTTTCCTTTGTTGTTAGAGGCCATTTGATCTTCTTTCTTCAGTCTTGTTCATTGTTGTTCGTGCAAATTAGTTTAGAGAAAAGTAGTGTCATTTGTAGATTGAATCCATTAGAGTTGCAGGTTTTGTTCTTCACAGAAGGTAGATTCTAGAATCTCTCGGTACACTAGTGTTGTATTCCCGCAATAAA
The DNA here is from genome assembly GCA_019776745.2 of Taxus chinensis. Taxonomy (NCBI): domain Eukaryota; kingdom Viridiplantae; phylum Streptophyta; class Pinopsida; order Cupressales; family Taxaceae; genus Taxus; species Taxus chinensis. Next base: position 243,158,347 of record CM034146.1, read on the forward strand.
TCCCGCTAGGAATTGCATATGCCAAGCTCTGTCACTTGCGCTATCCCTCTCCTACTCGCATTATATTCGGTCTATATCCAAAGCTTCCTTTGTTTGAAATACCATTTTCTTTTGATGCTAGCATATACACGCTCTTCTGGACTCATGTTAACATGAAGGAATGAGGATATCATTATGAGGGGACAAATTCATACACTACTGGATTCACCACTGTTCTGCAAATTCCAGGTTTTATCTATTAAATTTCTGGTTAAAACATATCAAATAGAGTAGTGAAATATTTCATTTCAGTTAAGTTTCATTTTCGATATTTCCAGGGAAGCTGTGGGGATTAATAGTTTCTGAGAAACTATGATTCATTCCTCACTTCTGAGGTAGGATCGAAAATCTTTCAATTAAGTTAATCAACTATCTAGTTACTTAGGATAAAACTCACAACTGCACAGGCAAATAGCTACACCGGGCTACCTTGTTTGTTTAATTTTGTTATTAGAGTAGTTGTCATTTTCTAAATATATTAGATCAGTTACTCTTTCAATTCCATTCAAAATCTTATCAAAAAAAAAAAGAGGATTATATATATATAGATATATATATATATATATATATATATATATATATATATATATATATATATATATATATATGTTGTAGATATATCTCGCATGGTTAGTTTATTTCATTTCAGTTAGGCTTATGTTGATCTTGTATGACAATCACGGGACCTAGGGAGCCCAGGGAATACGTTTTTGAGCCAATCGTGCCTCAACCAAATATTGTTGCAGCAATAACTGACATAGACCAAAATCTCAGAATTTAGGTCTTCCGAACAACAACAGACCTACAAGAAATCAGCTCACAATTAAGGGGATTAAACATAGAAGATGACAAAGCACACACATTCTGGTCAAATCAGAAAAATTATAGATTGCCTTGATAGATATCCACATGACTATAGAAGGACCTGAAAGAGGGCAAACATTCGGTTGTGATCCACTAGTCCCATAGCTAGACGTAGGAGACCTCCTCATTGATATAGACACTAGCTTACGTATCCAAGTTTCCAGAACACCTGTTAGGTACTCTGAGAAAATCGTGCAACTTCTAGTTCTAACCGTAGAGGCTGAAAAGGCATACAACTACTGGATACTCAGAATTAGGAATTGATTCTTCACATGACCATAGGAGGTCCAAAACAACCACAAACTTATGATTGTGATCCACATGTCCCACAACCCAATGAGCCTACAAATCAATCCAACGTTGATACTGGTTTGTGAACATTAGTATTTAGATCCTCTCCACTCCCACCAGACATTATCACACAACTATCATTATTAAACATAGCAGCTAATCAAGCTAAATATTTCTGGACTAGACCATAGAATCGTCCATAAAACACCAAAAGATCCACTGCATATTTAGCCATTCCATTTTCATGACCTTGTCAGGAGACATATACGAAGCACCCACAGGTTATCTTCCACATATTCCACAACCAATAGATCAGATCATGGCAAAGCTCGATACTGATTGGGGCCTTCGAGTATCTATCCTCACCAAATGATCTATCACACTAGTTCAGGTTAGGAGGGCCTTCTTTGCCTTAGATTCACAGATCCCACCATTACGTGTTGAAGACATAAGATTACCTAACTAGCTTATCTACATCCCACGTGTATTCCATCCCTACCAGCTGTCTCGGCACGACCTCGAGAGGTTGGGTGCGAGGAAGAGTCACTTGTAGATTCCCATGCTCGCATGTCACTTTTCCATCGTACAGTTACCTCAAAACTATCATCTCTTATTATAGAAGAATTCCTTAAAGAAAGAGAAAAATCAGAGGAAACACATCCTAGTCCTGTTATTGAAGAAAAATATGAACCAAAGTCAGGAATTCCCTTTCCATCTAGACTGTTGAAAAAATATAGCACTACAATCCATGAAGAACCAAAGTCAAAGTTCAGTATTTGAATCCCTCTTTTACAAGCTCTTAAGGAAATCCTAGAATTAAATAAAACCATCAAAGATCTCTATTTTAAGAATCCATGTAGAAGAAAGAAACTGCTTAAAACAAATCTATGTTCATGGAAAATTGGCTAGCATATTTGAAGGGAATATGAACCCTCCAAAATATGGAGACCTTGGGAGTCAAATTGTCACGGTTTGTAAATGAGATGTCTAAATTCCTAATGTTCTAATTGAATTAGGGGCTGCCATTAACTGGATGACTATTGACACCTTGTCCACATTGTCTCTCCTTGAACCACAATCAACTTCAATAGTGTTACAAATGGTAGATCAGTCTGTAGATAAACCTAAAGGGATCATAGAATATGTGACCATAACCATTGAGTCATGGGATTATTCTGTAGATTTTATGGTCATTAAAACAAAGAATGAGAAAATTGGATATCCTTTTATCCTAGACACCCATGGTTAGCCACTATTGCAGCTCTTATTAATTGCAGGACATAAAATATGGTGATTACAAATAGACATGATTCAAAGAATTTATCCATTTATATGGCTGCAAAACCCTTTGCTACAGAAGATAAGCAATGGTGGAAGGATGATACAGATGAATCCGATGATATGGTTTCATCTCTGGCCATGGTCATAGTTCAAGAACATTCACAAAAAGTTGATAATAATGATCGTGAGTCCTGCAATGGACTATGTATAATTATTGCGCTTCAACATGAATCTTACATTGGGAAAACTATGAGTCCTACGCTAAAACCATTTGAAACAAGGGATGACATGATAGATGAGAAAAATTAACCTATCATCTACCCTTTTCCATGAAACATATATTTGACTGAGTTTATCTTTCACAACATCAGTTTCATTCACATATTTCTTCCCCATAGGTTCCCCTTGAATGCATTATTGAGAGAATGCCCTGTTGTACATTTTCTCCACCTAGACACCAAGAAATTACACATCTTCCTAGGAAAACCACTGTCAGTCAATAGTTGGTTGGCTATTCAGGAAGAGAATACCCTATTTAAAATTTCATGCTCTCATCCTAAAGCCTTTTCTTGGGAATATAGTGACATGAAGGGTATTCACCCCTGTATTTATACACACCACATTTACAAAATTGATTCCAGACTAGTCAAACAACCACAAATAAGTATAACCCTTCCTTAAGAGACATTATATAAAAGGAGATTAAGAAACTACTTAGGATAGGATTCATTTATCCAATTTCAGATAGCCAGTGGGTTTCTCCATTAGTAATAGTTCCTAAAAAGAATGGGAAATGGAGGGTTTGTGTGGATTACATGGAGTTGAATAAGGAAACTCATCAAGATTATTTACCCTTACCTTTCATTGATCAATTCCTTGATGGATTCAATGGGTACAATCAAATAACAGTAGCACCAAAGGATCAAGATAAAACTAATTTTACCTACACATGGGGAACATTTTCTTACAGGGTATTACCTTTTGGATTATGTAATGCTGGACTGCCACTTTTCAAAGAGCCATGCTAGCAATATTTGTTGATCTCCCTCATGATTGTGTTGAGATTTACATGGATGACTTCATTGTTTATGGGGAAAAATTCCAAGAGGTAGTTGAAAATTTAGACAAAGTCCTCTCTAGGTGTGAGAAACATTAGTTATCCTTAAAACATGAAAAAAATTTATTCATGATGGAGTAAGGGATAGTCTTGGGCCATCATGTTTCATCTAAAGTAATCAAGGTAGATATTAAAAAGGTCAGCATCATTGTAAAACTTCCATCTCCCACAAATCAAATAGAGGTAAGAATATTTTGTGTACATGTTGGTTACTACAGAAGATTTATTTCATATTTCAATAATATAGCTTCTCCATTGTTTTCTCTTTTAATAAAAGACTCTAAATCTAAATGGACTGAAACATGTCAACAATCCTTTGACATTATCAAGGTAAATTAACAAATACCCTAGTATTAAGAGGTCCAAATTGGAAGCTTCCCTTTCACATACAAATAGATGCTTCGAATGAAGTAGTGGGGGTTGTACTTGGACAACAAGAGGATGAAGAAGCAATGAATGTTATTTACTACATAAGCAAGAACCTCTCCCCTGTTGAAAGGAACTACACCACCACAGAGAAGGATTTTCTTGTAGTTTTTTATGTAATTACAAAGTGCCGCCATTACATTACAGGATATGAAGCAATTGTTCATACTGATCATTCTATTATTAAGTATCTAATGAATAAACCTTTAGTACATGGCAGAGTTGTAAGGTGGTTATTGTTATTACAAGAATTTAGCATCAAAATCATTCATAAACTAGGTAAAACTAATGTGGTGGCTTACTTCCTCTCAAGGATACCAATTTTAGGTAAAAAAAGAGTAGGTCAATGATGATTTTCTAGATGAACATCTATTTGTAATCTCAATTCTCTCTCTTTGTTTTGCAAATATGGTTAACTACTTGGCTATAGGGAAGTTTCTATCTTTCCTTACACGTAAACAGAGGAAGAAACTAATTAAACAATGTGCAATGTATACATGGATTAATAGAATGTTTTTCAAATGTGGATCTGACTATATATTACGCATGTGTGCAGCTGAGGATGACATCTTTGACATACTCATAGCATGTCATGATGAGCCATCAGCACAACACTATTCAGTCAAGAGGAGTATCCCCAAAGTCTTGGGAGATGGTTATTGGCCTTATTTGCATAAATATTTCAAAAAGTATGTATGGTATTGTGATCAATGTCAAAGGATGGGAAAGCCAACATTTACATCTAAGATGCCACTTCAACCTCAGGATATGTTAAATCCATTTTCGAAGTGGGGATTGGATTACATTGGACCAATTGACCCATCTTATCAAAGGAATGAGTACATCTTGGTTTATACTGACTATGTTACAAAATGGGGTGAGGTGCAAGTTCTCCAATATGCAAGAGATGAGAAAGTTGTATAATTCTTATATGAACACATCTTCCACTAGTTTGAAGCACCTAGATATATTATTTTAGACCAAGGACCACAGTTCACTTCATGATTAATCAGTTCCTTTATTGCAACATATCAGGCATAATAAATCATTCCCATATCACCCACAGTTCAATGGTCAAGTGAAAGTAATTAATAGAGAGTTGGAGAATATTCTAACCAAGAAATTAGATATTTCAAGGAAAATTTGGGTTCAAAAGTTACCTGAAGTAGTATGGGCCTAGAAAACTACTTGGAAGGATTCAATCCTTATGAGTAGATTTATGGAAAGAAGCTTATTCTTCATATGGAATTCAAAATTCAAACCGTAAGAATAGATGTTAAAGTGGGAATTGATTTATCAGAAACACAAGCAAGGATTCTTCAACTTAATGAGTTGGATGACATGAGGCTATAAGCACTGCATTAGAAAAAAATCATCCAACATCAAAGGAAATTGTGGCATGATAAACATATCAAGAAAATTAAGTTTCTAAAAAGATACTGGGCTCTTCTATTTGATTCAAAGTACAAGGATTTCAAAGGAAAATTGAAGAAAAGATGGATGGGACCATACCAAATAGAGGAAGTCTTCAATAATTGAATTATACAAATTATTCCAATTAATGGTGAAAGAAAATTAATGTTGGTTAATGGTCATATATTGAGGCTATAACACAAACCAACATCTAAAGAGGGATTCTAGAACATGCTACGAGAAGATGCAACTTTAAATTGTTTGGACAAAGTCTCTTTGTCCAATTCAACTCAGAGTTAAATTAGTTCTCAGCAAGAATAAATAGGGGATGGTTGAAAACCAGAAATGGTGGCCATCATCCTCTGAAGAATTGATTGAAAACTAGAAATGGTGGCCATCATCCTATGAAGAATTGACTGAAAACTAGATATGGCGGTCATTACTTCTAAAAAAGAGAGGGAAAATAACATAATCGAAATAAATAATAAGTACATGTGGCTGAAAACCAACAATGGCAGTCACCACTGTTGAATCATTTAATCAATAAATGAGGAACAACATGTGGAGAGAAACAAATAACAATTTAAATGTTGGCCAACAGATTTTAAAAGTGAAAATTGGTAAGGTATGTGCAATTACTCCTTTTAAATTTTGTAACGTTTAAATTACGAGGTGATCATTATTATACTTGTGTGAATTGATGACTTCCCCCATTCCCAATATTCTCTCACATATTGCATATTCCAATAAATCTACCACTCCTTTCCACATTAATCTTCACAAGTACCAAATTACTCTCCACTGTGTCAATGTCTCGTTATAATTCGTTAAACCTTACCCAATTTGTGTTATTTCCATATAAAACCATTATTCCCCCCTATTTTTCTGCTTTCCATCTTTGTCGCTTCACTCTTGCATCGCTACCAGTCTTATTTTTGTGCTAGCAGAATTTCCATTATTGCACATTTATGTCCCCGTTCCTATGTTTTAGCCCCTTACAATTATATGCAATTACTTGCTTTGTTTTAAGCGTCAACCATGGGAATTAGACTTTGGCATGAACCAACAAGTTTGGTTGGATTTCTCTCTAATATGAAATTAGTGGAAATTTTTAAGAAAGTATGGTGGTTAGATCTTATGTTGGCATATGAGGAATTTAATCCAAGAATGATAGAAGAATTTGTAAAGAACATTGAGGAGGGACATTCCAAGGTAAAAGGTAATAAAATTTTGTTAGCCCTTCCATCATTAGTCATATTTCAGGAATTCCATAGGAGGGTCAACTGATTAATTCCAAGAACCTCTACTCTAAAATAATAAAAATATTTTTGTTGGAAAGAAAGATAAATTAGAACTATTTGTGGATAATAAAGGGTGATTATGCTAAAATTTAATATTATAGCTTAATTTGGATGTTATAGCAGTAGTAAATAAATGAATAACGCGATATAGAAATAATACCCAAGCAACTAAGTAATAAATAATGAAACCCTAATTGTAAAGAGGGTTAGAAGAGCCTTAGCTAATTCGTAAAGGTTGTTGAACTATGTCATAGTGGAGACCGACTGAACAAATATGGAACATCATCGTACAAGATCTTGGAAAATTATAGATCTTACAGATTTCACTGGACTGGGGCACCTGGAGAGGGACGGGGATGCCAATGGGTGCCTTGGTCTGTGTAGATGCTCAGAAAACCTCCTTCGAAGTGTCACAAGAGGTTCACATTTGTTTTCCTTTTGTCACATGTATGTCGCACTTAGATCACTGAGGTACCCATAAACTGGCAATGAAGAAATAACCTGTCAAACCCTCAAATAGACATCAAATCCTAAAAAAGAAAGATGTAAAATGAGGGGTCAGATTGTCCTTAGTAGCCATAATATGGACTTATTACTGAGTGTTGCACTACATCTCAGACCCAATGTAGTTTTGTGTGTGTGCGGAATTGTGCCCTAGGTTTCTCTTGTGTATGTCACACTTTGTGAGTAATGAGTAAGTAGCTAGATGTAGAATGTAAATAATGTGTGCATGGAAATAATAGACTCCCCTCCTATGAAGTGTGATGCAGAAGAACCAGCCTTTGTCCCTTACGATGGAGTTAGATGGATGCAAATTTAGTTATACATACCTTGATGGATGCAACCTTGGGTGGTGATAAATAGTGCTTAGTGCTTAATCCTTTATTATGATCACTAACATTATATTTATATGATTCCTTCACTTGAATTTTGTGATTAACCCCAAAAAGGACAAATACGAAACAGATAATATGCTCAAATGGATAGAAAGGACCTAAAAAGTCTTACCAAAGTAAAAAGAGGACAAGTGTGCCTATAGGGGACAGGGACACCTGATACTAGCGTCCTAGTTGGGTGTTGGTGTCTAGAATGAAAAATGTCAAAAGGTGAAAAGAAAACTGAGAAAGTAAGAGTGCAAGACTGAAAGCATAAGCATAAAGAAAAGAAAGGTGGCCAAAGACATGGGTTAACCATCACTTTTCATACATAGGAATCATGTAAATAGTAGTATGAAATCATGACTAAATAATTACCCAAAGCACATGATTTTGTGTCTACATTTTCCCCCACTTTATGTTGGTGAGAAAAATGCTCCGTAATATAAAGTAGACAGATATGTGTACTTGATATCCATGTAGATTTATGTAGAAATTATATCAAGGGACTAGACAAAGTGTGGAGTAATAAAAAGATGGATCACGGAGACTAAAGATGAAAAAGTGTAAAAAGTGATGAGAATAAACCTAGGATGGAAATGTATGTGTTAATTTAGATGTGTGTGATGTACTTGTTGTTAGTGTTTATGTGTGTGATGTTGTTGTTGATGTTGACTACATGTTTCCCATACAAACCGACCTATAAAAAAGAATACAATCAAGTAGTCGAATATGCATGTATATGTATAAAAAGCATGTAAGGAAGTATGTAAAAGAAAGTGCTAAAATGTGAAAAGGAATATGTGCAACTGATCCATGATTAGGAAAGAGTGTAGAAAGGATATTGTATATGATGTCGATGCACGTGTGTTTTTCAAGCGATCTCATGCCAATGTCATGGAAGAATTGTAGGGATAACTCTCTGGTATCGTCTACCAACCTTTAATGGCTTCCCACTATGTAAAACACCACTGTAGATGGTGTGCATGTGCTAAAGACTATCTTCCCTATAAAATCCATTGTGTATGGAAATCTATAGGCTAATCTGAACTACCAATCGTTATGTGATATGCCTCCCTGGTCTCGAGTAATCTAGGAAATGTCGTTGTGTCATATGCCCACTGGTCTCAGGCAATCTAGGAAAGCTCATTGTGTCATGGACCCAAGTATGACTCTGAATCCTGAAAGTGTGCTAAACTGTACCGGTACTGTGTTATGTTGTGTATACTCTGTATGGGGTGAACTTTGGTATGTTTTGTACCTTTATAAACATGAATTTTCAGTTTCATGGATTTTATAAAGGTAATAGCCACAAAACCGTACACATTCATGAAATTCCACAAACTAATGAAATGTTGTGTTTAGAGTGTAGAATACATGTATATTTTTTTAAAAAATTTGGCAAAAAATATGGTCTTTTTCTTAATTTTATTCATATGTTGTTTTTTATGTTATAAAAGAGGAATGACTATCCCTTGGTGGTTTTTTTACATGAAAAGTTATTTTTCACCATGAAATTTTATATATATGTTCAAGATTTGAATTTTGAGGTCCTGTCAAATTTTTCGTATTTTTTTTACTTATATTTTTCTTAATTAATTATTTAGTAACAATATTTTCAAATAAATAATGTACATATGTCTATGCCAATAACTTTTAAGATTTATATTGAATTTTTTTTTTTCACAGGTAAAAAGAATACTTCAACAAATAGTAAGTTTATTTTAAAAAAAATTTGATATATTTTGCTATTTTTCAAATTGAGTTGATTGTGTACGATTGATTGTCCTAAAATACCATATGTTAGAAAAAAATAAAAAATAAATAGTAAAACAGATTTTTTTAAAATGAAAATTATATTTTTAGAAAGCTAATAAAATTTTGTATTGTGTTAAATTTTTGTAATTTTATTAATTTGTTAACCCTAATTACGTGGCACCTAAGTGGCACATTTTGGCATAAAATCATCCTCCAAATGGATTTGGCACCAAAATGTGCCACGTAAGTGCCACTTAAGTGCCACATGGGGGATTTGCGCGAAGCGGGTTCACCCGAAGGGAGTTCGCGTAAACCCCCCTTCGCCCGAGCCCCCCTAAACCCTAAATCCACTGCCCACAACTATATAAATATCTATATATAACTCTGTCCCACCAAAATTATTTGAATCCAAAGGGGGTCATGTGAAGGGGTGTTCATGCAAACCCCCCTTCGCGCAAACCACAATTTTTGGCCTACGTGGCAGTTCAAGCAAAGTGGGTTCACGCGAAAGGGGTGTTCGCACGAACACCCCGAATTTCTCATCCCACCTAACCTTTTACTCAAACTTTTAGGACACAAAGTGGGACAGAGTATTGTGCGTTAACCCAGAAAATCACTCAGAATCTACCTATAGGGATAAAACCTCCATTCTAGGTTTGTACCTAGACCCCTCCTAAACCTTTCCTAACCTAATGAGTCATGATGGTCAATTTTAATAGAAAGAAAACATATGTGAGCTTGGATAGAGGTAAGATAGGTTGTTTTAGGTATGTTGATGCAGTTTGAAGTCATGGTTTAAAGGATTTTACAAGAGAGTGCATTTGGGCCTTCTAGAGCTCACAGAATGAGGGTTTCAAACCCTAGAAGCAATTTTAGGTTTTCATCTATATGGGAACCTGATTTGTTTAGGAGAGATGGGGAAGGGTCCTAATTAAGAATTTCAGGCATTAGTTTTAGATTCTAAGCCCCATCGCTTATCAAAATAGTGAACACTAAAACTGGTCAAAACCTCACTAAGAGCCTAATAAGCACTCAATAGGAAATATTTTTTTAAAAATAGATTAGAATGGATTTATACTTCCAAATAAATGATTGGGTCATGTAGTATACTCTCACAGGTACCTCCAAGTGGTGGTGGTTAGTCAGATGAGAGAGAAAATGTATCGGTACAAGTCTACTTTGTCAAGAAGGTGTTGTAGCTCTCAAACGTTACGTTGGACAAGATGAATCAATGAGTGAAAGAAAATGTTAGAACCCATTCTTCGTGTTTATGGTGGTTTATGGACAAGTTCCAGTCTCTAAGTGATCCTATAATGTCAATTTCTCATGACTAGTTTTTGAGGTGATTTGACAACTTTATTGTTAAGGAGATTTCATGGCATGAATGCAAGGTGCAGAGCTAATCAAGCATGGAGGAGGTAAACAAAGTTAAGAGACAAAATATTTGAAAGGTTTTTGAGTTTTCAAGAAGGCTATGTGAGCCCAAGTAGATCATGTTGTGTAGTTATGTAGGCAAACCTAATGCAATTAAGTCTTCATGAGACCTAAAGGTGAAAAAGGCCTAATTGAGTTTTGGTAGACCAAAAGAGGTTTAAGTTGTGATTAATTCATATTTATAATATGTTTTAAGGCCTATTATATGGCCGACCTAAGTTTTTTAATGTGTGTATGACCGAACAAGTGGTATATATATATATATATATATATATATATCTGTGTGTGTGTGCGCGCGTGCGCGTAAGAAAATTTTAGTCCTATTAGTGGTGGGCCAGAGTGCCTGATTATGTATATTGATTTGGACGTATGTATGTATGTATGTATGTATGTATGATTATTTGGATATATTGATGTGTCTTGATGATGTGTTTTTAGGTAATGCAAATGTGATTATGATGTGTTCAATATGTGTTATATGATAATATTGATAAAATGTGATGGGTTAGATTGGATGGTTTGTGATGCAAATTGTATTTTTTTGTTGGATGTATGATATGGGATGGATTTTAAGTTATGATGATGTATATGTGGCATTATTGTGACTTTATGGATGATGTCCTTGTTTATTTTTTCATAGGTATGGAAAGAAGTAAATTGTTAAGAAATATTAGTTATTGTGAACATTGATAATATTTGTGGAATTATTTTATCTAGAAGGTGATATAAGATTGTAATAGCTAGATTATTTTGTGAGAGTGTAGATAGAGTTGTGTGAGAGAATAAAGGGATGAGAGATTCATTAGAGAGATTGTAGGGGGGTCCTCAAGATGAGTGTTGACTCCACAATAGTAGGAGATCAACCCATTATATATGTAATAGCTCTCTTATGTAAAACAATACTGAATATATTATTCTCATGCTTCATATAAAATTTTAATTGGTTGTTTGCGCAAATTTATACCATATTTAACATTGGTATAAGACCAGGCCATTCTTTAGAAGCCAAGAATGGAAATTAAATTGTGACTTTAGCGGAGAATATTTAAAATAGATCATATTTTCTGTATGATTGAAGAAACATGTGCAATCCATAGCAACAAATGTCTATGCATCAAGTAGGATTCTCATCTGAAGGCGTTTGACACTCTTCTAGCTGTGCATAGCTCATCCTTACGCAGATATGGTTTAAAATTTCATTCCCAGCTGACTACAAATCACTTTTACTGTGAGTTCACTCATGCAATCTGATTAACACAACGTCCAGCCTCTGAAAATTTTGGGAATCCATTTATATTGTGCATTCATATTTCCCGCATACATCTGCCCAAGCGTAGACGTCTGGTTTACTCATTTGGATCTACGTTTTTTTCCTATTTCACTTAACTGCAATTTACAACTTCTCATTACGGCTTCAATGACCTTGATACGCTCACCATAAAGGCTATATGCACCGATAAGTTGTTACTTTCATGCATTCTTATTCAATTTTTTTATACTCTGGCAGGACATGACTCCATGTGGAAAGGAACGAAATGATCTCTAGTTGTGTTTGATTTAATTCTGCCTTGACCATAATATATCTATGCGTGCATGCAATCTCTTGTGTGAATTCTTGATGATGGGATTGAACGAGAAACTGAAAAAAAGATACATAATATGTGGCTATTCTGCTGCATTGCGTGGACAAGGCGTATATGACCTGCTCTCACCATAGATCGAGATTATAATTTCCTCATGTGTATTTTCCACTAATTAAAGACAACTGCGTACAATTTTCCCAAAGTATTTGTCTCTCCACGTCATTTAAAAATCATAAAGTTAGTTTTAATTTGTCAATGTGTAGTATAGGGTATATTTTTTTGTATTTTAATCGTGGTATAAAGTCGACATGTTTACATTATCAAGTGGTCAATCACTTAAATGTTGTCTTTTAAAAAGTAATAAAGTAGATTACTTTTTAAATATATATTATTTGAGTTTGTGTCAAAGTGTCGTCAAAGTACTACGTTTTAAAATAATGTTGTTATGTAGCAATCAAGAGTCATCTATTTTTATTATAAAAGATTCAAGTGTTGTCTCCATTCTTTAGTCTTGTGTATCATTGAAAAAATCTAAAAATTATTGTTTTGAAATTGTTAAAAATTTAATAAAATTGTCTTGCGGATGTATTTTTGGTGTAAACTAACGACTTGCAAAATAAAGTGTTTCACATTGTGAGAGGAAAGAAAAAGAATAAACTAAATATGGAAACTCATGACCCTCAGGTTCGCATTTGTTGAGTAAGCAGAAACATTCAATGGAGGCAGGAGGAAACAAAGGACGAAGGACAATCAGTTCCTCTCGTCAGTCACCAATGACGGGGTTACATTTTGTAGTGGTGACACCATCATTTTCAGTTGTGTATTTTCTTTGATATGCATAATAAGAACAAAAGTTTGTGTATGTTCACTTGGAACATGTGAGTACTCCTAAAGTAAACTCTTTTACATGTTGTGATATGGCGTGGAAGGTGCGGAACAGTGAAACAATTGTATTGGAGGGCAGATAACTACAGAAATCTTGATTGTAGAGATCCTTTGACTGTCGTATTTCTTTATGAAGTGATTGGCCAATGAAACGTTTGTTTTATTCACATGGAGTAAATACATTATGCATTCTTTTCATAGTAGTGATCATGTGTATCTAGATCTAGACAACAAGATTCAGACAATAGTACGCAGAGCTAAAATTATGTGGTGGCATACGATTCTGGTTTCAGTTCTACTTTGCCCCATGTTCATAATAAGGGGGTGAATGTTATGAAATATTAGTGATTGTGAACATTAATAATATGTGTGAAATTATATTATCTAGATGGTAATATAATTTAATAATAGTTAGATTATTTTGTGAGGGTGAATTGTGAGAACAACTCATGTAGATAGAGTTGTGTGCGAGAATAAAGGGATGAGAGATTCATTACAAAGATTGTAGGGAGATCTTGCAGATGAGTGTTGACTCCACATTAGTAGGAGATCAACCCATTATATATGTAATATCTCTCTTATGTAAAACGATCCTAAATATATTATTCTCATGCTTCATATAAATTTTATTTCAGTGTTTGTGCAAATTTCTACTAGATTTAACATAAATGTGAGTTATTTGATCTGTTACTGGTTGGATAGAATCTAGTGATGTTGGCTATGGTTTTTGTAATAGATTTACAATATTAACAATTGTTAAAAGGGAAGTTAATAATTATTGGCTTATGGTGGTTCAATTTTTTTTAGTTGGGGGATGGGGATTCGGTCTACATTTATCAAGCAATTTTAGAAGGAATTTTCCTTTATTCCAGGGATTGATCATCAACTAAATAACCTTTGGGTTTATATTTGTGACACACAAGCTATGGTGCTTGTGGTATTTTTTACACAAGTAAGAAAGTTTATCGATGTGAGAAGCTTTCTAGGGATAACAATATTGATTTAAAATGTGAAAGTTGATCAAGGGGTAAGATTTTGAGGGTATCCATCCTTCTAGGGAGTGGTTTGCAATAGAAATTTATTTTTACTCGGTGGTCCTCCTTCAAGGGAGTGGTCCATTGTAGTATATTGATTTTTTAGGGTAACCATCCTTCTAGTGAGTGGTATACAAATAATAGCTTTCCTTTACAAGGGAAGTCTATAGTAGATTAATTTTTATGGTGGTGTTTATCCCTGTGAACATCACTGATAGGTAGGGCCCTAGGTTGTTATGTAAGTAGTAAAATTCCAAGACATGAGGTGGAACTATACTTCCTTAGTCATGTATAGCTTGGGGGTGGCTAGATGATGATTCGAAGTTTCATGCCAATAAATAGGGAAATTTATCTAAGAATGTGTTATTGATAAAGCTTTGGTGTCTATATTTAAGTTTGGTTTGATTTATTTCACAGATGACCACACAATACTATATCATCATCGAAGGAAGATGAGGTGGATTTTTGAAGTAAAAGAGAGCCTTTTAATGAACCATCGTTTTCTTATAAAGAGGCATTTTAACAATAGAAAGTTCACAAGTGTGAAGCATTGAGGGTTCATGTTTAGGTTTTATATCAAGGAAGATAAATGATATGTCCTAGATCCATACTTAAGTGTTATGATATATGGTCCTATCCAATTTGGAGAAATTTTTCCACATTTACTCTTTTCCATGTTGGTGACATGTTGATTTTTTTAAGGATAAGATATTTAATGTTAAAGTCATGTTTGCGGAGATGTTTTTTATAAGATCAGTTAACCCTCTCTTGATAAACATTAAGATTTTAAAGGGATATTTGGTGACATTCGTCTAATAGATCTAATGGTGATATGTATTCTTATCGATAATCTTCTTTAGGAATGAATTCCTTTAGAGAGATTCGTAAGGAGGGTATTGGTACCTCAAGAGGGAGAATGGATTTCGAGATATAAACCAGTGAGAATGGGGTGGCACCCATAGGGGTACAAATTTTTGTTCGGTAATCCCAAAGAAGAAAAGGGTATGTGAAGATACCAATATCCATCGGCATCATTGACAGTTTTAGCAAGGATTTTATTGAGATTTTTTTGGATGCCTTAGCTTGTCCATTGGCTTTTGGATAATATGGTGTAGTAAAGATGAGTTTAATGTTGAATGTGTCATAAATTTTTTGTACCTTTTTTATTTTTGAATGATTTTCCATTATCTATGATGATTTTGTGAGGAACATCAAAGAACAAAATAATATATTAGTAGATAAATTTGGCAATCTAATTCAGTTATTGTGATGATGGAGGCATGTTGTTGAGAATAATTAGGATGGATTATACCAATGAGGTTTAACCCCCATTGTGAGAAGGGACAAAGATCTTGGGTATGTTGAATAACATGGTTGAGAACATATGTGAAGTTAGAATGTTGTTAACATTTGAGACATTTTTTAACATACTAGAAAGAATCTTGGTTCATTTTGGGCCAGTAGTAACCGATTCATAATAATCATTTAGAAACATCTAATCCTTTGAAGTGTATGCTACATATAACATCACAAACTTCCTTGATGGTGTATGTTATTTCAGGGGGTTGGAGGTGTTAATGAAATGACGGTAAGATATAATTAACAAATTATAGATCCACAGAATAAATTACCAATGATTATAGATTATGATGTGTAGTTAAATTAACCATAGGTTTAGATAATTATATATTGTAGATTAATGAATGTAATAACAAGAGCTGAAAGCAAATAATAGTAAAGTAAAGAGACAAGAACACTAGATTTATAGTGGGGAAACCCAAAGGAAAAAACCCCCCTGAAATATATCACTGCCTTTATTTAAAAATTAACAAATACTTTAACCCAGCACTTCCACTTCACTCCTCGGTCTTCACAAACTAATTGTAGATCAGTTCTTCACAATTACAATAAAATGATCTCAATGATCATATCAGTCATAATAATAATCAGTTGTATCAATCATAATGGCAATCATGTGAGGGATCATCCTATATATATATATGGGTGAATCGGTCACACCATTTCACTCTAATTGTGAAAGACTTGTTATCCAATTTTGTCCCTCGAGAAAAATTGGACAAACAAGAACTTGCATGCAGAGAAAATGGAGAAAGGCTTGAAATTTTTCAGTTTTTGCATTTTTGGCACTTCGGAGAAAAACAAGGCAAAAAATGGTCAACAATGTCTGAAACCTGAAACCTCAAAAGTTTGAAATTTCAGACTTTCAGGTTTTAGGGTTTCGGAAACTCTCAAGCACAAAGTTGGAAAATCACACCTCAATGCCCGAAACCCGGAAAGTCTGAAGTCTAAAATTTTAGACTTTGAAGTTTTGGGGTTTCAGATTTCAGAGTTTTGGAAGTCTCGAGCCCTAAAACATGAAAATCACACCTCGATGTCTAAAATTCTGAATTCTGAAAGTCCAAAATTTCAGACTTTCAGATTTTCAGGTTTCAAACTTTTAGAACACTCAAGTAAATTTGGCGGATGAGCAGTGTTTTGACTTCCGAAACAAAAAATGTCTGAAAGTCTGAATTTCAGGATTTCAGAGGTTGCATGCTTTTCAAACTCCGAAGCAGGGAGATCAACAGTTACAGAGTGACCATCCAACCTTCAGATGGCCATAAATTTTGACTGGGAGCTTGGATTTGCACAAGAAAGGACTTTTTGGAAAGCTCTCGACGTCTGTTATGCAACTACAACTATATATATTTAAATTAGTGAGACTAAGTTGGTCAAAATGAAGAAATACAATCCACCATTTTTGAGGTTGTCAAGCTTCTCACCTACCACCATAATGAAGTATGGGCTTCCTTTCTTTCCCAACAAGGAACAACACATGGAGGCATGGGTTTTGTAGTAGAACCCATCATTGTTGTAGGTGAATTCAATGCATTTCTTGGGTGGTTGGAGTAAGAATTTGGATTTATTCTATCTCCTTCTCTCATTCTTCCTATATATTGTAAGGAGGGGCATTTTTCTAAAGGTTGGAAAATTTTCCTTTGCACCCTCCCTTCTTCTCTGATCTACAAGTGAATTTTTGAAGTTCAAACCTCCCCTTCAAATTGTAATGTAAATTTTTCCTCTTGGCCATTGTAGTGTATTTTATCAAATTCGTTGAGCAATAATACATGTCTGTGGATGATTTTCAACCCTCTCTTGTGTTCATTGCCTTCATATAATCTCTCATTACAATATTGGTTATCTGTGCATGGTAGTTGTATTACATTTTAATGGTTTGTGTTTAATGGCAAAGCAGGTGTTCAACATTCCTTTGGTGCATCACCTCTGTTAGTTTAGGTTTATTTTCTTGCATCTTCTCAACCCTATCTCCTTGGCAAGTTAGAGTAGGTTTTAGAGTAGATCCTCTATGATTTGAATGTGTGCATCTGAAGAAAGTGAATAGGCTCTAGCCTTCATCCAGAGAGCTTTCTCAATCTGCAAAGTCTTGATCACCTTGGGAAAAGGTCCATGATTAAGCAATCACAATGGTAGTTTGCAACTACATTAGAGTTGCTGACATTCATGGCATGTAGTGATTACGGAAGAATAAGACTGGCTTTCTTAGGAGGACCATCTCAATCCCGCAAGATCCCACAACTTGAGCATATGGTGGTGAAGTGTTATGTCAGATCTACAACGGTATGCCCCACTTAAAAATTATCACCATAACATAGGGTGTTGTGATTTTACAGTAGGGAACAAGAACCTCAAAGACATGTCAGATTACCTCAGTGTACAAGGGGAGGTGCATATCCATAAATCATCAATGAAAGATTCAGAGATTTCATATAGGACAAAGGGATTTTCATCCTAAACAGGTATGGTTCCCAGTACAAGAAATAAAGATAGTGAAAATCCTAATATAACTTCCTGCATCACATAAATTCTTAGGACAACTTCTTTATGTATGAAGACTTATATCAGATTATGGAGCCTTTTATAAAACAAGACATTCCCATAACTAATGCTTTGCTAGGATTTACAACTAAATTCACATAGTGTGAAACATTTACTTATCACAAAATGGAGGAAGTATTGAAAGATTATAACAAGCCATCAAGATGTGGCATGTTCATGCACACTCCCCTTCAATGGAAACTCTGATAGACCCAACAAGGTATGAAACTTGCAAAACGTCACAACACACAATGGCTTGGTAAAGATATATGCAACTTGATCTTTAGTCGAATAAAACTTCAAATCAATATCACCATTCAGGACTTTCTCTGGAATAAATTGCATATGAACTTCTATATGCTTCTTCCTTTGATGTTGAATTGGATTGTTTGCAAGAGAAATGTAACTACGGATGTCACATAGAAGATTAGTGCTTCCTTTGATGCCCATATGCAATTAATCCAACAGTATTTTCAGCCACATAGCTTCCTTTGTAGATTCCATAGCACTTTTCTACTCTACTTTAGTAAAAGAGATAAAAATTGTTGGTTGCTTCTTTGTAATCCAAGTGATGACACATGCACTCAACTTAAAAACATATCTAGAAGTAGATTTTTTATCTATAGCATCACCAACATGGTCAAAATCACAATATCCAAACAATTTTTCATCATCACAAGAAGAATAAAATATACCATAATTAATTGATCCTTTAACATATTTCATAATTCTTTTTTTCATTTTCCAATGATCCTTGTAAGGATCCTTCATGAATCTAGAAACAAATCCTACTTTATATGAAATATCATGACTAGTAATAGTTTTTATCCATATTTTTTCCCCCAGAAAAATTGGATCAACCACAACCCCGCACAGAAGGAACCAGAGAAATCACATTCAAATCCTGTAAATAGGTTGCAGAGGGACTCTACAATGGAGTGGTGGGGCCTGCAAAAGATCAAACGACCCTGTGCAAGAAGAAATTCAAGAAACGGCTCTATCGAGTGAATTTGTGCCTTAAATCCATTAAACATATTACAGGCGGGCTCAGAAATGGAATACCAGGGTTGGGGAAGGAGGAGATAGTGTCAAATAAGCTTGAAGCTCAAAAGAGAAGGAACGGCGAAGGTTTGAAGTCTTCGGGCACTAAACTGGTTCAGAATGAGTCCAAAAATTGACTATGGAGGAGACAGCGGATGCTACCAAGTGTCCAAGCGGTGCATCTCCAAAGTTGAATCCAAAAAGGGAGACTTGAACAAGCGTCAGGCCCCCATGTGTCCTAGGCCCAAAGAGGAGGCAGAGTCAACAACTAAAAGTCAAAAGGCAGACAGGACGAGCCTAAAAAAGACTAAGTATAGAAGTGCTAGTAGAAGCTGCCATGCGTCAGCTTGGCGCATCTCCAAAATTTAAGACCCAAATGAGCGCAGTCTCACCATGTTGTCTAGGGTCTAAAAAGGTAAGAGAGGTCATTAAAAATTCCAAGAGCCTACAGAGGATTCCACGTGTCAACTCGATGCTCCTCCAAAAGTAAAATCCCGAGCGGGTTTCTAAGTAAGCACAGAGCCTCCACACGTCCGGTCTCATAAAGGGACAGGATCGGGGTTAAATAGTCAAAGCATTGAGACAAAACAATAGAGGGTGCTAAGTGTCAGAAAGATGCCAATTCAAGAGTATAATTAAGGGAAGGTTTCCAAACAAGTGCCAAGCTTCCGCGTGTCTCCAGTAAGATATATGACCCCACCGAGCAAAAGGACTCAGCCAAAAACATAAAAATTGAGCAATCTGCGGAGGAAACCACATGTCATCCCTGTGCTACTCCAAAATTAAAATACAGAGGCTTCCCTCAAACATGTGTCAGCCCTCCACGTGTCTGGTTTAAAAAAAAGGGGCCTATTTTCGAACTAGTTTTCCTGCTATTTTGTATAGACCCAATTCAAATTTCAAATGGGCATATCTTTCGACTCGGAGCTCGAAATCCAGCAAATCTGATACCATTGGAAATATATCAACCTCGTGTATGCCATGGAGATCTAAAACATTAAGTTTGGAGAGGTTAGGTGGGGAAAAAATAAAGAAACATCTTCGAGCCATTAATACAGGATCTATTTGCCCCAACAACTAGATCAGATTCTATCTGATCCGTCGTTTCCTCCTCCTTCGAGGCACCGAACAAGTAATTGATGCAGTCAAGACAGATTTGGGGTAGATTTTGGCAGGAGGCATTGATGGCAGTGGTTGATATTCAAACTGGTTTTCCTGCTTCTCTCTCTTTCTCCCCTCTATGTTGAATATATTAAAACAAGGTCGGGACTCATTGTAAAAGGTTGGACATTTCTATTTTGTGCCCTTCCTTCTTCTTTTTTTCACAGAAGGATTTTTGGAGCTTTTCTAACATCTCCTTTGGGTTGTAATGCAATTTTTTCCTCTTGGCTACTGCAATATACTGTATCGACTCCTAAGCAATAATATATATGTCTGTGGATGTTTCTTGACCCTCTCATGTATTCGTTATTGTCTCTTTGATCTCTTATTACGATTTGGTCATCTGTGCATGTTGTTTGTATTACATTCTTGTGGTCTATGTTAAACTGCAAAATGAGTGTCTAACATTCCTTTGGTGTATCACCTCGTTAGCTTAGGTTTATTTTCTTGCATCTCTCTAACCCTATCTCCTTGGTAGATAGAATAGAATTAGAATAGATCCTCTGCAATTTGTTTGTGTACACCTGAAGTTAGAGGGATAGGAACCGACCTCAATCTAGAGAGCTCTCTCAACTCGCAAGGTCCCACACATTGAGAGATACTCCATATTGTGCAATCACATTGAATGACGCACTTCACACTCAGGCCATTCAGGGGTGCTGTGATTCTACACTAATAGTTTTGGCATGCCCAATGGGACCAAGAAGTCTCCATCTTTATTACAGTAAGATTGATGTGCACTTGTTGTGATTCTATATTTTAAGAAGCTTTAAAACTACACATCTGGCGAATCCAAAAGGGACAGAATCTAGAATCTATGGTTTCAATAGTCCAAGCTTTCCAAGTTCATGAGAAGAATACAAACAAGGTCAAGAACCAAAGAAGAGGGACAGTTTTTCCACCTGCACTTATCTCTAGACAGAAGGAGAAGGGGGAGAAGAGCCCAAAGATCTCCATCTCCACCAAACAGAGCCCTGTCAACACCTCCTCCTAGTAGGCCATTATTTCAACCAAGAAGGGTGCTCAGACCGATCAGGATGGCACAACCAAATCCTTATGTTAATTTCACTGGCAACAACCCACTTGCTCTTAATGCACAAAATTTAGTCCCGGTGGCAGCATTAAAGAGCATCCCATATTTCACTAGAGAGAACCAG
Organism: Taxus chinensis; assembly: GCA_019776745.2. Classification (NCBI taxonomy): domain Eukaryota; kingdom Viridiplantae; phylum Streptophyta; class Pinopsida; order Cupressales; family Taxaceae; genus Taxus; species Taxus chinensis. The sequence continues at coordinate 243,179,904 of CM034146.1, forward strand.
ACTTCTCCTAGTGACCACATTCAAGATATTGCAAATGTTTGTGCAATCCATGAGATCACTGAGATGGAAATTACAGTTAATTTTCTTGCCTCTTCACTCAAGGGAAAAGCTTCACAATGGTTCAGGAGCCTAGAAGCAGGCTCTATTCAAAATTGGGACCATCTGTGCAGAGCTCTTTATGACCAGTTTGGAGAAAAAGGAGATAACATGTCCTTGTTGGAGCAACTGAAAACGATAAAAAGATCTCCTAACGAGTAGTTGATAGATTTCAACCTCAGATTTCAAAGGACCTGGGACATAGCTCCATTGGCTGTAAGGCCCACAGATGCAGGTGCTTTCTTATACTTTCTTAGAGCTCTAAATTCTGATATTACTTTAATGATTCAGTCAATAGGAGGCACAACCTTACCTGTAGCTTATAGCCTTTCCATAGGAGCTGAAAATTGTTTAATTCAGGCTGGAAAACTTGCTCCTAGGCCACCCATGCCTCTATACCTAGAATTAGGAGGCCCAAGCACTAGCCAAATACCCACATTAGCTCCTATACCTACTCCTAGGAATCAAAGTTCAGTTGAAGCCTCCACCTCATCCTCTAGCACCTCAAAATAACTTCAAGAGGTCATGAAATAACTTCAAAACCTAGGGAATGAGTTAGTAACTATCAAGAGGCAACATGCTCAGATTTCTAGGCCATATCAGCCTCAGACTCAGTATCAAGCTAGACCCCCGTATCAGCAAAATAGACCACCAACTCAGGCTGTAAATCAGAGTCAAAACCAAGGAAAACCTCAAGCTGGTAGACCTTTCAGGTCATATGATCCAAACACAACTTCAACATCAAGGGCATTGGTTCCAGCACAAAACAACATGGCACAAGAATATGATTGGTGTTTCCCATGCAATCAGCCACATAATCAATCAATGTGCTTCAATGGTGCACTAAACCAAGCCTTGATGGTACAGACCACTGGTGTGTCACAAGAGTCTAGCCAAGAAGAAATTCAGTAGCAAGGAGCTCAGTAAGAGGCACCTCTAAGTGAAACTATGCTTGTCAATTGGCAAACTGAAGACTTCTATGGAATGAATCAAGCTCCTTCTCAAAGTATAGCTGCCAATACACGGTCCAAGAAGAGAAATATTGGAGAAGGAAAATCACCAAACTCAGGTAATCCTCAATCCTCCATTACTCCACAAGGTATTGGCACTCAAAATTCAACTCCCAATATGCAGAGTCAGTCCAAACCACCTTCCAAATCTACTCAAGCACCGGTTGTAACAACCCATGTGCAAGAGAAAAATGTGCCAAGGAAGGGGAAGTAGAAGGATAACTCATTTAATATCATTGAGAAAATGAAGAAGAAAAATGTGAACATTTCACTGTGGGAGTCACTGGCCATTCCAGGACAAAGGGATCTGTTGCAGACTGCCATGGCCAATTGGTCAAGCTCAAATAATCCCCCTAGCCAACAAGAGAAAGTGTTTTCCAATGCAGCTCAACCTGAGGGAAGCCATGGAGGACAACAAGGTAAAAATTTGAATCCTCCTCCATTCTGTATTTCATTGACTATTGGGGAAAAATTAGTACATAATTGCATGATTGATTCGGGGGTAAGGAGTTCTGTAATGCCCAAACAAATAGCTGATCAATTGGGTCTTCAATACGAAGTCATCTCCAAAGGGGTAGTGCAATTGAATGGGACAATAGTCAAAACTGTTGGAGTCATCAAATATTTGAGCCTCACATTGCATGCCTACCCCAATGTGATTGTATTATAGAACGTATTAGTCATAGACTTGGCACCACATTTTGTATTGTGTTTGTCCATGGACTTCACTACCAAAATTGGAGGCTATTTTTCTACTGAGTGGTCTCATATGATTTTTAGAACAAGGTATGGAGCTAAGGACACAATCAGATCGAAGCCCATAGCAGATTACCACATCGAGTATTATGTTCCCATCCTGATCAATGCCAATTGTTCATCGTTTGATCAGGAGGACCTCCTAAGCACTTGTGAAGAAGATACCAAGGTGGGGTGTATCCCAGACTTGACTCTTGATGAATGGGTGAACAAAAGACATGCTTTTGACACCTATAAGGAGATGAAAGAATCTGATCTAGGAGTCTTCTTTCTGCATGAGGAGAATAATCATATTCCTACATCATTAAGCAAGAACACAAAGATGAAAATGAAGTATGGAAATTGTTCTTTGATGCCTTAAGAAGTAGGAAAGGATCATGAGGAGGTGTTATGTTTTTTTCCCCCAAAGGTATGAAATACTATTCATCTTTCCATTTCCAATTTTCCTTGTTCAAACAACACAACAAAATATTAGGTTTTGGTCCATGGACTGCATTGGGAAAGGAAACATGGAATCAAGAACTTACAGGTGTTTGGTGACATTGAACTAGTTGCTAATCATGTCCAAGGAAAAAATTCTGCCAAGAATGACCTGTTAAATATTTATAAGAACCAGGTATGGGAACTCATTGAGGATTTTGAGGCATTCAACATCAGCTCCATCCCCTCAAGAAGAGAAATGAAGCAACATATAAACTGACAGCAGTTGGGGAAACATTTGACATTGTGGAGAGTATCAAGAATGATAAACATCAGCCCCATATCAAGTTGGTTGTAAGACCAGATGTCTGAGATAACAACACAAGTTGGAAAGTCTTTGAAAATGACCAACAAATTATCAACTTTCTACAAGAAGAAGATGAGTTCTCTTCCAGGAATCAAGACATATTGGAGCAACAATGTGGAGATCAAGTGGTATAGCTAAGGACCAACAAACTACCAAAGAGTTTTGTCACTTTGAAATCAATCTTCAACCCAAATGACCAATTCTAAAAAGAAAATGCAAATATTTAGGTAAAGGGTGAAGATGAGAACCTATTTTTATAGAAGAAGGAAAAACATTGTAGATTGGCAAAGTAAGCACTCAACAAGAAAGATCTGAATTTGTTTAACTCTGTCAAGATTTCCTAGATGTCTTTTCCGGGACTTATAAATATTTAAAAGGTTTCAACCGAAAGCTGGCACAACATACCATTGAGATGGATCCAAGAGCTAAACCTTTCAGACAAAAACAAAGGCCAATAAATCCCCACATTGAGCCTCTCATGAGAAAAGAATTGAACAAGCTAATTGAGGCCAGTATCATCTTTCCTATCAAGCATTCGAGTTGGGTTGCTAACTTGGTGCCTATGAGAAAGAAAAATAGGGAAATCAGGCTGTGTGTGGACTTTCGTGATCTGAATAAAGCATCACTTAAGGACCACTACCCACTCTCATCAATGGAACATATCCTATAAGTTGTATCTAGTTCTGAGAGGTTTTCATTATTAGATGGATACTCAGGTTATAACAAGATAAAGGTGAAAGAGGAAGATCAATTCAAGACAGCCTTCACCACCAAATGGGGAACCTATGCTGATAAGAATATGACATTTGGACTATCAAATGCTGGAGCAACATTTCATAAAGCTATGGACATGGCATTTAAATGCTTAATTAACAGCATAGTCCTGATATATCTTGATGATATCACCATTTTCTCCAAGAATGCTTCAGATTATCTCTTTCACCTTAGACAGGTATTCCAAAGATGTAGAAGGTTTGGGGTGTCATTAAACCCAAAAAAGTGTGTGTTCCTAGCTCATGAAGTGAAATTTTTGGGCCACATTGTCTCAAGGAAGGGGTTGACAATTGATCCTAAAAGGGTTGAGGCCATCTGGACTCTTCCATTGCCACAACATAAAATGTCTCTCCAAAGCTTCTTGGGGAGGATAAACTTTTTTCACAAGTGTATGCAATGGAAAGTTGCAAAAGCTATGGAATGAGGCTAAAGAACCTCAAAGCTTCACTAACTCATCTATGCACCATGAGATTAGAGCTAAACAAGAGAAACTAACATGCAAGAATTATAACTTTGACAAAAACATCAAAAACTAACATGTATACTACTCTCTACTCTATGAAAGCTTAATGAAAGTGAACCTAGTTAGATTCTAAACAATCAAATTGTGTGTTGTTTACTCCTAAACATAGTGAAGAGATCTCTCCAAGTTGGCTACGTGGCCAAGATTTAGATCTTCCCTTACTAACTATATTTAGAATGGATGGAAGATGGAGGAGCTTCAACAATGGAGGATAGCCAAGATCAAATGCCTATTAGCTTGGCTAATGAAAATGAGGTCTAATGCCAATATCTCCAAATGTGAGAGATATTTTTTCATGTAAATAAGGTGTGTGTTTTAGAGGGAGAGGTGACCCTTCTATTTATAGTTTTTCACTTGGGAGTGTTTGGAATTTGGGTGCATGTTGGACCAAAGCTCAACAAGCAATTTTAGATTAGATTAGGACAAACATGCTTTACGCTTAGATAAGCTTGGTTTAGGCTAGTTAAATTTGATTATCAAATGATTAGAGACTCATTGAGATTTGGGAGGGGTCTAGATGACCAATTGTGACTAATAGATAGCCTACGAATCCAATAGAAGTGGTCTAGAGAGAACTAGGGAAGTTCTGAATGGTCGAAAGGAGGAATGTTTAGCTAATAAGAGAGATTTTAGCCAAATAATCTTATTATAGGAGGAATACGACTGAGAAGGTGTCATAAATGGGCATCCGAGAGTGGAGCAAAGAAGGGTTGATTAACGAAGTGTCGTCAATTGGTTGAATGGAGAAAATGCTAAGTGTAAGCATATTTTAGGTGTCTACAACAAGTTTATACCTGACTTTGCTACTCTTATAAAGCCTTTAACAATGATGTTAAAGAAGATTCTTGCATTTAAATGGACAACAGAGGGAAAAGAGAGTATCATAGGCTCCAACTCTCATTAACCCAAACTTCTCAAAATACTTCATGCTATATGATTTTGGAGGGTCAAACACCATCTCAGCCATCTTGGTCCAGCCCAACAATGAAGGTTCAGAGAAACCCATAGCTTTCTTCAGCTAGAGCTTGAAAGACTATGAGGTAAAATACTCTTTCATTAAAAAACATATCCTTGCTGTTATTAGGAGCTTAAAGAAGTTCAGACACTTGGTCTCAAATAACAAGATTAAATTGTTAGTATCTCATGTTGGTGTTAAGGATTTCCTTTTAAATAAGGATTTGAATGAGAAGAGGGTGGGTTGGATCACCTAGTAATGGAATATGATATCGAGATCAAGGTGACAAAACTAGTTAGAGGCAAGGGATTGTGTGAATAGCTCACCTCTAAGAAAAAGGTTGAGTCAATGGGTGAAAAGGAGGTTGTCCTATTTCTAGAGAATAATAAAAAACAATCAACTAATAATGCATCTGCTCCATGTTGGGCCCAAGATTTGGTGCATTACCTTCAAACAGGTCTATGCCCTCTAGAATGGAACAAGGAAAAGATAAGATACTTTAGACTACAAGCTATCCCATATGTGCTTGTTGGCGGTGTCTTGTTTAAGAAGGATATCAATGGTATTCTATTGAGGTGCATTGAGGAAGGCCAAATCGAGAGATTATTTCATGAATTCCATGATGAGGAAGCAGGAGATCACTTTCCCCCCAAGCAACAGCTCTCAAGATCATGAAGGGTGGTTTTTATTTTCCTACAGTGTTCAGGGACTGCTACTCATGGGGCAAGAAGTGGAAAAAAATTGCACTCTTCACAGGACAGGAGAAGCTAGCAGCACTACCCCTTCATCCCATTTCAGTGAATTAGCCATTCATGCAATGGGGGCTAGAATTCATTGGTGTGATCAACCCAAATTCAAGACAAGGCTACAAGTGGATACTTATAGCCACAAATTATTTCACCAAGTGGACTGAAGCAGTGGCACCTTAAGAAGCAAATGAATCCAACATCTTGGATTTTTATAAAGGAATAACCACCAGGTTTGGAGTCCCTACCACTATTATATCAAACAATGCATTGGCATTCCTTGGTATAAGGAACACTAAATGGGCAGTGAAGAATGGTGTGTATCTCAGCACCTCATCGAATTATTACCCTCGGGGTAGTGGCTAAGTAGAGTCCAAAAATAAGAACCTGTTAAGGATTATCAGGACTCTAGATGAAAATAAGAGGACTTGGCATACAAGGCTCAAATCAGCTTTATGGGCTGAGAGGATCACATCAAAGAGGTCCACAGGTAGCTCACCTTACAAAATTGTATATGGAAAGGACACAATATTGCCCATCTCATTAGAGTTTCCCACTTTAGAACTCATGAAATAGTTAGAGATTGTTGAGTTTGAACCCATGGAAATCAGATACACATAGCTGATGGAGGTAGGAAAGGCAAGAGAGCATGCAATGTAGCTCATGGAAAAGGATCAGGCATTGATAAAAAAGAGTTTTAATAAGAAGGCAAGGATAAGGACCTTTCAGGAAGGAGACTTAGTCCTAAAGTGGGATGCAGATAGGGAAAATCCAGGAAAACACTCCAAATTTGATGCCATCTAGAGTGGCCTTTACATGACCACAGAGTGCAAGAGTAGCAATGCCTTCCAGTTGGCTAAATTGGATGGTGAATAATTATATATTCCAATGAACGAGATCCATCTCAAAAATTTCTACTGAATGGGAAGTTTCCATCCCTGTAAATATTACCATAGTATTTTAATTTCCTTAAGTGCATATGCACGTTGTTTTGTTGTAGTGTAGTTTTTGTTTCCCTAAGTGTTGTGGCAAAGGTTCTTTGTTGCTCCAAGTTATGTCGTTACACATCCCAATGTGCCTCCAAGTGGATGTGCTATCCCTTTCAGTATTCATGAAAGCCAAACTCATACTTGCCTATAATAGTTGTTATCTTCAAAATATAGCAAATGCAGAGCAACTAAAAAGTTGTATTCGAAACAGACCATTGAGGGATAGGTGAAAGCCCTGGGTCAACACAATTTTATACTCTTAGAAACCATTTTTTTGATATTTCTTATAAAAATTGAGAGTGTAAATGGTCAGGCTCATGGATTAGAGGTAGGATCAGTATCAGGTCGTCATTCTTGACTCCATGCCCAATGGATATAATAAGGCAACTAGAATTTTCATCTAGTAGGCAGATACCCCTGTGAGTTGCCAAATTGTTATCCATATTTTTCCCCTAGGAAAAATTTGATCAACCACAACCCCGTATAGAAGGAACCAGAGAAATCAAGTTCAAATCTTACAAATAGGTTGGAGAGGGACTCTACAATGGAGTGGCAGTACCTGCGAAAGATCAAATGACCTAGTGCAAGAAGAAATTCAAGAAATGGATCTATTGAGCGAATCTGTGCCTTAAATCCATTCAACGGATTACAGGTGGGCTCAGAAATGGAATAGAAGGGTTGGGGAAGGAGGAGACAATGTCAAAGAAGCTATAAGATCAAAAGAGAAGGAATGGAAAAGGTTCAAATTCTTCATCTTTCAAACGGTTCAAAACGAGTCCAAAAATCAACTAAGTATGGAGGAGACAGCGGACGCTGCCAAGTGTCCAAGCGGCGCATCTCCAAAGTTGAATTCAAAAAGGGAGACTTGAAAAAACGCTAGGCCCCCATGTTTCCTAGACCTAAAGAGAAGGTAGAGTCAATAGCTAAAAGTCAAAAGGTGGATAGGGTGGGCCTAAAAAATACCAAGTATAGAAGTGCTAGCGGAAGCTGCCACGCGTTAGCTTGGCGCATCTACAAAATTTAATCCAAAAACGAAGACCCAAATGAGCGCGGGCTCACAACATTTTTTAGGGTCTAGAAAGGTAAGAGAGGTCGTTGAAAAGTCCAAGAGCCTACGGAGGATTCCACGTGTCAACCCGATGCTCCTCCAAAAGCAAAATCCTAAGTAGGTTTCTAAGTAAGCGCAAAGCCTCCACACGTCTGGTCTCATAAAGGGACAGGGTTGGGGTTGAATAGTCAAAGCATTGAGATAGGCCATCGAAGGGTTTCAAGTGTTAGCACAGTGCTAATTCAAGAATAGAATTAAGGGAAGGTTTCCAAACAAGCACCAAGCCTCCACGTGTCTCTAATCAGATATATGACCCCGCCGAGAAAAAGGACTTCGCCAAAAACATAAAAATTGAGCAAGCTGCTAAGGAAACCACATGCTAGCCCCATGCCACTCTAAAAGAAAAATATAGAGGGTGCCCTTAGACATGCGCCAGCCCTCCACATGTCTAGTTTTAAAAAAAGGGGCCCATTTTTGAACTGGTTTTCTCGTTATTTTGTACGGACCCAATTCAAATTTCAAATGGGCATATCTTTCAACTCGGGGCTCGAAATCCAGTAAATCTGACACCATTGGAAATATATCAGCCTCATCTACACCATGGAGATCTGAAACATTAAGTTTGGATAGGTTAGGTGGGGAAAAAATGAAGAAAAATCTTCAAACCATTAATACAGGATCTATTTTCCCCAAAAAATAGATTGGATTCGATATGATCCATCATTTCCTCCTCATTTGAGGCACTGAACCAATAATTTACGTAGTTAAGATAGATTTGGGGCATATTTTGGTAAAAGGCATTGATGGCAGTGGTTGAGCTTTGAACTGGTTTTCCCACTTCTCTCTCTTTCTCCCCTCTGTGTTGAATCTTTAGAAACAGGGTCGGGACTCATTGTAAAAGGTTAGACATTTATATTTTGTGCCCTCGCTTCTTCTTTTGTTCACAGAAGGATTTGTGGAGATTTTCTAACCTCTCCTTCGGGTTGTAATGAAATTTTTACCTCTTGGCTACTGCAATATATTGTATCGATTCCTGAGAAATAATATATATGTCTATGGATGTTTCTTGACCCTCTCATGTATTCGTTATTGTCTCTATGATCTCTTATTGCGATTTGGTCATCTATGCATGTTGTTTGCATTACATTCATGTGGTCTGTGTTAAATTATAGAATGAGTGTCTAACATTCCTTGGGTGTATCACCTCGTTAGCTTAGGTTTATTTTCTTCCATCTCTCTAACCATGTTTCCTTGGTAGATAGAATAGACTTAGAATAGATCCTCTAAAATTTGTTTGTGTACACCTGAACAAAGAGATAGGAACTGGCCTCAATTCAGAGAGATCTCTCAACTCACAAGGTCCCACACCTTGAGAGATGCTCCATTTTGTGCAATCACACCGAATGCCCCACTTCACACCAAGGCCATTCGGGGTTGCTTTGATTCTGCACTAACAATAGTCAAATAAATTAGACTACCAAATAGTTGTCTATACAAAGTAGGATCAAACTTAGCACATGCGGGTTTACGATCCAATTTCACACTAACTTCAATATAAATTGCAATAGTTTTATAGTAAATCATGTTAATTCTTCTAAGTAAATAAGTATCATACTGAGATTGAGGTGCGATAATAGATTTTTTATCCTTAAATATAACCATTCCTAAAAAATGATTTAGTAGACCTAAATCAGTCATTTCAAAATGTTGATTTAATCTTTCTTTAATTCTAACAATTAAATTTTATCACTACTAGTAATCAACAGATCATCAACATATAGAACAATAATGATAATATGATTATTTTCAAACTTAACAAATAAATCATTATCATAACAACAATATGTGAATCTAAGATCCTAAAATAAACTATTAGTTTTAGCATACCAAGCTCTAGGAGCTTGTTTAATTCCATACAAAGATTTCTTTAGTTTACAGACATATACTTCCTAACCAGGTTCTTCAAAATCTCTAGGTTGATGCATATAAATTTATAGTTTTAGGTCACCATTTAGAAATGCATTTTTAACATCCATTTGGTGAATCTCCCAACCATTTTGAGTAGCTAAAGCTAGAATAATTTTGACAGTTCTCATCTTAACTATAGGAGAAAAAGTCTCAACATAGTCAAGACCAAGTTTCTAAGTGAAACCATGAGCTACTAGCCTTTCCTTGATTTTTTCAATTTGTCCTATAGTATTATACTTGATCTTATACAACCACCTAGATCCTACAATTCTTCACTTAGAAGGAGGAGGTACTAGTTCCCAAGTGTTATTTTCAATTAAAGCATTGTATTGATATTTTATATCCTTGATCCATCTTTCATCTTGATAGGATTCTTCGAAATATTGTGGTTCAACCTCATATAGGGTCATCAAGGCATGATAAGTATGATGACTATGAGTTACCTTTCTTAGGTTAACAGGATGAGAGTCCTTAACAATATTATGAGCCCATTTTGGAATATTGAGATGCAAGACATTTTGAGATGACTCCCCCTTAATATCCATCATATCTAGATTGTGATAATCGACCTCTTGAACTTTTGTTTCCATATTTTTAGGAGAAGGATTATTAGGCTCTATTTTAAGAGAGATAGAGGAGGGCTCACAAGAAGCATCAGAGAATGCATTTTCCGTGACATGAACATTCTCGTTTTCATCATGTTTGAAAGGGTTATAGACTCTTAAACCTTTTTTTTGACAACCATAAACAACAAAAATACAAGAATAGGAGGTTACGTTAATTTTTTTCCTTTTAGCTTTTGGAATGAATATAGAAGCAGGACTACCAACTATTCTTAAGTGAGAGATATTTGGTTTTTTATTTGTCCATATTTCATGAGGATTAGTTTGATGAAGAGATTTTATAGGAACTATATTAAGGATATAAACATTAGTATTCATTACTTTTGCCCATAAAAATTTAGGCACTTTTGATGCATGAAACATAGTCCTAGCCATTTATAAGACAATCCTATTTTTCCTTTTTGCAATGTAATTTTATTGTGGGGAATAGGGATTTTTCAACTCTCTTTGAATCTCACATAACACACATAACTCATCAAAAACAATTCTATCATATTCACCTCCATTATCAGTCCTAAATATTTTTTATTTTTAGATTAGAAGCATTTTCAACAAAGGCTTTAAATTCTTGAAGTTTAGACAAGAAATCGTAATTTTTCTTAATAAAATAAGACCAAGTCATCTTAGAGAAATAATCAATAAAGCATATGGAAAACAAAGCTCCATTGAGACCAGGAACTTCAAGTGGACATATTACATCATTGTGAATCAAATCTAATAGATGAGAGGAATTTGGATCATGTTGTTTATGAAAAGGTTCAACATGTTGCTTACCACGTAGGAAAATTTTACATGTTTCATGATCAAATTTCATCTTAGGGAGACCAATTACAATATTTAGGTGAGACATTTTTTTGGTTGTTAAAAATTACACCCGTGGCTCAGGTCTGGAAGAAATGAGTTGTTTGAGTCAACAAAGGGATTATCTTTAATTTGTGGGACCTTGCGCGCTTAAGAAAACCTCCAAAGAAGGCTAGTTCCTCTACCTATTTCTACTACTACTACTCCTCCTAATGATGAAATTGAAATCTAAGATAATAATGCCAAGGGACCAAAGATAGAAGGATAAAATGAAATGGAAAAATAAACTAAGGAAAGTGATAGCACTAGAAAAAGTTGGATGAACACTATCTATTTTGAGCAGAAAAAAATGAGGAAGCATAAAAGAAGGCTAAGCAGGCATAGACAAGACCAAACATGCATTCACATGATCGACTTCATGAAACACAACTAAAAATGGAGCTACAAAGGATTTATGGTGACATAACAAGCACACAATGTAAACAGAAGGCAAGAAAGAAGAATATAGACATGTTAAGGCAGATAATAGCACAAAACGATGCTTCTATTAATTCCAGGTATGCATAGTTGATTACAATGGCATCTGCAAGCCAATTTCCACATACATGGACTAGATCTGGAGGTCTGTGACTCAAAATGCAGAGATATGGAATCCTTAGCTAACACTAAAGGATTCAAAATTTCCAACCCTTTACAATGAGCAAAGCTCTTATATTTATAGATGAATCAATGAGAGAAAAGAGGGGAAGGAGGGAAAATACAATTTGAAAACTCAACCACTAGTAATGAACATTTGCAAATCCACTTACACTCTATCAAATGCGCATCTCCAAGTATTTATGGCATGTTGGAGAAGAAAGGGTGTGAGATATGAAGTAAATCATGTGGTTAGAGCAACCAGATATTCTCTTTAATAGCCAAAAAGATTAACTCTCATTTCTCACCTACCAAATCTTGCTGAAATTTGAATTTGAATATCATGCATTGTAGATGACATCAGCAGATTTCAAATGAGACTGGGCACGCATGTGTCAGAGATCTAGAACAGAATTTATGGATGTTAGAAGTCTACAGGTTGCTCTAACACGTAATGACATGTGGCACGCGATAATTGATTGAATGGACCGATCAACTATGCAGCCACTTTGTCATTTTCTATCATGTTTCAAGCAATGATTTGTCTTCAGGGTTCGGTGCCCATCTGGCACACTTTGATTGGTTGTGTGAAGCAAAATCAATGTCTGACAGATGCCACATGGCTCAGAAGGGTGCAAAAGAAGGTGTAAAGGCATACGCGTGGAAGAGTGAGGTGCGGAAGGAAGATAGAGGAAGGGCATGCACAAAAGTGACACGTGTGGGAGAAATGGGAGAAATACCTAAGGAAGAAACATATGGTCAAGGCACAACCATTACAAGGTAATGTGTGGTGGAAAGGAAGAAGGGTGCGTGAGGAGATCAAAGACTTAGCTAATTTTGGGAAGAAATTCCAAGGCGCACGTGAAGGATGCACTAAATGTTGGGAAGAAAGTGGATGCATAGAGAGTTCATGTGAGGGGGAAATGGAACAAAGAGGAAAAGGAAAATAAACTATGAAGTAAAGGAGCATGCAATGGTGTGTGAAGAATCTGTGACCAAGGTAATGTGCCAAAGGAGCAAATGAGGAGCATGCAAGCTACAATATAGAACTAAAAATCTAGAATGTGAATACAAGTTGTCCAAATAACTAGAGGAGTTATTTAGATAACAATTTTGGTGAATTTTAGGGCCATCTTCCTGCTAAATGAAGGATATCAGTATCCTGGAGCATCTGTTGGGCATGGTTTCTACTATGTGATCATGAAATTCTGATTTGAAACCTTGAAGAACTACCCTTGAAGTCACTTGATGAATCATTTTTGAACTCTATTCTAAATCCTGTCGAATTACTGAAAAACTATTGGAAAACACTGGCATCATGGAAGCAACAAAAGAGCACACACAAGAAGCATGTGGGTAGAAAGAACTATGTACAAACAAGACAATGTGTGCGCAATACACTTAGAGGAGTTGAAACTACTCTAATATATATAAAGTGATGCAGTATTCTTAATGAAAGGGTTTGAGATAGATCCCATTAACTGGGATTGAAAGCACACCTCCATCAAGATGAGATAAATCAAAAGAGTTATCCTTGTTGAAAGAACTAATAACATATGGGCCACTCCAAAGTGCATCAAAATTTGAATGGCACCCTAGTTTAACTATGTCATCATCAGATTTTAAGACTAAGTCTCCAACTTTCAAATTTTGAGGCCCATCCTTTCTGTCTAACCACTTTTTTGTTGATTGTTGATGTTATTCTAGCTTAATCATTACGGATTTTCTAAGTTCTTCAAGTTTAACCAGTTCTACTATTATGATCTCTCTCTGGTCCACACCTTTAAACTCTAATTGTTGAGCAAGCTCTAATGAAGGTATCTCAAGAGATAAGGGGATTCTATCTTCATTACCATAAACCATATTATAAGGTGATGTACTTATTACCTTCTTTACCATGATTCTATTTGCCCAGAGCACGTGCAAGACCTTTGTATGCCACTATCTTTGGTTGATATTCATATTATGCTTCATGATTCTGATCAGGTTCTTGTTCGTTGATTCTGCCAGACCATTTCCCTGAGGGTAATAGTTAGAAGAAGCCTTTAGATAGATACCTAGGATAAATTCCCAACTAGAAATCCTAGTACCAAGGAAGGCCTTTTCATTATCAGAGATGATTGTTTGAGTAATGTCAAACCTTGTCACAAGAACCTCGAGAAAGCCAAGAATGACTGACTTGGTTGATTCCCTAAGCGTGGCAGCTTCTGTCCATCTAGTGAAGTAGTCTAGATAGTTGTCAACACTCACTTATGATCATCACTTGAAGGAAGATTGATCATGCCTATGAAGTCAAGACCCCATTGCACAAAAGGTTGATCCACTTGGATTGGTCAGAGGGGAAGCGTTGCCAATTTCTTCTTTCCTACAAAGAAAGCACATTATTTGCATTTCATGACCCACTTGTGCACATCTACAAACAAGGTATGCCAAAACAATCCTACCATTATGATATTTATTGATGTAGTCTTGGTAGAGAAGTTTCTACCATATAATCCATCTTGAAATTATACTAACATCTTTTAAGTCTTTATGCTATCAATACACCTCAATAGCACACCGTCAAGATTCCTTTTGAAGTGAAGGCCATCAATGAGCACATATGGAATAGATTGCAACCTCAAATGTCTTCTCCTTTCTTTGTTTAGACCAGGAGAGAATGCACCCTCAGAAAGGAATGTGGTCATATACTTCATCCAGTTGTGTGCACCAAGGAATTCATTCTGTTCAAGTTCTACGCGAGGGAGATATTCATGCAAAAACAATGAAATATCAAGTTCATCCTGCACATCCTCAAAAATATATTTGTAGAGAATGCTACCTCTTACCATCTTCGTGACTTTGATAGTCACATAATACTCCATGATTTTTGTCACCCATCGTGTTATCTTCTCGTTAATCTCTTCTCCCATGATCAAGTCTCTCACACTTATGTGCAAAACTAACACCTTGATGTGTTTTGTGGATAGCATGCTCTTAAACTTCTTGAGCATGCACATAATGGCATAAACATGTTTCTCTATGTGTTTTTATTTCAATTCATAGTTCTTCAGCATTTGACTAAAGAAAGCCACTGGCTGCTCCAGTCCTTGTTCATTTTCTTTTGTCATGACAACAATAACACTTGAATCAATGCCATAAGCATAAAGGATGAAATAATTTGAATAATCTGAGTTGATGAGTGTTGGCACTCAATTAATTTCTTTCTTGATCTTGTTCAAGCTCTATCTTCCTTCTGGTGTCCACTTTAAGGTTATGTCTTTCTTAAGCATGAGGGTTATGGGATGAACCATTCCTATAAAATTAGGAATAAAATGCCTAACAAATTTTATTTTTCTGAGGAAGGACGGTAAGGATTTTTTGTGTGTCGGCAGGAAAAGAGCCAGGATGGCTGAAATGTGCTCAGGATCAATCAAAATCCCATCCTTTGAAACCACATGGTCTAAAAGCTTTCCCTACTCCACAAAAAAATTTCACTTCTTGGGGTTAAGAGATACCCCAAACTTTCTACATCTTTCAAATACTTTCTCCAAGTGCACCATGTGATTTGCTCCCTACTTTGAGAAGACTGTAATGTCATCTAGGTAAACCAAGATGAACTCGTTGATGTAACTTTTGAAGGCAATATCCACGGCGCGATGAAATTTCGCACCTACATTTGACATACCAAAGGGAATATTCTAATATGCATATGTTCCCCACTTGGTTGTAAAGTTCATTTTGTATTGATCCTCTTCTTTAAATAAGATTTGATTAAAACCAGAATATCCATCGAGCATTGAGAATCTCTACGTGTCAGCCACAGTCTGCAAAATATGCTCCATAAATGGCAAAGGATAATGATCCTTCAATGATGTCTTATTTAAATATTTGAAATCAACATAGAGTCTGATTTTACCGTTGTTCTTGTGCACTGGAACTAGATTCATGACCCAGGTAGATTATTTGATAGGAAAAATGATCCTCACCTAAATGAGTTTAGACAGCTCTTTCCACATGAGGGGCTCTATCTTCAGATTGAATGGTCGTTTCTTTTGTCATATGGGCTGGATACTAGAATCAAGGTCAATTGACTGTTGAGAAACACTTGGATCAAGACCTTTGAGGTATTCATACTACCATGATAATATATCACTGTATTTTTTACAGAGAGATATAAAGTCCTTTTTCATCATGCGTGCAAAATTTACTGAGCACCAACTCCTTTCTGGTACAATAGTGACAGGAATGCATTCTTATTTTGTTGCACACATGTACTTTTCTTCACCCTTGAACTCATCATTAGGGCTAAAAATTTTCTCTAAGGTGACCAACCCTTTAGGAATTTTTTTCGTCTTGAGTTGTATCACTTGATCACCATAGTTGTCATGTAATTCAGCTTACATACTTAAAGAGAACTCAGTCTCATTCTGGATAACTTAGACAATCTGTGTGTCACTTTCAAACACTTGCTAGCTGATGTTGTTGTTTGGAATATATGGCCTGATTACCATCTTGACATGTTGCGCGTTTCCTTTAACAAAGTCCTTTGCAGGAGAGAAGTGCTAGCAAAGCGCATCCATATGATTAGATTCTTTATTCATCTTCCTTGGCACCACCTGCAATTTTAAAGAATCAAATCCCCCAAGGATGTCCCAAAATCTATGTTATAATATTTGAGAAGCTCATTCTTTTTCACGCATTTTTTGGTGACCTAGTGGATAACCAATTATGTGTCCCCAAAAATATACACCACCTTGATCTATTTCTTTTCCACAATCAAAAGACCATGCACCATCACCTCATGTTATACTATGTTGTTGGAGCATGTGAAATGCAACATGTGTGCAAATAATAACTTATCATCCTTGTGAGAAATGAGAACAATACTTGCGCCCGTACAATTTCTGCTTCAAAATCCATTGAAGTATAACTTCTACAGACCTGTGGTTTCTTCATTCCATTTGATCATGCATGGTAGCACAACTTATTCTTTAAGGAAGCAATAGGTTTCATGCCCAGTTTCAAAAGATTCAAGATCTTCATCATATGGATCAAATTTTTGGTGCCTCTCCACCCACTCATCTAACATTAAATCAGGAAGACCAAGAGGGACAGGTTGTTCTTAACAAACTAAAACTTGTTCATCTTGGATTAAGAAGTTGACTTAAAGAGGGGAAAGGTCATATCACTCTACATCATAGGAGAATATTATCTCAGCTTGTATCGTGAACCGGGTACCATACCTTGTCTTGAGTAACATATGGGACCAATCAAAAGACAACTAACTACCCAATTTTGTAGTAAAAGCTCTTGACAGAAAAAGGGAAAACAAAGAAGGTAGGTCAATGATTGACACATATTGAGTTATTTTGATACTTTGACATTCTTGGAGGGTCAACTCAAGATCCTTGATGATTCCTAGAGTTGTAATGATTAAGCCATCAATTTGCAAGACTCCTTTAGACAAAGGGATGTACTTGAGACCTAGGACATCAGCCATTTTCTTTGGCATGACAGAATTAATAGTTCCCGAGTCAATCATGAAATTATAGATGAGATGTTTTCATATGATCAAGGACATATAGAAGGGTGGGGTTTTGACAACCTTACTTGTTTCTCCTCTTCTTGGTAGATGTTGACAGCAGCACATAGTTTTTGAACAGTTGGATCATCGTGTAGAATTTAGGCTAGAGCTTCATGCAACATGTCGCACTGAGATGGAATGGTCAGGGCATCCTACATTTTGACATTTATATTTATCTTCTTCATCTAGTCCACAATGTTGAATGGAAGGCCCGTGGATTTGTGCATTTGGGGCACAACAACATCTTTCTTTGATTGTTCAGGCATGGAGGCAGGGGTGTTATTTGGAGCAGAGGCTTGACCTAACAAAAGAGGGGTGCACTCTGCTTCAGAAGGAGCATTTCTCAGAATCTCATGCATATGAACCTTTGCACCTTTATTGTTGGATACCTTGGATGAATCTTTCTACTTTTGAGGATCAGCATGTATGATAGGAACTTAGACTCACATGCTAGACTTAAGCATTCTCTTCTTGTACCTTGTGTTAAATACAACCTGGGCACGTGCAGTCTGTTTACATCATCTGTAGCTTGATAAATTACATAAAATTCCTTAGAACCAAATAATATCAAATTGGGTTTAGGAGGAGCTTATATCTTTTCTTGATTTTTGGGCTCACTTACACTTATAGAATGTTCATAATTAGAAGCATTCTGGATCAGATAGGCTTGTGCACGTACAACATTAGCACAATGATACTAACTGTGAGGCATGTTGTAAGGAAAGCAACATTCAGACTCTTGATCCATATTGTTTTGAACTAGAAAAGTGCTTGACTTGTTCTGGGTGTTGGAAGAGGTTGTGCTAGAGGGACAACTTGCAAGGGAAGATGCACATGAGCATGCCATCTATCATTTTTTTTATTCTTCCCATATCAATGGTTTCCATACTAATTCCGCCAAAACTGATTGTTTTGATTATGCACCTGATTAGAATTGTTTATAAAGGCTTGCACCTGCTAATTTTCTAAAGATACAACTTTATTAGATAAGTTCCTAATCGGGGCCTTCATCTCTTCATATTATTTCTGCTACATAGGAGAGTAGGATGTGGATGCAATAGGTTGCATGCTCTGCATAGGAAAAGGAGCAATAGAAGGATGGGGAACTGAATAAATTTCTAGGAATAAGGGTGCGGGAGGTCTAGAAGCCAACTTTCCCTCCTGGATGAGACTATTTTCTTCCCTTATTGCAATGTTATAAGTAGCAGGTAAAGTTCTTCCTCCCATGGATTAAATCATGACTGAGATGTCACTATTAAAATGCTTTAAATAATATCAAAAATAATGTTGGGTTGTAGGCCTTACCACTTGAGGAATTCTATCCCAAGTCTTCTGGAATATGATGTTGAAATCATTCATCTACTTATTGGGTTCCCTCCTTGTTGTAGTCAGTTGTTCCACTAGAGATAGGTGATCTGATTTTTCTTCAAAATAGTTGCATAGAGGTGTTCCAAGCTCATCCCATGTGGACATAGATACAAGTCTCATGCCATGGTACCATTGGATCACTTTTTCTTTGAACAAATCCACAAGTAGTCTGATAGCTAAATCGTAATGTGTGATTAGATAAACATAGCACATGTTTGCTACATATTAGATATGCTCAATATGGGTGATTGTATTCTCACAAGTGAAGTATGTGATACTTTTGAGTGCATATGTTGGTATATCATGTTGTGTATTGAGATTGAACGGGATTCCACCAATGAAACTAGAAAATTTCTTTAGAAGAGTAAGTTGTAACGCCATGGCAGGGTGCATAGGTATGTTCTTAGGAGGTTTTTAATCTATACGATGCACTAGAGATGGGGATGCACGTGAGGGAGCTCTGTTGCGTGTGATTCTTGCCGAAAGCTGGAGATATTCAAAGGATCCTTCAGTTACATCACTCTTTCTCATATGTACTCTTCTCATAAAAGGTTCTCTAGCTACTAAAACAATAGATTTGAGTGTTGGGAGTCACCAAATGTGTTGAAATGAGCCTCCAAAGGATGGAAATTGCTAAGTCACACACTAGAGTTAGCAAATCTGAAATAAAATATTTCAATGTTAGTCTCACTGAGCATGCTAGAAATTGTTGGTTGTTCAAACTTGCACCTGTGGCTCAAGCCTAGAAGAATTGAATTGTTTGGGTCAACAAAGGGACTGTCTCCAAGTTATGGGACCTTACGTGCTTGAGACAGATCTCTGGAGAAGGTCAGTTCCTCTACCTATTTCTACTACTACTGCTACTCCTAATGTTGAAATGGAAATCTAAGCTAATAATGCCAAGGGACCAAGGATAGAAGGATGGCATGAAATGGAAAACTAAACTAAGGAAGGTGATAACACCAGAAAAATGGGATGCACACTTTCCATTTTGAGTGAAAAATAAGGAGGAAGCATAAAGGGAGGTTAGGCATGCATAACACAGACCAAAGATACATTCACATGGTCAATTTCATGAAACACAACAAAAAATGGAGCTGCAAAGGATTTAAGGTGACACAACAAGCACACAATATAAATAGAATGAAAGAAAGAAGAATATAGACACATTAAGGCAGAGAATAGCCACAAAATAATGCTTCTATTACTTCTAGGTATGCATAGTTGGTTACAATGGCATCTACAAGCTGATTTCCACATACACGAATCAGATCTCGAGGTCTACGACTCAAAATACAAAGATATGGAATCCTTAGCAAACACTAAAGCATCCAAAATGTCCAACCCTTTATAATGAGCCAAGCTCTTACATTTATAGATGAATTGCTGAGAGAAAAGAGGGGAAGGAGGGAAAATCTGATTCGAAAACTCAAACACCAGTAATGAATGCCTTCAAATCCTTCCACAATATGTCAAATGTGCATCTCCAAGTTTGTGTGGAATGTTGGAGAAGAAAGAGAGTGAGATATGAAGTAAACCAGGTGGTTGGAGCAATCATATCTACTCATTAATGGCTAGAAATGGGTTTTCCCATTTTTCACCTACCAAATCCAACTGAAATTTGAATTTGAATATCATGTACTATACAAAACATCAATTTTTTTTGAATGAGACTAAACACACATGTTTCAAAGATTTATAACAAAATTTATGGCTCTCAGAATCCTATAAAATGCTTTGACACACAATGACACATGGTGCGCGCTGATTGATTAAATGGATCAGCCAACTGTGCAATCACTTTCTCATTTTCTGCCACGTGTCAAGAAATGAGTTGTCTTCAGGATTCGGTGCCTAGCTAGCATGCTTTGATTTGTTGTGTGAAGTACAATCAATGTCTAACAGATTCCACATGGCTCAGAAAGGTGCAGAAGAAGGCAAAAAGGCATGCGCATAAAAGAGTGAGGTGCGGGAGGAAGACAAAGGAAGGACGCATGCAAAAGTGACGTGTGTAGGAGAAATAGGAGAAATACCTAAGGAAGAAACATATGGTCAAGGTGAAGTTATTACAAGGTAATGTGTGGTGGAAAGGACAAAGGCCACATGAGGAGGCCAAGGAATTAGAAAATTTTGGGAAGCAGGTCCAAGGCGCATGCAAAGGATGCACTAATTGATGGGAAGAAAGTGGATGCACAGAGAGTTCACATGAGGAGGAAATGGAATAAAGAGGAAAAGGAAAAGAAAAGGTGAAGGAAAGAAGGAACGTGGAAGGGCATGTGAGGAATCTACAACCAAGGGAATGTGTCAAAGGATAAAACGAGGTGCGTGTAAGCTATAATATAGAACCATAAAGCCATAATGTGAATATAAGTTGTCCAAATAAATAGGGGGGCTTATTTGGATAACATGTTTCATACAAAATTCTCAAATTCACATGACCTAATATTTCATGCCAAAGTTGAAGATCATTTCTTGAAGAAAAATAAAAGCAATATTCAGAACCAAATCCATCAAAAATATATAAATTATTTTTTGTATACAAGATGCAATAACATTAATGAATTCATCTTTTACATAATATTTCTCTTGCAACAATAAAACTTTATAGTTTTCATTAGTTAACTGAGAACAAGATAAAAAGTTATTTTTCATCTGAGAAACATAGAAAACATTCCTAATTATTCCATTTTTTTTAGTTTAACATTTCCACAACCTATAGATCTAATGATGGAATTATCTCCTAGATATATATTTTTGATTAACTAAAATTAAACTAAACTATGAAAGTATAGTCACTAATTAATCTAAATAGGAGGACTAAAACACTGTATAAATAAAACTAAAATAGTATGGAACAATTGTAATTAATTATTCTAAATGAAATAAAACCCTAAGTATTCAAGAGAATGAAAGGAAATGGCTTAGCTGATTCGAAGAGACTTTCGCAAGTTGTCACAGGTCTAGAAATAAAATATGGAAGTGCAGACAATCACTCATAAGTCCTGCGAAGACCAGATCTAGAAGATCTGAACTAACTAGGGTGCCTGGGAAGGTACTGGGGCACCCTGGTTTGCATATTAGGTGCCATGGTCTCTGTAAATGCTCGAAATCTAAATTTTGTATGGTCACAGGATGATCCAATACTATCTATCTATCACACTGGATTCATTAGACTGCTCTAAATGTGGTGAATAACCAAATGACAATCTGCAATACAAAAGGAAGTATCAAACCCTAGAAAAAATAAATATTAAAAATGAATGGGTCAGACTGACCTCATCTGCTAAACTAGTGGTCTTATCAACAATCACTGCACTACATTTCAAACGCAGATGTAGTTCTGGTGAGTGTGTGCATGTCTTCCCTAGGTGCTCTCGTGTCAGTCGCACTTTGTGAAGTAGGGAGCAATAATAACTATAGAAAATGTAATAGTATGTGTGTATGGAATAGAATATAATCCCTCCTCCTATTTTGTTTGTGTTAATGTAGATCTCCTAGCTTTGATGCATAACACTATGTGGATGTAAGTGATGCCTA
The DNA here is from genome assembly GCA_019776745.2 of Taxus chinensis. NCBI lineage: Eukaryota > Viridiplantae > Streptophyta > Pinopsida > Cupressales > Taxaceae > Taxus > Taxus chinensis. Next base: position 243,202,087 of record CM034146.1, read on the forward strand.
ATGGATTGATAGTAGTATGTGACATCAGGACCCACATTATGGTTTTATAACTTTATATTTATAGGGTTCTCAAGCTTAATTTTGTAATTAACCCTAATATGGCCAATTGAGAAAAGGATAAGGATGAAAAATGGATAGAAAGGCCCCAAAAATAAGTGGGAAAAGAGAAACATAGACCAGGGTGCCCAAGGTGGGACCAGGGTGCCCCGAGGCGCCCTAGTACAGGCCTCGACACCCTAATTTCGGATTAGAATGATGGGGCAGTTGCAAAACAGGTGGATAAGTATAGAAAAATATGTGGAAATGATGAAATAAAATATATGAAGAAGATTTCCAAAAGGTGGGATTAATTAGTACTTTATTCACTTGAGAACCTTCTAAATAGTAGTATAAGACTAGGATAAATAATGTCTAAAGTGCATGATTTTGTGTCTACATTTTGCCCCTACTTTATGTTGGTGAGCGGAAAGCTCGATAACATAAAGTAGATAGAGATACGTACCTAATATCCATGTGGAGTGTAGAAGAAGACGTGCCGATGGACTAGACTCAAGCGTGGAATGAAAAAAAGAAAAATGTGGAGGAGCGTAGATTCTAAAGATGAAAAATGCACATAAAAAGTGATGAGATTTAACCTAGGGTGGAACGTGTGTGTGGTTATTGTTGTGTGTAGTGTACCTACATGGTTAGTAACGGAAAGTTCCTATAGCAGTGTGTTATCATTGTCGTTGTTGTTATCATTGTTTTTGTTGTTGTTGTTTCCCCTAATCTCATTGTTTATTTCTCATACGGTCAGACCTGCAAGAAGAAAACAATCAAGTAGTCAAATATGTATGTATGTAAAAATGGTGTGTAAAATACGCATGTATATAGAAATGTGTAAACTACAAAAATGAAAAATATGTTGAAATAAAAGTGTAAATGGAACATGTGCACCTGATCCATGTTGGGAGAAATGGTGTAGAAGGATATCCTATACTATCGCGAGTTTTTTAGGTGATCTCACGCCACCCTAGCTAAAGAAGTATATGGAGGAAATGCTCTGTGTCCTTCAACCTTTAACCATTTATTCTTAAATGTGTTAAGAGATCTCTATATTTTCCTGGTTTTTTGGGAGATCTGATGCCACTGGATGGAGTAGTGTAGAGAGGCACACCCATTGTAATCCCCAAGCCTGTAACTGCTCCATAGAATTGTCGAAGGACACCATGTCCTATAGAGGCCATTGTGTATGGAGTTCGTAGACTGGTCTGAACTCACTCGTTGTATGTAAACCCATAATGCCAAGGGTGGAAATTGCATTGTATAGAACCGGTATAAATGAGCTATGTTATTAAAAAACCCTCAATGATAACCCCTCTCTTTGGGGGCACATGCAACATTGCTGAAAGGAAAATGCAGCCCTAAAAGAGGACCAACCGCACTCTGACTTGTAGAACTCTACCATGCAAGGGGAAAGGGGAAATGCTTGGTAGATACAAAGGTGTGCACAAAAGGGGATGGCTATCCAAAACACGTGTTATTTAGAAAACACATACATGCAAAATGAAAAGTGTAAAATTCGTAGACAATGTAAGAACTACCAAATAAAGTAGTGTAAACATGCAAGAAAACAAGAAGACCGCACAAAGCGGGTTACAAACATGGCACATCACTCATGATGTCGCAAGACACACAAGGTCATCATGGCTGCAAACAATAGGCAAGTGTGCGCACAAGCAAAGTGTAAAGACCACACATAAAGGAAAACAATGTAGACAAGTAGAAACATAGAGGTGGTCATGGAAACATGTAATCCTGCAAAACAAGTGTTGCACATAGAACACCCGTATGTAAGGGAATCTAGTGTAGTATGTAGAATGTATATGATGAATAGATGTGTTATGTGACTCATGTAATGTAGGAAATGTAGGGTGTGTAGACTATGGAAGATGCAGTAATAGGTGTGGATAGCATATGGAGTGATAACATGTAAAGCTAGACTCATATATAATGTAACCTAGCATAAATGTAGAATAGGTGGATGAAAATGGAAAACTAGACTCATATGTACTAACGACTAGTCTAGTATATGAAAAATGTATGTTATGAAGATGTGTAATGTAGAGGTGTAGGATAAAAGGTGTGTATGATAGAATGTAAGTGTGTAGACCCTATAGTGCAGTGTGTGGGAATCAGTGTAATGGTGATCCCTCAACAGTCTAGTGTGAATCGAAGCACAAGAGTGTGTCATTAGGTATTGAGATTACTAGGATGTATAAGAGTGGTGACTAGGAAGCTATGCGGAGGAAAGGGGTGGGGGAACGTAAGTGTGCCTCATGATGGGTTTCCCCCAGTGATAGCGTGACTAAGAAACTCCATCAAGCAGATCATCATTCTCATGATCAAAAACGACTGGAGCCGCATCAAAATCTTAATAAGTGATAGAATGAGGAGGATCATAGAGGGATGAAGTGCGGTGAAGGTATAGGCATTCATCACGTATTCTTTATCTATAAAAGTGATTGGTTGGAAGCCATGGGCACGCCAACGTGAAATGTTAGGAACATATATGGGAGAGGAATCATTAGTAATAGAGATAGTGCCGAAGGGCATGGGGAACGAAAGTGAAAAATGGAGCGGGTCAAGTGTACCTCCAATATAATCGAGCCAATATTGTCCTAGTGGAAATGGTGAATCACGAGGGATGCACGCAACAAATAGTGTCAGATGAAAAACCCATAAGTCATAAGCCTTTGTGGTATGGAAGTAGCCATGATAGAGATGTGGTAAATGAAGGGGTGGTAATATGTCATTAAGCGTCAAGTCAAACCTAGGTAAACAATCACATGTACATATAGTATTAAAACTAGCATGATCGAAAGGGATATGTTCCTAGAATGTCCTATTGATGTATAATGTGCATGTAAAGGGGGGTTATGAAACTATTTCTAATGTAGAATGAGATGAAATTGCATCAAAACTATTGATAGATCCCTTATATAGGACCATAGCATTAATGGATGGAGGGTTTTTAAACCAGTATTCACCTGGGTCGTCAGCTACAAATGTTTCTTCAAAATAGGAATTGGCCACACCGAGAGGAGTAAAATCAGCCTGTCGTAATGACTCATTAGTTTTTTCTATAACATTAACCTCATCGTCAGACTCAGTGGAAACATCAATATGTGCATCATTGGTTTGGGTAGCACTATCGAGGACATTAGTAGGTGGTGCGGGAGTGGGAGGGGTATCAGAAGTAGAGGATGGCTGAGGTGGAGCACTAGCAGGTAAAAATACAATGGGTGAAATGATAGCCTAAGTGTGAGGAGTAATGTCAGGAGTAGTGGAGGTGGGTACACAAGATTGACTAACATCATATTTATCGAGGTTAGCATATGGGATGCGTTGTGGCAGTGGAACAAGAATAGAGGTGACGAGATGAATGCGACAATATTTGAATGGTTCAGGATCAGAGGTGATAGTGTGTTCATAGCCATCATGAGGGAATTTGACACATTGGTGCACATTGGATGGCATGGCTTGCATGATGTGAATCCAAGGTCAACCTAATAAGATATTAAATTGGAAATAAGCATCGAGGATGTATAATTTTGTGAGAACGATTTTAGGTCCAACCTAAATATGGAGAGAAATAGTGCTTAGACATGTGTGAGTGGAAGAATCATAACCACATATGAGCGTGGAGTTGTGGGATATGAGATTATCATTGATACCTAATTGTTGTAGGAGAGTATGGGCAAAAAGGTTAACTACAGACCCATTATCAATGAGGATGCACATAATACAAGTATTACTAATGACAACATTAATGAGTAATGGTGTACAAGGGTTATGTTTGGCAAAGGGAGATATATCCTCATCTGTAATAGAGATAGAATGGGGAAAAATATAGAGAGACTGAATGATATGTGCAAAATCTTTGGTAGAGTGGTCACATTAAACATGAATAGTGTGGAGGGTAGCCTCAATTGTGGTTCGACAATCTAGCACATTGCATAATAAGTCATAGAGTGATATCCTAGCCGGTGTATTATTGAGTTGATCAATGATGTCGTAGCCTTTGGAAGTAGATAATGGAGTGGTAGGTGTGACGGGTGGTGGCAGAGAAATGGGTGGAGTGACTGGTGGAGTAAGGCAAGTACGACAAGTAGTAACTACATTGATAGATGGGTTAGACGGAGGTGTGAAAAAGTGAGGGGGGTGTTGTGTACACACACGCATGAAGTCAGTGGCATAAGTTACTGTATTAGTGACTTTGTTAGGTGTATATGTGGGATAAGAAGATTGGGCCATAACTTGGTAAGGAGATTACATGGTGCAAAAAGGTGTGAACAATGAATGCAAAACCCTAGAAGGTGCTAAAAAGAGATGTCGGGTTCATCAAAATGATTAACTAAAATTAAACTAAACTATGAAATTATAGTCACTAATTAATCTAAATAGGAGGACTAAAATGTTGTATGAATGAAACTAAAACACTATGGAATAATTGTAATTAATTATTCTAAGTGAAATAAAACCGTAAGTATGTAAGAGAAGGAAAGGAAATGGTTTAGCTGATTCAAAGAGACTGTCGCAGGTTGCACCAGGTCTGGAAATAAAATTTGGAAATGTAGACAATCACTTAGAAGTCTAGCGAAGACCAAATCTAGAAGATCTAAACTGAATGGGGCACCTAGGAAGGTGTTGAGATGCCCTGGTCTGCAGATTAGGCAGCCTGGTCTCTGTAAATGCTCAAAATTTGAATTTTGTATAGTCGTAGGATGATACGATGCTTTGTCTATCTATCACACTGGATTTGCTGGACTGCGTCAAATGTGGTTGTTAGTGTAAAATCACAACACCCCCAAATGAGTCGTCAGATCTTCTTTTCTAAGGTAGATTCATTTGGTGTGATTCGCATAACATTGATTTTCCCCCCAAAGTGTGGGACTTCACAGGTGGGAAAAACTCTCCAAATTAAGGCTGGTTCATACTCCTCTTTTTAGGTGTATTCATGAAATTACAGAGGATATATCATAAATCCTACTCTATCTTTCCAAGGAGACAGAGTTGAAGAAGGGATGCAACGCAAATAAAACTTAAGCTACCAGGTGATACACCAAAGGAGTGATGAACAATTGTTTTGATGGTAGACAGAAACCAGAAGAATGCAACACAAAAAACATGCACAAATAACCAAAGTTGTAATGAAGGATCAGAAGACAAAAATTAACACAGACAGGGATGAAGATCACCCACAAAACATGTATTATTGCTCTCATGGCTTGATACGATGCATTACAATAGTAACAAGGTGAATTTGCATTTACAGTCTATATGGGAGGTCTAAAACTCCACGAATTCATTTTCTAAGGGGAAGAGGGGATCCTGCAAAAATAGAAGAATGTCCAACCCTTTACAATAAGTCCAGACCCTGTATTTATAGATTCAATCAGAGAGAAGAAAGAGAGAGAGAGAGAAGTGTGAAAAGTGGGTCGAAGCTCAACCACTGCTATTAATGACCCCTACAAAATCTACTCCCAAATCTACCTTGATTGCATCAACCACTGGTTCAGCACCTTGAGGGAAGAGGAAATAGCAGAGCAGATCGAATCTGAACTAGTTGTTGAGGTAGATAGATCTGCATTAATTTCCTTGAAGATGTTTTCTCCGTTTTCATTTACCTAACCTCCCCAAACTTAAATTTTAAGATCACCATGGCATGGGTGAAGCTGATATCTTTCCAATGGTGTCAGATTTGCAATATTTTGAGCCATGAGTCAAAATATATGCCCCTTCAAAGTTTGTATCGAGTTCCTATAACAGAGCGGGAAAACCAGTTTGAAAAATGGGCCCCCTCCTTAATATGGGACATGAGGTTGGCTAGTGCATGTCTGTGGGCAGCCTCTGTATCTTTCTTTTGGAAGAGCGCAGGGCTGACATGTGGCTTCCTCCGCCGGCCTACTCAATTTCTTTGTTTCTCGGCTAAGTCCCTTGCTCGGCGGTCTCATATTTCTTGATCGGGGACATGCGGAGGTCTAGCACTTGTTTGAAAACCCTCTCTCTATTCAACCCTTGAGTTAGCACCATTTGGACACTTGGCACTCTACGTCAGCCTGCCACTATGCATTGACTATTCAACCCGACTCTGTCCCCTTAGAAGAGACTGGACACGTGGAGGCTCCACACTTGTTTGAAATCCCGATCAATATTTTGCTTTTAAAGGAGTGCCGGGTTGACACTTGGAAGCCTCCACAGGTCTTTATACTTTTCAACGAATTTTACCTTACCTTTTCGGACCATGGGCTACATGGTAAAATAGCATTTGTTTGGCCGTCCGCATTTGGATTCAACTTTGGAGATGCGCCACTCTGACGCATGGCTCTCTCCACTAGTACTTCTATACTTAACCCTTTTCTAGGCCTTCCCTATCCACATTTTGACCTTTGTTGACTGTTTGCTACGTGGAGGTATGGCGCGAGTTTGAGTCTTCGCCTTGGGCTCTCATCTTGGATTTTTGCTGAGCCGACACCTGGCACCTTCCTTCCTAGCCAAAGAATTTTCAACGGCTGTGAAACTTTTAGGGGCCTTGAATGCGTGGAATCCTGGCACTCATTTGAGATTCCTTTCTTGGATTCACCCTTGGAGAAGCATTGTTTTGACACGTGGCTCTCTCTGTAACATCCTCCACACTTAGCTGATTTTTGGACTCATTTTGAACTGTTTTGAGCTTGAACACTTCATATCTTCACCGTTTCTTCCTTTTCTTTTTGTTGGCTTCTCTATGACACTGCTTCTTCTCCTTTTACCCTACTATTCTATTTTCGAGCCCACCTGTAACCTGTAGAATGGATTTAAGGCCCAGATTTTCTCGATAGAGATGTTTTCTGAATTTATCCTTCATATGGTTGTTTGATCTTCGTAGGTCCCACCACTTCCATTATAGAGTCCCCCTGCAATCTGTTTGCATGAATAAAACATGATTTCTCAAGTTATTTCAGGGCAGGGTCATTCTGATCCAATATTTTACTTGGGGGCAAAATATGGATAATAATTTGGTGACTCACAAGGGTATCTACTTGCTAGATGAAAAGACCAATTGCCTTGTTGTATCCATTGGGAATGGAGTCAAGAACGATGTTCTGATACTGATTTTGTCTCTGATTTACGAGCCTGACTGTTTGTACTCTCAATCTTCATAAGAAATATTGAGACGATGGTTTTTGAGAGTAGAAAATTATTTTGACCCAGGGCTTTGTCTATTTCTGAATGAGTTGTGCAAGAGAAAAAAATAGCACCACAACCATATACAAAATTTGAAATCATACATGCTCCAAGTAGAACATGCAAAGTGTGTAAAGCACTTAGGAGAAAAGCAACCTAAATTACAACAAGACAATGCGCACAAGCAATTAGAGGAATGAGAAACTAAACTAATATATACAAGGTGAGAACTTTCCTTCTAGTAACAGTGTTAAAGATAAATTTCATTCACTGGAATCTGCAACTCTTTACCTTCCAATGTAGACAATTGGAAAGCATTGCTACTTTTACATTTTGTGACCATGTAAGGGCCACTCCAAATAGCATCAAACTTGGAATGCCTTCCTAGTTTTTCCTGATCTGCATCCCATTTCAAAACTAGGTCTCCTTCCTGGAAGGTCCTTGTTCTTGCCTTCTTGTTAAAGCATCTCTTGATTGAGGCCTGATCTTTATCTACTTCTTGAAGTGCATGCTCTCTGGTTTCTTCCAATTCCATCTATTTTGCATACCTGACCTCCATTGGCTCAAACTCAGATATCTCTAGCTGCTTCATGAGTTCCAATGCTGGAAAATCCAGTGATATAGGAAACACTTACTCTTTCCCATAGAAAAGTTTGAATGGAGAGTTGTCTTTAGACTGCTTGGGTGTTCTCCTATCAGCCCATAAGGCTGATTTGAGTTTTGTATGCCAAATTCTCTGATTTTCATCCAAAGTTCTTATGATAATATTCAGTAGGTTCTTTTTTGTAGACTCTGCTTGGCCATTACCCTGAGAGTAATAATTTGATGATGTTCTCAAGTAAATATCATTCTTAATAGCCCATCTTGTGATTTTGGAACCTATGAATGCCAATGCACTGTCTAATATAATGGTGGTTAGCACTCCAAATCTGGTCACTATCCCTTCATAGAAATCTAGTATGCTAGACTCATTAGCTTCCTTGAGTGCCACTGCCTCAGTCCACTTGGTAAAATAGTCTATTGTTGTCAGAATCCATTTGTGGCCTTGGCTCGAATTTGGATTGATGACCCTGATAAATTCTAATCCCCATTGCATGAATGGCTGATCTATTGAAATCAAATGCAGTGGTAGTTCTGCTAGCTTTTCCTTTCCTCTGAAGAACACATAGCTCTTGCACTTTTTGATCAATGCATAGCAGTCACTAAACACCTTGGGCCAATAATAACTTGCCTTCATGATCTTGAGTGTTGTCACCCATGGAGCAAAGTGGCCTCCAACTGCTTCATCATGGAACTCTTGTAACACTCTCTTAATTTGATTTGTCCCAATGCACCTTAACAAAACACCATTGATGTCCCTTTTGAACAAGACGTCATCAATAAGTACATATGGGATGGCATGTAGCTTGAAATGTCTACTTTTTGTTTTACTCATTTCTAGAGGACACAAGCATGTCTGAAGGAAGTGCATCATGTTCTGAGTCCAACAAGGAGTGGGTGCATCCTCATTTTCTTCCTCTTGACTATTTTGTAAGACAAAAACAACTTCTTTTTCATCACTTGCTTCTTCTTGTTGATTTGAAGCTAGCTGTTCACACAATCCCTTCCAATGGACCAGCATAGTGACCTTGATCTCAATGTCATACTTCATGACACGAGTGATCCATCCTGCACATTTTTCATTCAAATCCTTGCTGAGAAGGGAGTCTTTAACCCTTGCATGGGAGACTAACAGTTGGATTTTATTATTTGAAACCAAATGCTTAAACTTATTCAATCCTCTGATCACTGCTAGGACCTTCTTTTCGATGAAAGAGTATTTCACTTTATAATCTTCCAGACCCTGGCTAAAGAAAGCAATTGGCTACGTTGTATCTTCTTTGTTCTATTGCACTAGGATTGCAGAAATTGTGTCACTTCCACCAAAGGCATCTAGTATGAAGTCCTTAGAAAAATATGGATTCACAAGAGTTGGGCCTTGAGATATATCATCTTTGATGGCCTCAAAACTTGTATTTCCTTCAGCTATCCACCTAAATGCCAAACTCTTTATCAACATCAATGTTATTAGCTTGACAAGGGAAGCAAAGTTTGGTACAAACCTGTGGAAAAAAATTGATTTTTCCTAAGAAGCTTTGAAGAGCCTTCTTATGGCTTAGCAATGGCAATGCTCTTATTGCTTCAACTCTCTCTAGGTCAATTACCAAACCTTCCTTTAACACAATGTGGCCTAGAATCCTACCCTCATGGGCCAAGAATATGCATTTTTTAGGGTTCAATGATACCCCAAATCTCCTACACCTGTGAAACACCTGCCTTAGGTGAAAAGGGTGGCCTACTGAATTTATGGAAAACACAGTAATGTCATCCAGGTATATCAGTACTAGCTTGTTGATCATCCCTTTGAATGCCATATCCATTGCCCTTTGGAAAGTGGCTTCGGTATTAGACAATCCAAATGGCATTTTTCTATAGGCATAAGTGCCCCATTTGGTGGTGAAAGATGTTTTGAACTGATCATCTTCTTTCACCATGATCTGGTTATACCTTGAGTAGCCATCTAGGAGAGAGAATCTCTCTGATCTAGACACCATCTGCAAGATTTGCTCCATTGAGGGGAGTGGGTAGTGGTCTTTAAGGGATGCTCTGTTTAAGTCACGAAAGTAAACACACAACCTAATCTCTTCATTCTTCTTCCTGAATGGGACCAAATTTGCAACCCATCTTGAGTTTTTGATTGGAAATATGATACTTGCCTCTATCATCTTATTTAGCTCTTTCTTCATTAGAGGCTCAATATGTGGATTGACTGGTCTCTGCTTTTTCCTGATGGGCTTAGCAGTCAGATCTTATTCAATTGTGTGTTGTGATAACTTTGTATTGAACCCTCTAAGGTCCTTATAGTTCCAGGAAAATACATATAGAAACTCTTGGAAAAGTTGCATGAATTCATACATTTCTTGCTTAGTGGCCACTTTACCAATTTGAAACATTTTTTCTTCTCCAACTAAAATTGACTCGGAATATTCTCCTTTGATCTGTATATTAGCCTTTTCTTTTCGAAACTGATCATTGGGATTGAAGATAGAATCCAATGTCACTAATCCGTTGGGATGTTTGTTGTATGCAACTACACTGCTTGATCTCCATATTGATTCTCTAGTCTATTTTGATTTCTACCTGAGAATTCAGCTTCCTCTTGCAAAAAATTGATGATTTGTTGATCATTCTCGAACACCTACCAACATGTGTTATTATCTAGCACTGTTGGCCTCACAATCACATGGATATGTGGCTATCTTTTTTCCCTTTTAATGTTGTCAACCACATCAAATGTTTCTCGAACTGCTGCAAGCCTATTAGTAGCTTCGTTCTCCTTTCTGGGTATGGACACAATGTTGAAGGCTTCGAAATCCTCAATGAGATGCCATACCCTATTCTTGTAGTTTTTTAGTAGGTCATTCTTGATAGTATTTTTTCCTTTGACTTGATTGGCGACCAGTTCACTATCACCAAACACTTGCAGATTCTTGATTCCTCGTCTTCTAGCCCAATACAATCCATGAACCAAAGCCTCATATTTTGTAGTGTTATTTGAGTAGGAAAACTGAAATTTGAAGGCCGAATAATATTTCATACCTTGGGGGGTTATGTCGACACTAAAATTTTCCTCCATAATTTCTATTTCATTAATGTATGTATAAGAAATATGATGTTGTTAAGTATAATTAGTAGTAGCGTCTGATAGAAGATAACGGCGCTGTCAGTACGATGCCGCCAATAATGTAGAGTACGGTAACAGTCAAAGTACAATAGGAATGTTGTAAAAAGTAAATATTTGTCGTAAGTGGTCCGGTAATGTTAAAATGTCAAAGTTTGGGTAATTAGAGAAGTAGGGTCTACATGATTAGGAATTAGAAATATTATATTGGTAATAAAGACAAGGAGTGAGGTCATAAATATTTTGTGTATTTTATTTGTAAAAAGTCTAAAAATGTGGAACCCATGTAAAATGATAAGGTTTATCTTATCTTAACAGATAAGCTTACATGTAAAGATAAGAGTTAAGGTATGGAATATGATTTGTCAGAGTGGATTTCTTATCCTATCTTAGAGATAAGATGGATAAGCCTGGAAGTTCTGTAAATAGAAAGGCTACCCCCCTCATTTAGCATAGAAGGAAGTAGTGAGAAATATTGTAGGAAGTGTGCGAAGGAAGCCATCAGTTTAAAGGTGTGTTGAAGAAGCCATTAAGAGGTGGAATTATAAATTTTCTCCCATAGTCTTGGTGAAAGGCAAGTGAAGTCAATAACACTTGAAGTACCTCATGGGTGACATTGTAACAATTTCATGTTAATATTATAATTTACTTTGATATTTCAGATTTGTCATCATTCCGTCTTGTCATAGTCAATGGTATTCTTGTGTTATGTTGTTGTTTTGTTTCCAGATTACATCCACCACACTAAAGGCTGTGCATTAGTAAATAATCATAGCACGAGGAGTTCTCAGTGAAGAATTATCATAATGCCGGATTGGTGATGACATTTTTGGTTCCGTTGCCAGGACCATTCCTCGTTGGTGGATTTTCTGGAGAGATATTCCCACTTAGTCAAAAATCAATTGGAGGGTAACCTTGTTTTTACTGTGCATAGTAGTTACCATGGTAAAGTCATTTTTGCCATGAATAGTAGTTACCATGGTAAATTCATTTTTGCTGGAATAGTATTTACTGCAGTAACTTCACTTTTTACCATGAATAGTATTTACCGCAGTAACTTCACTTTTTACCGTGAATAGTGTTTACCACAGTAAAGTCAGTTTTTACCGCAGTAAGTCAAGTTTTACCATAGTTACCGTGGTCATTTCTATTTTACTGTAGAAAGGTGTAAAGTCACTTTCTAGTATAGTGATTCCAATTATTTGTACACATAAGTCTTGTTGATTGTACTTGTGAGTTGGTATTTCACGGTGGTTACTTTTGAAAATGGGAAAGATTCCTGTTTTTTCAGCTCAATCTAATGAAGATGCTTCTTCTTTCATTCAAGAGTTTAAGCGATCTTGTATTTGTAATGGCCTTATAAGAAGGGAACAATGGACTGAATTTTTTCCTACCTTTTGGATGGTTCAACACTTAGGTGGTTTGAAACACTAGGTGATAATGTGAAAAATTCATGGGATTTATTAACTGAAAGTTTTCTTGAAGAATTTGGTGAACAAAAGAAATATGCAGATCTCATGATCGAGATCACAAAGCTATCCCAAGGAGAGAAGGAGAAGATAAGGGATTATCATGCTCGTGTTCTAGAGCTAAGGAGGAAGCTCGATGCCCAGATCCAGAAGGAAGGACTAGCGGATGGGTTGATGAATGCTGTGGATAATCTCCTCTGTAATCACTTCATTCTTGGGATGAAGCCAGAGATTAGACAACGAGTGAAGTATGACTGCCCAACTACCATTGAACAAGCAAAGGAGATTGCAAGAAGGCAAGAAGAAAGCATGGAAGAGGAGCCCAAAGAAATTGTTGCTAAAGTAGAGCCTACACTAGCACCTTTGGTCCAGAATCCACAACCACTCCTGGTGAGCACAAATATTTTTCCTAGTACATCTACTGAGTATGAAGATCTGCTCAAAAAGATGGGTCAGTTAACTATTAATCTTCTTCAAGGAAAGAAATTTAGTTCTTAGGGAGGAGATAGAGGTCCAAAAAGAAATATTTCTGAAGTTGTTTGTTATGGTTGTTATAAAAGGGGTCATTATAAGTATAATTGTCCAGATAGAGCTTCTACATCTGGTAAAGGAGATAATGATAAAGGAAAAGCACCTATGAATTCTTTTGATGTAGTAGATAAGAGCAGAAATAATGAAGTAGATGTGTTTGTAACAAAAAGAAAGAAAGAAAAAGATAATCAAGATGGAAATGATCCTAAGAAGATGAAAGAAGAAACTAGTAAGAAACATAGGAGAAGAAAGTTGGGTGTGCAGGATTTTCTGATTTCACAGGGGCAAGGACCATACTCCATCTTGGAAGATCTGTCCAAAAGGCCTGCAAATATTACATATGGTCAACTCTTGGCTATGTCTTCTGAGAAGAGGCGGGGGTTGTGAGGTGGACTCAATGCTTGAAGAAGGAAGGAGGTTGAGGTCCCTGTTTTGGAGGCAGAGGCAGATCCCTATGCTCCACAAGCTAAGGTATTATGTAATGGTATTTCAATTCATGATGTCTTAGTTGATGGAGGTGCTGCAGTTAATGTAATGACCGAGTCTGTAATGAATATGTTGGGTTTAAAAATTGATCGCCCTTCAACACTTATGTTAAGGTCATTAAATAAAGGAAAAACTAAACCAGAAGGTGCAGTTTCAAATGTGGCAATATCTGTTATGGGTGTTGTATGTGTGGTGGACTTTCAGGTGATGAAAAATGGTACTGTTGCGTACCCAATGCTGCTAGGAAGACCGTGGCTAAGGAGAGTTCATGCAAGAAACTACTGGAATGAAGGTTTCATGACACTTGAACGTGGTAGAGAGAGGGTGAAGATAAACATGATCCCTCGACATCATAAGGCAGAACCTGTGGATTCAAGTGATGAAACTGATGATTGGACATCCTCTGATTACTCTAGTACCAGTGAAGTGGACACTAAAGATGAAGAAAGCGAGGTGGATGTTTCAGTCATGGATATCCTTCCAGTCACACCAACTCATGACCCCATAAAATTATCTGAAGAAGAAGTTGATGATCGTCTCCAACAAATAAAGATTGGTGATGCTGTGATGGAGAGTGAGAAGGAATCATACCTCCAGCTCTTTCGAAGGTACATACACCTATTCACTTTTGATTACAAGGAACTTCGTCAAGTAAGTTGGGTAGAACATTCTATTGAGCTGGTAGATGGTGCTAAGCCCATAAAGCAAATGCCATATAGAATGAATCCTAATTTTTCCAAGACTGTAAAAGAAGAAATAGATAAGTTGCTTGATGCAGGATTCATATTTGCTGTGGAGAATTCAGAATGGGTTTCTCCCATTGTGATCTCAATAAAAAAGAATGGGAAGCTACGCATTTGTGTTGATTACAGGAATCTCAATAAGGCAACAAAGAAGGATCATTACCCTCTTCCATTTTCAGATCAGATCTTGGACGAAGTAGCTGGCCAGGAGTGCTATAGTTTTGCTGATGGATATAGCAGCTACAACCAAGTTCGTATAGTAGAGAAAGATCAACTGAAGATCACATTCACCACTCCTTGGGGAACGTTTGCTTATAGAGTTATGCCTTTTGGGTTGTGTAATGCTCCAGCAACATTCTAGCATTTGATGAATAGGGTGTTCGAACCCTACATTGGGACCTTCATCAGAGTATTTCTGGATGATTTTTACATCTATGGGAGCAAGTTGGACAACCTGCACCAAATGGAGACAGCATTTCAAAGGTTAGATGAAGCACAAGCCTCACTAAACCCTACAAAGTGTGTCTTTGGATGTTCTAAAGGCGTTTTGTTAGGGCATGTTGTATCCAGAGATGATATTGGTACTGATCCTGATAAAGTTTCAAAAATCAAAGATTTACCATTTCCTATGAATAGAAGAAATAAGGCGCATGAAGCTTTTGGACAACTGAAGGAAGCCCTGGTGTCTTCACCTGTTTTGAAGAATCCAGATTGGAGCAAGCCATTCATTGTGTACACTGATGCCTCAGATACAGCACTAGGAAGTACTTTGAGCCAAAAGGATGAAAATGGGAATGAACATCCAATTTACTTTGGGAGCAGACAAATGAGCAGTGCTGAGGTAAATTATACTGTAACTGAAAAAGAGGCTCTGGCTATCATTTTTGCTGTAAAGAAGTTTAGAAATTACTTGCTAGGGAAAAAATTTCTAGTTGTAACAGATCATCAGGCTCTAAAATATATTGTAAATAAGCCTAACCCATCAGGGAGGATAGCAAGATGGATAATTTTGTTACAAGAGTTTGAATTTGATATTATAGATAGGCCAGGAAAGAAGCATGTCAATGCAGATGCACTCTCTCGAGCCTATGATGGTTTAGGATCATCTTGTAATGATGATGATTTCCCTGATGCAGCATTGTTATCCCTTGACACAATCCCTAGTGAATACATAGATATTTGGAATTATCTGAATGAATTTAAGTTTCCTGATGGTGCCAATGCAAAGACTAAGAGAAAGATTACTCAAGCCAGTCGTCCATATTCTATTCTACATGGAGTATTATTTCGAATAGGACCTGATGGACAGTACAAGAGGGCAGTTGGATGTGATCAAGGGAAGGAACTGCTAGAAGAATTCCACAATGGTACATGTGCAGGGCACTTCTCTGGACAACTTACAGTAAGAAGGATCTTGGATGTAGGTTATCACTGGCCCACTCTTTTTAAAGATTGTTATAATTATTGTAAGACATGTGATATTTGTCAAACACATGGTAACCGTAAGACTTCATCAGCTCCATTATGTCCTATTCTTCCACTTGGTCCCTTTGAAAAGTGGGGAATAGACATTGTAGGTCCACTTCTAACTACATCACGCCAAAATAAGTATATTGTAGTTGCCACAGATTATTTAACCAAGTGGGTTGAAGCTAGGCCATTGAAAACAGCTTCCATGGATGAAGTGGCAAGGTTCATGTATGAATGCATTGTCACCAGATTTGGTTGCCCATTAGAAATTGTAACAGATCAAGCAAGCCACTTCATTAATGAGGTGGTAGAAGCCCTAGTCAATAAGTTTTCTATTAAGCACAGGAAAGCAACAACATACAAGCCAAGCACAAATGGACAGGTGGAAAGAACAAATTTTGTGTTGTGTCAAATTCTAGCAAAAGATGCAGCCTTGCAGGTACATAAATGGGATAAAAGGATTCATGCAGCATTGTGGGCATATAGGGCAACATCAAAGTCAGCAACAAGATACTCCCCATTTCAGTTGGCCTATGGCATTGATCCAGTTCTTCCTATTCAGTTTGATATTCCCATTGTGAGAGTTATGAAAAATGAAAGGATGGATGAAAGTGATTCAGTAAAAGAAAGGTTGGTACATCTTCATTTGCTGGAGGAAATGAGAGAAATAGCAAAGGATACAAGCCATAAGAAGAAAATGAAGCAGAAGGAATACTTTGATCAAAAGATCTGGTGGTCTCCATTTCATGTGAATGACTTGGTTCTAGTATATGATTCCAGATACAAAAAAAGAAGACAGAGAAAATTTCTTCCAAAATGGATGGGGCCCTACAAAATAGCAGCTGTGCATGAAAATGGTACGTACCGACTAGAGGAATTGGATGGCACTCCCATTAGGAAATGGGTCAACCACGACAAGTTGAAGATTTTCCAAGCACCAGAATAGTCTACTCCGAGGACGGAGTAGAAGCTAGGAAGGGGGAAGATGTCGACACTAAAATTTTCCTCCGTAATTTCTATTTCATTAATGTATGTATTAGGAATATGATGTTGTTAAGTATAATTAGTAGTAGCGTCTGATAGAAGATAACGGTGCCATCAGTACGGTGCCGCCAATAATGTGGAGTATGGTAACAGTCAAAGTACAATAGGAATGTTGTAAAAAGTAAATATTTGTCGTAAGTGGTCCGGTAATGTTAAAATGTCAAAGTTTGGGTAATTAGAGAAGTAGGGTCTACATGATTAGGAATTAGAAATACTATATTGGTAATAAATACAAGGATTGAGGTCATAAATATTTTGTGTATTTTATTTGTAAAAAGTCTAAAAATGTGGAACCCATGTAAAATGATAAGGTTTATCTTATCTTAACAGATAAGCTTACATGTACAGATAAGAGTTAAGGTATGGAATATGATTCGTCAGAGTGGATTTCTTATCCTATCTTAGAGATAAGATGGATAAGCCTGGAAGTTCTATAAATAGAGAGGCTACCCCCGTCATTTAGCATAGAAGGAAGTAGTGAGAAATATTGTAGGAAGTGTGCGAAGGAAGCCATCAGTTTAAAGTTGTGTTGAAGAAGCCATTAAGAGGTGTAATTGTAAAGTTTCTCCCATAGTCTTGGTGAACGGCAAGTGAAGTTAATAACACTTGAAGTACCTCATGGGTGAGATTGTAACAGTTTCATGTTAATATTATAATTTATTTTGATATTTCAGATTTGTCATCATTCTGTCTTATCATAGTCGATGGTATTCTTGTGTTATGTTGTTGTTTTGTTTCCAGATTACATCCACCAAACTAAAGGCTGTGCATTAGTAAATAATCATAGCACGAGGAGTTCCCGGTGAAGAATTATCATAGTGCCGAATTGGTGATGACAGTCCCTTATCCCTCTTGATGTTGTCAACCACATCAAACGTTGCTCCAACTGCCGCAAGCCTATAGCCAGCTTCGTGCTCCTTTCTAGGTATGGACACAATGTTGAAGGCTTCGAAATCTTCCATGAGGTGTCATACCCTACTCTTGTAGCTCTTGAGTAGGTCGTTCTTGATAGCATTTTTCCCTTTGAATTGATTGGTAACCAGCTCACTGTCACCAAACACTTGCAGGTTCTTGATTCCTCATCTTCTGGCCCAATGAAATCCATGGACCAAAGCCTCAGATTCTACATTGTTATTTGAGAAGGCAAACTAAAATCTGAAGGTTGAATAATACTTCATACCTTGGGGGAAACAATCATAGCTCCTCCTCCGGCTCATTGTCTGCTCCTCGAGCCATCAAAGAGCAATTTCCATACTTCATTGATCATCTTTGTGTCTTGGCTTCATGATGTCAGGAAGAGGATGATTCTCTTCATGCAGGCAGTAGACTCCTAGTTCAGATTCTTCCTTCTCCTTATAGGGATAAAAAGCATGTCTTTTGATCGCCCATTCGTCAAGAGTCAGGTTTGGGATACACCCTACTTTTGTATCTGCCTCAGAAGTGTTTAGGAGGTCATCCTGATCAAAAGCCGAATAGTTTGCATTGATTGGGCTAGGCACATAGGACTCAATGTGATAATCCACTATGGACTTGGATCCGATTGTGGCCTTTGCTACATAACTTGTTCTAAAGAGTATATGCGACCAGTCAGTAGATAAATATCCTCTAATTTTGGTAGTGAAGTCCTTGGACAAACATAATGCAAAATGTGGTGGCAATTCTATGACTGATACATTCTACAATACAAGTCACATTAGGGTAGGCATGTAGAGTGAGGCTTAGATCCTTAATGAATCCAACAGTGGTCATTGTTCTCCCGTTCAATTATACTACTCCTCTAGAGATTACTTTATACTGGAGACCCAATTGATCAACTATTTGTTTGGGCATTACAGAGATACTTGCCCTCGAATCGATCATGCAATTGTGCACCAACTTATCTCCAATGATTAATAAAACATAAAATGGAGGAGGCTTTAGATTCTTACCTCGTTGTTCTCCATGGTTTCTCTAAGGTTGAGCTGTATTAGGAAGCACTTTCTCTTGCTGGCTAAGGGGTTGATCTGAGCTTGACCAATTTTACATGACAGTCTACAATAGATCCCTCTGACCTGGAATGGCCAGTGAATCCCATAGTGAAATGTTCACACTTGTCCTCTTCATTTGCTCGATGATATTAAATGAACTATCTTTCTGCTGCCCCTTCCCTGGCACATTTTTCTCTTACACATGGGATGTTACAATTGGTGCCTGAGTAGGTCTGGAAGGTGGCTTGGATTGACTCTACACATTGGGAGTTGTATTTTGAATGCCAATACCTTGTGGAGCAACAAAGGGTTGAGGATCACTTGAGCTTGGTGAATTTCCTTCTCCAATATTTCTCTTTTTGGATCATGTATTGGCAGCTATACTTTGAGAAGGGGTCTGATTCATTCCACAAAAGTCCTCAGCCTGCCAATTAACAAGCATAGTTTCACTTGGGGGTCCCTCTTGCTGAGCTCCTTACTACTGATTTTCTTCCTGGCTAGGTTCTTGTGACACACCAATGGTTTGCTCGATTAGATCCTGATTTTAGTGCACCATTGAAATACATCGACTAATTATGTGGCTGATTGCAGGGGAAAAACCAATCATATTCTTGTGTCATGTTATTCTGTGTTGGAACCAATGTTGTTGAAGTTGTGTTTGGATCATATGACCTGAAAGGTCTAGTGGCTTGAGGTTTCCCTTGGTGTTAACTCTAATTTACAACTTGGGATGGTGGTTTATTTTATTGATACGTGGGTCTATCCTGATACTGAGCCTGGGGCTGATATGGCCTAGAACTCTGAGCCTACTGTCTTTTTATGAATGCTAGCTCATTTCCTAGGTTCTAAAGTTGTTTCATGACTTCCTAAAGCTCCTTTGAGGTGTTATATGATGAAGTGGAGGCTTCAGATGAACTTTGACTCCTGGGTGGGTATAGGAGTTAATGTGGGTGTTTGGCTATTACCTAGGTTTCCTAACTCGAGGTAAAGAGGCATGGATGGCCTAGGAGCAAGTTTACTAGCCTGAATCAAACGGTTCTCAACTCCTATAGAAAGGCTATAGGCTGCAGGCAAGGTTTTCCCCCCCCATTGACTAAATCATCAAAGAAGTATTATAATTTAAAGCTCCAAAGAAAGTATAAGAAGGCACCTTCATTAGTGGGCTTTACTGTTTTTGGAATCCTAACCTAAGTTCGTTGAAATCCGAGGTTGAAATCCACTAGTTTCTCATTTGGAAGTCTCTTGATTGTTGTCAGCTTGCTCCAACAAAGATAGGTTATCTCCCTTTTCTCCAAAATAGTTGTGAAGAGTTGTGCACAGCTAGTCCCAAGATTAGAATAGAGCCTGCGTCAAAGCTCCTTAACCATTGTGAAGCTTTACCTTTAAGTAAAGAGGCTAGCAACTTGACTGCAATGTCTATTTCAGTGATCTCATGGATTATACAAACATTTGCAATGTCTTGGACATGGTCACCGGGACAAGTCTGATTTTCTCCAATGAAATATGGGATGCTCTTTAATGCTACCACCAGGACTGGATTTTGTGCATTCATAGCAAGTAGGCTGATGCCCGTGAAATTGACATAAGGATTTGGTTTTTGGTGTGCCATCCTGATCGGCCTGAGCACCCTTCTTGATTGAAAGAATGGCCTACTAGGAGGAGGTGTTGATAAGGATCTATTTGGTGGAGATAGAGACTTCTGGGCTCTTCTTCTTCTTCTCCTTCTATCTGGAGACAAGTGTATGTGTATAAAATGCCCTTCTTCTCTTGTTCTTGACCTTGTTTGTATCCTTCTCATGAAATTGGGAAACTTGGGCTGCTGAAACCAATGGATTCTGTCCCTTTTTGAGTCACCAGATGTGAAGTTCTTAAAAGATTCTAAAAAGATAGAATCATAGCAAGTGCACATCGATCTTACTGTAATAAATATGGAGACTTCTTGGTCCCACCGAGCGTGCCAAAACTGTTAGAGAAAAATTATAGTACCCCTAAATGAGTCACCATATCTAATTTTCTAAGGTAGATTCATTTGGTGTGATTCGCATAACATTGAGTTTTCCCCCAAAGTGTGGGACTTCTCCAGATTAAGGCTGGTTCCTACTCCTCTTTTTAGGTGTTTGCATGAAATTACAAAGGATCTATCCTAAATCCTACTCTAATTTTCCAAGAATACATAGTTGAAGAAGGGATGCAAAGCAAATAAAACTTAAGCTACCAGGTGATACACCAAAGGAGTGATGAACAATTGTTTTGCTGGTAGACATAAACCAGAAGAATGTAACACAAAAAACATGCAAAAATAAACAAAGTTGTAATGAAGGATCAAAAGACAATAATTAACACATAAAGGTATGAAGATCACCCACAGAACATGTATTATTGCTCTCACGGCTTGATACGATACATTACAATAGTAACAAGGTGAATTTGCATTTATAGTTTATATGGGAGGTTTGAAACTCCACGAATTCATTTGCTAAGGGGAAGAGGGAAGCCTGCAAAACAGAAGAATTTCATACCCTTTACAATGAGTCCCAACCCTGTATTTATAGATTCAATCAGAGAGAAGAAAGAAAGAGAGAGAAGAGAGAAAATTAGGTCAAATCTCAACCACTCCTATTGATTCCCCCTACAAAATCTACTCCCAAATCTACCTTGATTGCATCAACCACTAGTTCGATGCCTTGAGAGAAGAGGAAACGACGGAGAAGATCGAATCTGATCTGGTTGTTGAGGTAGATAGATCCGAATTAATGGCCCTGAAGAATTTTTCTCCATTTTCCTTTACCTAACATCCCCAAACTTAAATTTTTATATTTGCATGGCATGGGCGAAACCGAGATCTTTCCAACGGTGTCAAATTTGTAATATTTTGAGCCCTGAGTCAAAAGATATGCCCCTTCGAAGTTTGTATCGGGTCCATACAACAAAGCGGGAAAACCAGTTTAAAAAATGGGCCCCCCTCTTTAATATGGGACATGTGGTTGGGTGGCGCATGTCTGAGGGGAGCCTCTGTATATTTCTTTTGGAAAAGCGTGGGGCTGACATGTAGCTTCCTCCGCCGGCCTGCTCAATTTCTTTGTTTCTCGGCTAAGTCCCTTGCTCAGTGGGGTCATATTTCTTGACCGAGGATACATGGCAGTATGGCGCTTGTTTGAAAACCCTCTCTCTATTTGACCCTTGAGTTAGCACCATTTAGACACTTAGCACTCTACGCCGTCCTGCCACTATGCATTGACTATTCAACCCGACGTTGTCCCCTTAGAAGAGACTAGATGCAAGGGGGCTCCGCATTCATTTAAAAGCCTGATCAAGATTTTTCCTTTGAAGGAGCGTTGGGTTGACACTTAGAAGCCTCTGCAGGTATTTATACTTTTCAACGACCTTTACCTTACCTTTTCACACCCTGGGCTACATGGTGAACTGGTGCTTGTTTGGGCCTCTGCATTTGGATTCAACTTTGGAGATGCACCGCTCTGATGCATGGCTCTCTCTACTAGTACTTATATACTTAACCCTTTTTGACACCCTCCCTATCCACCTTTTGACCTCTACTGACCATTTGTTATGTGGAGGGCTGACACGAGTTTGAGTCTTCGCCTTGGTCTCCCATCTTGGATTTGCACTGAGCTAATACTTGGCACCTTCCTACCTAGCCAAAGACTTTTCAACGGCTATGCAACTTTTGGGGGCCTTGGACACGTGGAATCCTGGAGATCATTTGAGATTCATTTCTTGGATTCACCCTTGGAGAAGCATCGTTTTGACACGTGGCTCTCTCCACAACATCCTCCATACTTAGCTGATTTTTGGACTCATTATGAACTGTTTTGAAACCGAAGACTTTGGATCTTCGTTGTTTCTTCCTTTTCTTGCTCCTGACCTCTCTGTGACATTGCTTCTTCTCCTTTTACCCTGTTATTCTTTTTTTGAGCCCACTAGTAACCCGTAGAATGGATTTAAGGCCTGGATTCACTCGACAGAGCCATTTTATGAATTTATCCTACACAGGGTTGTTTGATCTTCACAGGCTGCGCCACTTCCATTATAGAGTCCCCCTGTAATCTATTTTTAGGAATCAAACATGATTTCTCAGGTTCTTTCATTGTGGGGTCATTCTAATCCAATATTTTTCTCAGGGAAAAAATATGGATAATAGTGGTGAATAACCAAATGACGACCTATAATACAAAAGGAAGTATCAAACCCTAGGAAAAATAAAAATGTAGAATGAATGGGTAAAACAGACCTCATCCACCAGACTATTGGTCTTATCACTGAGTGTTGCACTACATTTCAGACCTGGATGTAGTTTTGTTGAGTGTATGCATGTCATGCCCTAGGTGTTCTCGTGCCAATCACACTTTTTGAAGTAGCGACTAATAATAACTATAGAAAATGTAATAGCATTTGTGCATGGAAAAGAATATAATCCCTCCCCCTATGTTGTGTGTGTGTTGATGCAGATCTCCTAGCCTTGATGCATGACACTATGTGGATGCAAGTGGTGTAATGGATACAACTCTAGATGGAGTGATCATAGCATGTGATTTTAGGACCCTCATTATGGTCGTATAAATTTATATTGATAGGGTTCTCAAGCTTAATTTCATAATTAAACCCCGACATGGACGACTGAGAAAAGAATAAGGATGAAAAATGACTAGAAAGGACCCAAAAAGAAGCTGGAAAAGAGAAATATAGACCGCGGTGCCCAAGGTGGACCAGGGTGCCCTGGGCCGCCACAATACAGGCCTAGGTGCCCTAATCTCGGGCTATAATGACAGGGTAGTTACGAAACATGTGGATAAGCATAAAAAATATAGTGGAATGACAAAATAAAATATAAGAAAAAGATGGCCAAAAGGTGGGATTACTTAGTACTTTATTCACTTGAGAACCTTCTAAATAGTAGTATAAGACTGGGCTAAATAATGCCTAAAGTGCATGATTTTGTGTCTATAATTTTCCTCACATTTTACAGCATCTAAAATCCATGCCATGTGCCTAGAGGCACCACTATCTAGGATCTATTCGTTGTCATTTGAAAATGAGAGAGCGGTATACAAGGTAATAGATTGTTCATCAATAGTTGCATGATTTTGCTTCTTCTCTTTCTTCTTATTGTTAATTTTACTATTTTTAGTGTTTTTAACAGATTTTTTATTTTGAACACAACAATCAAACTCTTTATGACCAATTTTTCCACACTTGTTACATGTGCCATTAAATTTGACTTTAAAATTTTGACTGTTTCTAACAAGGTTAGATTGAGGATTGGATTTAAATTTTGATATAATGTTATATTTCTTATTAGGATTGATATTATTCTTATTCTGAAAAGGCTTATGATTCTGAGAGAACAATGCTTGATAGGAAGTCTCTTTTGAATCAAAATTCTCCATTACACGTTCTTCTTGAATTAATAGAGAAGACAAAGTTTCCGAATCAGGAAGATCATTCTCATTATGATATTTAGAGTTGAGAATAGAGATATAGTTTCTAAACTTTTCATGAATATTTATCTATATGATAAAATACATAAGTTTATCCTTAAATAATTCACAATTACATCTATCTAACTAATCTTTAATATTTTTAATTTAGCTATGTAATTAACAATTTTCTCAACCCCCTTTATAGGAGTTGTAAACAATTCTAAAATCAATTTAATTATCTTGGAAAGATGATTTCCTTCATGTATAGTTTCTAATTGCTTCTGTACATCAGCAGGAGAATCCATATGACCTTTATGCATTAAAAATTCATATCTTATTTTTTTGAATAGGATCGATAGGGCTTTCTGTGATCTTTGAGAGAAGGAGCTAAGGTTTTTAGGGTTTATAAGTCTTTCAGTGGGTCATTTTTCCACACTAGTTACAATATCCCATAGCTTTCTAGCCATGAAACATGATTTAAACCTTACTCTCCAAATACTGTAATTTGTTCCATTTAATAACTAAGATTTGTCCATTAAGAAGCTAAAAGAACTAGGAATTTTAAATGCACAGACAACTAGAAAGAAAAATTAAAAAATTGTCACCTATTCTCATTGGATAACCACTACCATGATTAAAAAACTGACAATTTTGAAATGTGAAGAGACTTTGAGAAATTATATTGGATCAAATTTTGCAAGCGATAGAGGAAGATAACAAAATTCTGACAACGTGCGAAGAGCGTCGAATGCTTTTATTCTCTCACATTTCACAACTAACAAAAAGATCAATAAAAATACTAACATAGTGAAGATGGATTTTAATGATTGGTTCGAGCTTTGTAAATATTATAAAGATCTTCAAAAAATCTGATAACGTGAAGTTAAATGGAGCTTAATGATTTGCTTGAGATTCACAAAAATGAACAAGATCGATTAAAATATCTGACAAAGTGATGCTACCTGGACTTATCTTATTGGATGAAGCTTCAAAAGAATATAAATTGTAAAAAATAAAGATTTTTAATGTCGGGGTAGACTTAGAAGCAATGAACTAAGCGTGTTTAAATAAAACTTTCGGATCCGCAACCAAAATAGCTACAACAGCTATAAAAAACATGAAAAACTAAAAAAAACTTGCGGACGATGGATTCAAAATGCAAAAGACTATGAATAAGTTACAGAAACATAGATCTATGCATGTAAATGCACAAACAAGATATAAACATCCAATTAACCAATATTTCAAAAATATTTGGGCGGGAATCGGAATTTTTCATCTGATTAGCTTGAAGTCGACAATGGAACAACTACGGTTTCGCAAATCTAAAAATAAACTTCAAGCTTCTTCACTCCTACAAATCAAAAGCATCCAGATCGATCCTACACATGCATAATCACTAGCTCTGATACCATATTAGGGAAATGATGGGAAGATATAATTAACAAATTATATATCCACTGAATAATTTTTTGATGATTATAGATTATGATGCGTAGTTAAATTAACCATAAATTTATCTAATTATATATTGTAGATTACATAATGTAATAACAAGAGCTGAAACCAAATAATAGTAAAGAGACAGAAACACCAGATTTATAGTGGGGAAACCTGAAGGAAAAAACCCCACTGAAATAAATCACTGGCTTTATTAATAATTTCACAAATACTTTAACCTAGCACTTCCACTTCTCTCCTCGATCTTCACAGACTAATTACAAATCAGTTCTTCACAACTATAATACAATGATCTCAATAATCATAACAATCATAATAATAATCAGATGTATCGATCATAATGGCAATCACGTGAGGGATCATCCTATTACACACACACACACACACACACACACACACACACACACACACATATACATACATATATATATATATATATATATATATATATATATATATATATATATATATATACATACATACATATATGTTTGTGTGTGTGTGTGTGTATGATGGGTGAATCAGTCATACCGTTTCACTCTAATTGTGAAAGACCGACATAATAAAGTTTATTAAATAAACTTTAAAATAACATGGTGCATGAAGTGATGTTCCACCTAAATGGTATTTCCACTTGACATTATCACCCCAATAGGAGGCAGTGAAGGAGGAGACCTTCAAATCCTCTTTTATAAAGAACACCCTTAGTATGACAAACAGGTAGCTCATTGTAGAAAAATATCTTCTTTCATTTTTGGGAAAATCTAAAAGGATTTTACCCTCTGAGAGGAAATCGTAGGTTCATGAATACCAGGCATTTGATTATATATCTTCAATGTTTTGAATAGAGGGGAGATCAATTTTAGTATATTTAGATTGACTTTTTCGATAAGTACAAGTAGATCACATTTCAGAGATGTGGACAAGATAAAGGAGGCAAGGGAGGCCATGTTGTCTTTAAATTTGTTGCTTGATTGTGGCACTGATTGGACATTTTAATGGTCGAAAGAGCTAAGTAATTGATCAATGATGGTATTTTATTTTTGTAATATATAATTCTTACATTGGTAGGTTCCTTTGATTTGATTGATTATAAATTGATAATCACTAAAGATATCTAAGGTTTTGACCCCTAATGCCATGGTTGTTTTTAGACCTAGGATTAAAGCTTTGTACTCATCCATGTTGTTGGTACAATCAAACTCAAGTTTGATGGATAGTGGCATGGGTGTCCCCTCCAAAGGTATTAAAATGATACCAGCTTCTCCCCCATGCTTAAATTTAGGTCCATGAAAATACAAGGTAATTTTGGCAAGTGAATCCTTATGAAATAGGAGGTATATAGATTCATCAGGGAACTGAGTGTCAAAATGTTGATTGTTGGTTAAGGGTGCCTCTGTGAGGTGGTCTATGATCAATTTTCCTTTGATTGGTTTTAGATGGATGAAATTTAGGTTGAATTTTGTCAGGAGTGTGACACATTGGGTGATTCATTGGTTGTGATAATGTTTGGAATATATGGACTTCAAAGTATTGGAGATGGCGACTACATAAGTTTATAATTGAGGAGGTAGTGATGAAGCTTGGAAGTTACGAATACTAGGGCACAACATGGTTTTTTAAGGTGGATGTAACAGGTATCAAAAATAATGAGATTATGAATGATGTAGTAAACATCATGTTCTTGATTTTGATCATCTACGTGAGCAAGCATAACACCTAGGGTGTGGTCGATAGAAAAAATGTAAAAATAGAATGGTTGATCCTCCTTAGGAGGTATGAGCACAGGAGGTGATAAGAGATATTTTTTTAGGGCCTCAAAGGATTCTTGGCAATGTGCATCCAATTTAAATTGGATTTCCTTTATAAGGAGGTGATGAAAGGGTTGGTAGTATGCAGGTAGTTACAAGATAAAACAATGAATGGAATGTATTTTTCCTTATAATCTACGTATTTTTTTGAGTTCGATGGAGGAGGCATATCTAAGATGGATTTTATTTAGGCTATATTGACTTCAATCCCTCTAATGAATACAATGAAGCCCAGTAGTTAACCAATCAGAACCCCGAGGACACATATATCAGGATTGAGATGGAGACAAAAATGGATCAATTAGTCAAAGATTTTATCTAGGAAGAGTAACTATTTTCCGATTTTGGACTTGACAAGGAGGTCATCTATGTAGTATTGAACTATTTTATGGCTTAGGACATTGAATATATATGTCATGGCTCATTGGTAGGTTGCACATGTTTTTTTAAAACTGAAAGGCATGACCCTGTATAAAAATTTCTCCATGGGGTAATAAAGGATGTTTTATATTGATCTTCGAGGGAGATGAGGATTTTATTGTACCTAAAAAACCAATCCATGAGTGATAAAATCTTGTGGCATGTTGTGAGATCTTCTAGTTGATTGATATTAGGAAGGGGAAAATCATCTTTCGAACAGGAAAGATTAAGATCTCAAAATTAGGTACAGATGCAAAGTTTCCTATAGGATTTGGTAACGGGAAAAATGTTAGATATCCATTGTAGGTAATTGATTGTTTGGATAAAATTGATGGATAAAAGGTGTTGTAACTCTTCTTTAATCAAGAGGGATATGCGAGGATGAATTTTTTGAAGTTTTTTCTTCACAGGATTGGCATTGGAGATGTTGAAAATGTTGCGCATGACTATGTTAGGATCTATACATGGAATATCACTATAGGACTAAGAAAAGGCTTGGCTTCACTTGGATAAAAAAAAATTAGGCAAAGTATTGTTGCTCTGAAGGAGTTAAATATTGTCCAATTCTAATGATGTGCAGAGTTTCTAGGGTTCAGATGTTATAATCGGTGGTGGATTCATTTAAAATATTGGAGGTGTCGAGAGGAAAATATTTACATAAGTCTGTCTCTTCTACTCCCATGTAGGTCAAGATGGAATCTTAATCTTGGCATTGTAAGATGTTGATAGCACGAAAGTATTCTTCTATCATGTCGGAACAAATCAAAAGAATTTTTTTAGTTTGATCCTCTTCTTGATAAATGAGATGCCCTAGAGAAATGATTTTAACTCTAAAAAACATTAGGAGGATGGAAATGTCATCATTTGTGTCTTTTGGTGTCTTGGTAGGTGATGGGATGGGTCTAGTTTGAGCTTATGGGTAGGAACAACCGTAGGAGGATTTATAAATCCCATACCTTACTTCTCATGGGTTAATTTGAAGTCTACCAAATAAAATTTATGAGACCCTTCTTTGTTTATACCCATACCAAATCCTTTTCATGTGAAGCAGTAAAGGTAAGTCTGGAAAAAATGTGGCTTATATAGGAAGGAGAAATCAAAACAAAAGGGCCTTGTGTGTTGTTGGTTGTCTTAATATGAAGATGGTTGGTCGATCCCCCATTAATGAGATTGGTTTTCCAGTGAGGGGGGCCAAAGAGTACAACTTTAACTACTTTAAGATGGTATAAAAAATTATCAAGTTTGTCATGTTATTGTGGTGTTAAGAGTGTATTTAGGGATAATAATTTGTATTCACCTAGTGAGATTCGTTGGACTGCAAAATCATAGGAATCAATATTGGGGAGTTTAGATCCTGGTATTGAGGTGCTAGAAGAGACCTTGTTGGAGGAAGTGGTACTTTTGAGGGGTATCAAGACATCATTAGGCATGTAAGTCAAGTTACAAAATTTTATTGGATTAGGATCATCCGAAATAACATGAACTTTCCCTTCATGTTTGTATTTCAAGCATCTATGCAAGTTGGAAGGGATGCAACACATCTTCCAAATCCAAGGACGTCCAAGTAGTATATTGTATTAGAATTACCCTTCTAGTATGTAGAAGAGTTCAGGGATGGTGTGATTTCCGATCTAGATGAGTAGGACTACTATTCTCAGTGTGAGGTAAATGGTGTCGTTGAAGGCATGCAAGATAGAGGGTGAATGGAATACTATAGTATCATGTAGAAGTATTTATTTTAAGACGTTGGTGGAGATAACATTGATGATCATGCCACTTTTTATCATGACTCATATGATGTGATTTTGGTTGATTTGGGATGTGATAAATAAGGGGGGGTCTTGATCATTTGACTGGGATGTAGAGATTTCTATGGAATCAAAAGTGATGGATGTGATTAATTTTAAGGCATAGATGAAGATGGCTAGTGGTTTTTGTTCATCTGAAGGAACATAAATAGATAGTAACACTTCAATCATCACTTATCGATGTTGTGGAGAGTTTTGAATGATATCGTACAAGGACATCTTCACTAGTGTCTAGTGAAGATGTTTTAGGATTGTGTTTTGGATGGTTGTTGTGGGGTTCATTTGAGTCATGCCAAGGATGGACACCTTAGCTTTGGGAGTATATGACAAGGGAGATTATGAAGTTATTTTGGTTATAAATTTTGGCACGTGTTTTCTTGTGTTGTCATTTATGTAAAAGGTGTAAAGTACATTAATTACAAAATAATGATGTTAAGGATTGTAACATGATGTTGACATGGGAAATTAGGGAGTGACATGGCTATAAGAGTGAAGAAGGTGAGATTCGTTTGGCTAAGTAGGTTTAGTCAACATAGCTAATGGCACATGAAGCTTTGAGATGCATGGAGAACATGTTGGTGATGTATTGAGACACTCATATATGTATTATAAGGTTATTACAAGGTGAAAATAGGGTTTTTAGTTCTTTATCTAGACCTAGTCTAGCTGCTTAGTGGCCTAATGGAGTATGAAGGTAAGTTACAGAGGTATGTGGGCCCATGAGGACATGTAGAGGTGTGAGACATGTTAT
The DNA here is from genome assembly GCA_019776745.2 of Taxus chinensis. Classification (NCBI taxonomy): domain Eukaryota; kingdom Viridiplantae; phylum Streptophyta; class Pinopsida; order Cupressales; family Taxaceae; genus Taxus; species Taxus chinensis. The sequence continues at coordinate 243,232,416 of CM034146.1, forward strand.
CTCAAGGATGTTAGGAAATTTTGTATAGATTTGAAGAAAATTCATGTTTTCATAGGTAAGTCTTAGTATTTGGAGAGATACAAAAGTGTGTAGTCAAAAATGAGACATGGGATAGTTGAAGAAGGTTGTTGTAGTGCGTCAGGTCAAGGAATTGAAGACAAAGAAAGAAAATTGATTTTTGGTCAAACTGGGCTCTTAAGAAGGAAAAAACTAGCTTGATAGGCATGTTTGAATGCTTACCCATATGTGTGGGCTTTGTGTGGAAATTTAAGGCTTTCAAGGATATTTTTGTATGGAATCTAGAATATTTTGTAAAAATAATGGGATCAAATTAGGACCTATGCTTTATTAATGAATGTTAAGAAGTTATGGTGGTCAAAACCCCTCTAGTTAAACCCTAGTTCATGAGTGATAGGAGAAAATGTGTTGGTGTAAGCTTAAAATGAAGTGAGTTATTAAATTTTATGATTGGAGTGTACAAAATACTCTCACATATTCCAAATGGTGGTGATTTGAAGTCTTGACTATAGGTGGAGCCCACTCATATTTTCTTGTTTTCAAGAATTTTTTTTTTCTCTAAAGTGTTCCATTTGATCCATAGTATAAATTTATGTTATGAGTAGATAGGAATATATTCCATATGTTTGAAATGATTTCAAATCTTGGTGAGGCCATTTGGAGGTCTGCACATTTCTAAATGATAAGACTGGTTTTTAGGCGTAATGGGCAGTGTGTAACATTCATAGAGAAAGAATGTTCTTAGGAATGTGTGGCCTAAGTTTATGAGTCTAATTCCAATGAGGTATTTTTACACATCCAATATGACATGATGCATGCTTTTTTTGAGGCCTACATGTCATATTTGGTGGCAAGGTTGAGGTCACAAGTTGTCCTACTTGACATGGTTTTAGGGCAGTATAGATTCCTTGATGAAATTGGTCTAAAATACCATTATATTGGCTTGTTTCATGATTAATATCCATTTGAGAGTGATGATGGGTTAATATTGATCCTATTACATGCATTTATAATTCTTGAAAATATCAACACATGTGTGAGAAGGACTAGTTTCCAAGACTTGTTTCTGGGAAGCATCTGTACTTTGAAAGACAAAGTTATTTTAATGGCTATGTGGGTTGAGTAATGATTTATAAAATGGTTTGAAGTTTTCCTTGGGTCAGTATATTTCCATTGATTTGTTTCATGTGACAGTTAGGGTTATTTTTGAGTGTTTGGTCTTCATCTTTGGAGACTGGTATTCTAGAGGTGCCCATATTAAGTAGGAAACAATCCTACTTGGTAGTATCATGAAGAAAATGGTTGATGCAGAGGTTCTTGAGCCTTTGTAAAATGTTGATAGGTTGTCCCTAACATGCATGGATATTTTAAAGTCTTGAAGATGATGGGGTTTTCCCTTGGATTCCATGAAGTTCTCGTTGCAGATGAAACTATCCATTTAGGCTTAGTTGTGCTTATTGAGTGTTTTAGTCCATTTCCGACCTATATGGGTCTTTCATATGATTTTATATGATGTTATAGTTGTATTTTGTTATTGTTATTACCAACCTTAGTGGTCATGTCTAACCTAATGTGTTTAGAAGCAAGACTCATGTATTTAAGTGCAATGTATTTGCTCATTGTGACTAGTAGAGTGAGAGAGGGATGTGAGAGCTAAGAGAGATTTTGAAAGAGGCATGAGGGCATCAAAATAGAGATGAAATAAGGTATTAAGGTTTGAGAATAATAGAGGATCAAGTGTTCAAGGTCATTATACCTAATCATCCTATTAAGAAGCAAAGTTGAGAGAAGTAGAAGAGAGAGTGTTTGAGAAGGGTTTTGAAGTGTGTGATCTGAATTTATGATCACAATTTGTCGTAGGAGAAACATAAATTAGTGATCTTCATCATCAGGTGTCTAGGTGGGTGCTTATTCATCTTAGGGGATGGTAGTATCCTTTTATAGTGGGTGTTATACTAAATAGGGGTGGATGATCCTTGTGAAGTGGGTACTTCACTAAACAAATCTTGTGTGACGATTCATATTCATGCAATTATTTTGAATTAGTAATATATGTAAAAGTTTCATTGGGTTTTCTTCCCCTTGATATTTTCCCAATTTATATCTGGTGTCTTTTGTACTCTCTCATTCATGTGTATGGTTGATCATGCTTAATGTGCTCTTAATGATTAATGAATTTTTATTGGATGTTTTGAATTGTGTTTGAAACTTAAGTGAATAAAGTAAAACTTTTTAAGAACTGATTCACTCCCCCTCTCATTCCATTGTGCTTCCAACAATTAGTACCATAGTAGGTCCTTTTGAAAAAAATTACTTGAAGTAGATTACCCGGTTTCGCCAAAACTGACATATCTTGCAATTCCTTCTTCAAAATGACCTGAAACTTGTCATGAAGCATCATGAAAACATCCTATAACTATCCATACTTTCAATATAGTCCAAATATATCTTAAAATCTCTATCCATTAAGACTTACCTATGCTTACATGCATGTTCTCACCTTCTTTCTTCCCAAGGACCTCATACATGCACTATACCTCTGAGAACTGACCTGAAACTCACCACACAGCTCATGTATACTTCTACCATGCTACTATTATGCTCTACCATGACTGATTGGATCCAAATATCATACCTCCATCTCATTTTGCATTCACCAAAGCTATGAATAGGCCTAGAATGACCTAACTCAACGACGAAACCTCATGAACTAACCATAATGACATATTAGAGGCTCATAGAAACATCTAACACACCTCATGGACAATGAATGACCTTATGAAAACCTTCAACCACCTTATAAGGACTCAAACCATGACTATACTCATTGAACCATGTACCAGGACCTCATAAAACACGCCAAACTTGAACACTACAAATCAACCTTCATGTTTGACACTGATTGACACATCAAGGAGACTCATATGACCTCATGACACCCTTTTCCATCAATGGACTTGACATCAATGACAACACTAACACACAATGGCCAATAATATCCCCCTTTGTCATTGATGGTAACCAACTTTAGAAACATTGATGACAACCACACCTAAATGACCTCATTTCCATGTTTTTCATGTTTCTCTCCCCCTTTGAAATCTATGAAAAAGGATAAAATGAAAACACTACATAGAAAATGAAAACACATGAATAAACATAATAGAAACAATGGAAAAACACAACTTACTTGACTCAAATAGTTCCCTCTGGGACTAAACTCTCTCTTCTTTGACATCAACAACAACATATGAAGATCCATGGGCCTTTAAAGAACCTCAAAATGGATCCCCTTGAACTAATACTCCTAATTTTAGCCTTCATTCTTGTCATACATCTCTTTGTAGGTCTATTTCAAGATCAAGAACTCAAGTTTTTCTTTTCAACCTTTGCATATCCACTTTTAGGACTAGAATCCCTACAACACACCTTTAGTGAAAAAAGGGCCACCTTATCCATGCTCTAGAGACCAACACTCAACATGACATATCACCTTATAGCTCCCCTCAGAGTCACTCCATACATATCTAATTGAAAACACAAGAATTTGAACTCTTACCTTGATTTGGCTTCCTTGTAGATGCTCAAGTCACTTACCACAGTCCCTGAAGCTCTTTCTTAGTTTTTTCATCCTATTTTCATGCTATTATAACCTTCTTGAGTCAACAAGTTTCCCCACAAGCTATTAAACCTTAAGAGTCACTTCAGACTTCATACTCTGAGCATAACCTTTTCAATGCAAGATATTGTATACATGACTTTTCAAAGTTTTATTGTGGAAAAACCCAAATGTCCATTCACAGTTCTATATTCCTGCATATTAATAAAGACACACATTTTCATAGGAGTCATGTAAAACACTAAGGATGACCACTATACAGACTTTAAGCCTTCTTGAACTCTGTACTAGACCTGTAGGTGCAATTTCTCAAATAATGGAGCCCCAAATCCTTTGTTATCATACATCCTTTGAAAAAACCTTGAATTTCATCCCAAATGGCTATAAGTTCTCAAGCATAGTTAGGCCTCTAGACTCTCCTTTAACCTTGGTTAAAATTCTTGATCTCATAAATTACCCCTTGAAAACAGGGTATGCAGATTGTGGGGGTCTCTTTACTAGTTTCCACTGGTTTCAATCTTTATAAGCCAACCTAATGTCTTCAAACCATCCACATACACCTTGAGACATTTCAAAAATGACATTACCTCACAATGAAGACTCTAGCTTCATTACCACTCTTACTTCAGGGAAAAAACCTTCACTCTATCTTCTTCATACTACTATAGGGATGTACCATCTTTTAGAGTATATTGATCATGAAAGATTCGAGAAATTTATACAGTAATAAAAATAATCTTTGTACATATATTTCTCTCATATAAATGCCAAAGGAAATAATTTTCCTATAAAATAGGAGATCTAATTATCTCCAAAACAACCCATAAACAAACAATTATATTTGTGAGTTGTTATAACTCACTCCTCCTATTTACGTGGGTTATTAACAACTCACCCACATGGTTACATCACACTAATAATTACATTTTACCACTCCATAAATGTAATGTGAGCACTAGATAAATGAATTCCTAAAATTCCCCCCCCCCCCCCCCCCATAGTACGAACATGGGAGAAAAACAATCACACTTCCTTCACAACTTTATGCCTGTGCGCACTCATGATCTTGGTACAACACCCAAACTAAAGGTAGAAGAAGGAACACGTCAACTTCTTATCGACCATGCACTGTCAAGAACACATCTGACCGAATTAGTGTGGGAACTTCATATAGGAACCATCTACTTATCAACCGATCACTGTAGGGAACACATCTGACCTATCTAGTGCGGGAACTTCAACATGAACCATATGTACAGCCTTCAATGGCTTTGCAATGCTTACCAAAAACCTAGGTATGAATAGGAACACGTCTAACTGTTCAAGCTCTTCAAGAATCATGATGTTGCATTTCATTGTGCTATTTGTTCTTCACTATGTTATTACATCAGGGAATTATGTAGGAATAGCCACATACACACGTGAACAAGAATAGACCTTTGTTCTTATTTTTCTCACCACATTGACAAGATGAAAAATTGAAATCCACACCACATAACTGAAAAAACAATTCACAATAGCAGAAGTATGGCCCCATCGTTAGTGACTGACGAGATGAGGTTATTTTTCGGGTGTCGGATAACATCAAAAACGCGTCTGTCAAGTAAAAAAAAAATTATTTTACAGACTTTTTACAAGGACATAATCTTTTGACGACAACTCACAACTTTAAAAATGACACTTTTAATACATTAATATTTGACTTTGACAATATTATTGACGGATTTGATGTAAAAATCTATAGTGACACTTAACTTGTCTTTTGATAAAAATAATTAAAGCAACTCAAAATCAATGACTTAATATTAACCGACATACAACAAAAATGACAATATATTGACAATTTGATAAGACTTTGAACTTTACAAAGAAGATAAATAAGTTTTTTGAAAGTAACTCTAGACACTTCAAAGACTCTAGGATTATAAAATTAAAAACAAACCTTTCTACTTTGCATGGATTTACGACTCCCTGTAATAAATACCCGCCGCAAATGAGTTTTAAGCCTAGGAGAGGATGATTGAATTCTCAATGCACTAATAAAAAACACAAGAATTCTTCAATCTGCGCAGGTCTGTAGATGTTTATACAGCCATACAAACAAAACTGAACGCAATCCTTCACAGCTTTGATGTCTGTCCGATCTGATGCAAAGAACTTGATCACGTACAGTTCACAGGTGAAGATTCCAATAATTCCAATGTAAAAATATTCAATCATTATGCAACGTCTCAAGTTGGACGTGACAAATCCACGTGGAGGCGAGTGGATGACTGTATCTGACAAGAAAATATTGTAGCAAGAGGATGAATGACTCAGAATTATGCATGCACATATCGATCTAAATTTTTCCGAGTAAACACAGTACATAGCCGTGTGTATCACTTTCTCATCCAGAAGGTCTGCTCCAAATCTTTCTTACAAAATGGTGAGCAACCTACTAACAGAGAACCACTTGTATTCACAACAATCCTAGCTTGCAATCATATTTTCATTCACACGCCTCTCTGACAACCACAAATTATAATTAATAAATAAATAAATAATTATTCGAGCTGGTTCAAGATTATCATCTTTGACCATTCTCCCATATGGATCAATCAATGAACATTTAGGAAATTTTTACAGGGTCGTTGATCTAAGATTTACATATAAACACTTATTAACAATAGAAATACAAAACACTATCTACAAAATCCATCTAATGCATATATAACTAGTGTAGTCGGAGCATCAATACAGGATATTTCTCACATATACATGCCAATATATAGGAAATAGCTTTCCTATAAAATAGGAGATCTGACTATCTCCAAAACAACCCATAAACAACCAATTATATTCGTGAGTTGTTATAACTCACTCATCCTATTTACGTGGGTTATTAACAACTCACCCACATAGTTACATCACACTAATAATTACATTTTACCACTCCATAAATATAATGTGAGCACTATACAAATGAATTCCTAACACTAAGGATGACCACTATATAGACTTTAAGCCTTCTTGAACTATGTATCAGATCTGTAGGTGTAATTTCTCAAACAATGGAGCCTCGAATCCTTTGTTATCATACCTCCTTTAAACAAACTTGTACTTTCATCCCAAATGGATATACTTTCTCAAGCATAGTTAGGCTTATAGACTCTCCTTCATCCTTGGTTAAACTTCTTGATCTCATAAATTATCCCTTGAAAATAGGGTATGCAGATTGTGAGGGTCTCGTTACTAGTTACCACTAGTTTAAATATTTATAGGCCAACCCAATGTCTTCAAACCATTCACATACACCTTTAGCAATTTCAACAATGGCATTACCTCATAATGAAGACTCTGACTTCATTACCACTCTTACTTCAGGTCAAAACCCTTCACTCGGTATTCTTCATGCTACTGTAGGGATGTACCATCTTTTAGAGTATATTGATCGCCTACAATAATTTGAAAATCATGATACACACATCATTGTCTTGTTTCAAACCTCTATCACAGCTTCCTTCAATTACCTTGATTCCATTCTAAGCATAGATATTCTAGCAAACCCTTCTTTATACTCTCTCCAAGATGGATCCATCATACATATCCATTCAACTTATTGTTTTGAACCACTGATTTTCCTATGACAATAGACACCCTTATAATATACTTCATCTTAAACCTCTCAGCAACAAATTTTACACTTTCCTTTCAAAGTTCACATAGCTATGTTAATTCCAGAGACACAATATCTCCTAACATGACCTCCTTAAATAATGAATCTCAGAGTCATAACCATGCCTTTGCAATTTTCAAGTACTTACTCTTACCTTGTACTATTTCAAGCTCCTTTTAAGAGTAATATTCATTGTTACAATATTCTTAATTAAATCAACAATTTAGTCACCATGAACCTAGATGACTCATTCCTAGGTTTTCCATACTATAATGACTCGTACTTGATGCTTTGACTTCATGAGAACCCACTGTTTGAACCTTCTACTAGAACTTTTACTCTTTAAAGGAACATTTTTCTTAATGCAAGTACATATCACATTTAACCTTAATCTTCATGATACCATAGACTTCTGAGAAAAATTTCACAACTTTGTCAAAATCTTAATAACCTTGGACTAAGGCTATAGACTCAACTATCAAAAATTGATATGACATGATTCACTCAGAGACAAATCTCTTAGTTCAACACAGACCAGACATGGATTTCTTATAGACTTCACAAAGAAAGATACCCTTGGCAAGGTTACTAACTTCCCTTGATACTCATGAAATGGAATCTGCAAAACGAAGACAACATTCTTTCATGAACTCTCATGACTGACTTAGACTCCTTATATAGTGACTCAAACCATTAAACTCAAGAGACTTGAAAATTCCTTCAACTACATCACATCCTTTTCTCAAGAAGAGATAATCAAGACTTCATACTCAACCAAGATACTTTTCTTACATGAACAACACAAATGTGGATCTTAACTATACCTAGGAGGATCAAAGCAAGACCTTATAGACTCCAACCATGGAAAAATACACTTGACTTCACATTTAGATGAAAACATGACAAAATTAGACACCTACAAGAAAAATCAGATTCGAGAAAATATGGAGAGATCATATCCCATACCTTATCACTCTTGAAGTGTCCCACACACGTATCTTCTTCAACTTCTCATGCACTGAAGCATTGAGACACATATGATCTTCTTCAACCAGAGAAAACATACTTCCTAGATCTGTCTTAGGCTTGATGAACTTGTATCCCATTTTGATGGCACTAGAATCCACTTTGACAAACTTTATACTCTGTATATTAGACTGAGAATCAGTTCTCTTGACATTAATTCCTTGATCAATCATCTTCTTATCTTTAGACTTTGATATGATAGACTTGGATTCATTCATAAAACTGATTTTATTCCTGAATAATCTTATATTTTGAGTTTGAAACCTTTTGTTATCCTTTGAATATTCACCTTGATGCCAAGAACTAGCAATGTGTCCTTGTTTGTGACATTTGAAACACATAATCCCACTCTTCTTTCCTCTTGACTCATACATTCTTATATTCTAACCACAGTCCTTGGCCTTATGACTAAACTCACAACATGAATGACAATCACCTTTGAAGAGGCTTAAACCATTCTTAGGAAACCTTTTTTTTGCAATCTCTAGCTTTATGACCAAAATCATTACAAGAGTATGAATGAAGAACCATACCTCATAGCATTAGGTTATCTAACATGCTTAGACGTTCTCAAATCAGTCTTCTTGGTCACCTTCTTATCAGATTGAGAAATTGGTCCAACTTCACCATCATTCTTCACATGTTCTCCTTTGAACCCTTTGGCTCTCAAAGATCCCCTCAAGAGTTTCAGAACTCTGATCTACCTTTCCATGCATCTTCAACCTATTAGAAACATATTTTAAATCATATTCTAAAATTTTAAACCTCTCTTCATACTTGGAACAAATTATTTTATTTATCCTTTAAGGCCTTAGACATATTCTCCACTTGAAATTCATAATCCTTGATGGATTGACCATGCTCTATCTCCATGCACTTGATATGATCTTACAAGTTATGAATCAATGATTCAGCAACCTTAGACTTCATTCTTAATGATGTCTCAATATCTTAAGACTTACCCATGCTTGTGCTCCAAAGTATGTCCTTCAAGTTGTTAAACTTGCTTCTTAAGGACCTGGTTTGATACAAATTGTTTGAAACACAATGGACTAGGGGTGAATTAGTCCTACAAATATCTTATTTATTTACCACTAATTTCAGCATCCATTCATTCACATACATTCAATGAGAGCTTATTAGGTGTGTACAATACATTCAAATAACCATAACACATAACAGAGAACACATACACATAAGATGTAAGTGGGAATCCCTCATGGGAAGAAAACTCGTTGAAAATCTGCTTATATGACACAAATCAAAGAGATTTACTGAAGCACCAACCCCTAGTTTAGTAGAGCACCAACCATACACGGTGCACCAACCCCTAATTTAGTGAAGCACCCATTCCACAAGGAGGTTGTAACCCCCTAAGATGATCAAACACCAACTCAACCATTTGAAGATGAAGATCTATGAATTTTGTTTCTACCACAACTAATGGAGATCACCTATTCAGCTCACACACCTTCAAACCCTTTCTTATTCAAATTTTTATATCTCACTCTTTCATGGAATTTTATTGGCTCTAAACCATTACACACATGATCTCTATCATTCCTCAACCTATAACACACTTCTTCATCTCTCAAATAATGTCTTCATACCTATTATACACTTCTACTCGGGTCACACATTTCCCCTTAGAGAAGAGGTCATTCTTAAACCTTTATTTATACTAATTCATCTTAAAAATAACCCAAAACATTCATATTGGGACAATGTAGGTCGGTCATTCCCAAATGCACTAAACTAACTCAAAACAAGCTCAAAACTCCATCACTTAGATGAGCTAAAAACTACAAATACCAAAACCATGATTATCCAAGATTCAAAATTCATCACACATGTGTAATATGACATATCAAAATCCTCCTTGGTCATACATTTGCTTTCACCAATCAAATTATTCATTACAAAACCTAAAAGGCTCATATCCTTCACCAAACAGTTATTTCTAGGACCCTGTCTTCACCTTTAGACCTCAAGAACACACAAAAACACTGAAACTATGGCATCTATCCACTCATTAGAATCCCTTAGACCTGTACATCACATAGATTCATGTTATAGCTCAATAAACATCAATATGTGCAAACCACACTCACTTTCCTCTTCACCAGATTGAGTTGCCTAGAAAGAAGTTTGACAAACGCAACTGGTTTGCACCCTTGCCGACACTTTCAAGACCTTGAAATAAATAGGAACACAATTAATCCCTCTTTAATCTCTAACTGATAACAAGCATAAACCAATCCATTTCATGCCTCATTTACCTCATTCTTTCAGCCTGAACAATCTTGTCGTGAAAAACAATCAACCTTCTTCTTCACAAATTGAGTTGGATGACCCATCAAACCTCATAATCAAGAGACAAAAATTATATCATTATAAATCCCTCTTAATCATATTTCTATAGCATATTATATTTTTGAGCCCCTGAAGTGGCTAAGTGCCTGAGGCACAGAGGATTGTGACATGCAAAAGAAGTGCGCAAGGGCACGCCCGAAGGTAACTTTTGGTGATGAGCGAAGGCTCACGCCCAGGAAGGAAAGGTTTGAGACTTAGTCACTTTTGAGCCTTGGTCAAAGTTGAACATGTGGAAATGCAACCAGATTTGGTTTGGATGAGGTTAACCTATGAAGCCTTGCAACTCAAAGGAAGGAATATTCTTGAGTATCATTACAGTTATCATGAAAGGATCGAGGGCTGGAAATGTGGAGTTAGTTACAGATAGCTGGCACCTACATGCTAAGGATACTTGATTGGGAAAGGTATGATGACACTTGGCATGTTCATGGGTAATGATGATTAGGTGGTTATGGAAGATTCCTACGAGCCCTTCTCATGTAATGATGAATTGGTAAAGGCATAAGGTGTGTGCAAGTAGAATACAAACAAGGGAAGGGAAAGAGAGAGAGAGATGGATGGAGAGGGTATAAAAGTTATTATAAGCTCTATAATATATTATTATAGAGAGTATGCTGAGGATCTGTTGATGTATTATCTCCATCCATGGAATCTTTAATGCAATTTTGGCTACTGTAATGTGATGAATTAATACAATGGAGTGGTTCTGAACATCTATGTTATGGATCTTGATGCGTGTGTTTTATTTATTGTCTATGAATTCAAACCCTTGTGTTCTTGATACTATTTAGGGTTTATCTAGGATATTTTTATAATGTGATCATGTTTACTTCCATATGTGGTGCGCCTAAACCTAGATCTAGTTCTTGATTAGATTGTAAGAATGAATGTAACCAATTTCTATCTATAAAAACACCTCTTCATTAATGGAGAGCATTCTCATGAAGCTCATATAAAGGAGGGGATCAGCACTTGTGTGTGCCTTGGGCGAGTTCCCAGTCAAGCTGGGTGATATGCCAACGTGCTTGGAAATTGAAGAGAAGTTAGAGGTAACAGAGACTACATTTTGGTTCCCAGGTCAATCTCTGTAATTTCTTCTTTATCCTTCTAAGACTCAAGAACTAGTCTTGAGCACAACTTGCTCCATCACCTCAAAAATCACTTCAACACTTAACCAAAGTATGGAACACCCTTATACATGATTTCTAAGCACTCATAAACCTTCAACAAAAATGAACACCTTCATAAATATCATTTTACCTCATGAAGCCACTTGACGCACCTTGCTAGACCAAACATCCTCCAGATTTAGACCCTCAAATAATAGGTCATAACTTCTTTGTACCATATCATAAACACAATATTTATATATCAATTGGAAATATCTATGACCAAGGATCACAATACAACTTGAATGGATTCCTAAATCCTCATGTAGCTCCTGGAATTCTACCTATTACCATCAAGCTGCTTTAAACTACCTCAAAAACCATAGTCTTCATAAATAGGGAACTCTTTATCCATTTATAAGCTCAACCATGATCTAAAACTATCATGGACATGTATGAATAATTCTAGGGATAAAAAAAATCTTAATTTATTTGTCACCTTATGTGGAGAAACTTCTTCCACAAACTGAACTTCTTCATAGAACATATCATTTTTAAGATAGGTCCACATACATGTCACATTCTCTAATACACCTTTATAGAAATATGGAGGATCACTCTACAACCTCTAATCATCACTTTGGTTAAAGTGAATCAAAACTAGTTCAGTCATACTCACTTTCTTCTCTAAGTCACTTTTAGCAAGGGTTTAGTTAGGGTTTCAAATCAACTTATCTTCTTAACGATCGTTCATAAATTTTAGTGGAGAAGTTTTCAAACCAACTCATTCTTTTTGCTAGGCGTTCTCAGTTCCATTGGAAATGGTGACATACCTCAGCAATATGGTTGTAGCTCACTTGCCAAGCACACATTTCAGTTGCAAACAGTCATTTGTATAGGTTAGTTCACCTACTATTTACACTTAAAAAAACACATTGTAGATTACCCGATTTTACCAAAACTGGCATATCTTGCATATTCACTGAGGTATAATGACCTACAACTTGGGGATGTAAGCATCATAAAAACCCCCTTATAGGTATCCATGGGCCACACGCCTTAGTGGGGGTTCAGGGAAAATATCCCTCGAAAGCTCACTATTTTATACTTGTCTATGCTTTCTAGGGGATGTTCTGAACATCTATTCTTCCAAAGGTCCATGCATAGAGATGCATATCTATACATGGATGAGAAAAAAATGAGCATCTGAACACTTCACCTAACACTAGTCCATATGATTCTACATAGACAATTATGACCATGCTCACGTCATGCCTGATGCTACATCCAGACGATAGTCTATACCCAATCCATCTTATTCTACATGGACGATCATCCAAGGCTTGGGACATTAATCCTGGAATGATCTGACTCAGCCATGAAACCTCATGAACTGACCATGTTGACATCTTAGAGACTCAAAGACACATGTAACACACCTCATGGACCATGAATGACATTATGAAAACCTTCAACAACCTTGGAAGGACTCAAACCATGACTATACTCACTTAACCATGCACCAAAACCTCATAGAACACACCAAACTTGGACACTACCAATTGACATTCATGTTTTACAATGATTCAACTCCAACTTCAAATTCAATTTGTGTATCTACCCTTAGAACCAAAATTTTGAAAATTTGAGTAATCAGATGGTTCTAACAAATAAAATTGTGCATTATGAATCGAGTATATTTTTAGTATAAGATTGGCTTCCTCATTATTTTCATTTTCATTTTTTCACATTTATTTTACATGTTTAAACTATTTTATTTTATTTCACTTATGCATGATTGAATTTACAGGAATATCTCAATGATTTATGTTGTGTAGTCTTTCCACATTGAGGTACATGATATGTGTCTCCAACTCTAAACTCTAACTTCATTTGGCTATTGTTTTCCTTCCATCATATTTTGGCCATGATTGAGCTCATAAATTTGACCATTTCTTATTCAAATATGTATTTGTTTTTTTTAACCTTATCAATACCATGAATTTAGTGTAGACACTCAATCTAATAATGTCATTACTTTCATTTCTTCGGTAGCATTATTTTTTGGAAGTTCAAGATAACAAAAACATATCTTGTGTGATCCAATTGTTGTCATCTACAATTCAAAATTTTGAAACTACTTCTAAATAGCTAATTAGGTTAGGTTGAGTTGAATAAATAGACATATTTCTATAAAGACAATATGTAACACCTAAATGTTTATTTGACTTACCATTAGATGATAATACTAAATTTGTAGATAATTTATTTGTAATTAACACATTCCAACTACTACACTTTCGAACATGCATCGCTTCATCTTTGTGCTTTTGACAGATGTTCATTCTTATTTTAAGTGCTCATTTTAAGATGATATAATAAAATCCATATCAACAACAATTCAATTCTTTAACTACAACACAATTGACTATAAAACAATGCAAACTTGAAAATAAAACCTAAACCAACATCAAGTTAAATTATAAACTTGTTTACAACTAGGTTCACTACCAATTGAATTTGATTCCATATACCCTGATCCTTCCTTTCACTCTCATGAAATTTTAATTTATTATACTTAAATGCCATTATATAGGTTACCTCCTCCATTTCTTCTTTTTCTTCTCCTACATGTTGTACTTGTGTGCATGCAAGAAATAGACAAAGAAAGCAAATAGTTATGCAGTTACTTCTTTTTCCTCAAATGAATCCACAATTTTCAAATTTGTTGCTCCATGAAAAATCATACTTATTGACACCCAACTCATGTCTACAAACGCTATGATGAAACATCAAACTCCCATCCATTTCTTCCCAACCATCTTAAATCCATATCAAAGTACAATGAAATATGTATAATTTTAATTACATTTACATGTTTGTTTGTTTATGCATTACAATATAGCAATGAATTATGTAAAATTTTAATAACTTTAACATGTTTATTTGTTTATGCATTGCATTTTTTTTCTTCTTTCATAGAAAGGGCAGCAAAAGAATACAAATATCAAACACAAAGCATAGAAATCATCTTCACAAATTCTTATTGTTTTGGATTCATAGTGAAAACAACAATTCAATCACACACATGAGGAAGGTGTTAGTGTGAAATCACATCACCCCCCGAATGGCCTGATTTTGACTGGAGCATTCAATGTAATCTGCATAACATGGGACCATCTCTCAAGTTGTGGGACTTGCAAACTTGAGATGGACCTCCAGAGAAGGCTAGATTCCTCTTCCTAATCCTAATGCTAGACTACTTCTAAGGAAGGAAATGTGACTATCTACTCCTAATCTAACAATGCCAAGGAGACAGGGAGAGAGAGAGAGAGAGAGAGAGAGAGAGAGAGAGAGAGAGAGAGAGAGAGAGAGAGAGAGAGCATGAAAGTAAAGAAATCCTACACTACAGAGGTGATAGCACCAAGAAAAGGGGGTTGCTGATCACAAATCTAGCTGCCTGAAGTGGAGAGAGGTGAGCAATGGAGAGGATGGATAGATGCATCACAGACCAAAGAAAAATTTCACACAGAACACCACTTCAACCCATTAAACACAGCTCCCAAAACCTGCAATAGACATCAGAGATATGCACAGTATACCCTGCAATGATGAGAGGCAAGAAGAGACAATAAAATAAGGAAGGATGGAAAAAATGCATCACAAAACATATTTTATTGCTCCATGAGTTCACACAGTACATCATCAGTGGGTAAGAGGCAAGAAAATGCCATTACAAAGCCAAGAGAGGAGGCTTAAACTCCACATTCGACCCTAGGGAAGAAAGGGAGAGGAGGCAGGAAAGAAGAATGACCAACAACTTGAAAAATGCCCCTCCTTTACAATATATAGAAGAATGAGAGAAGGAGAGAGGGAAATTTGAATCCTGCCTCAACCACCCTAGCAATGCATTGAATTCACCTACTCCAAACACCCTAGAAAGCATTGAAATTCACCTGCAACAATGATGGTTTCCCTAACAGAGCCCATGCATCCATGTGTTGTTCCTTGTTGGGAAAGGAAGGAGGCTCATTCTTCATCATGGTGGTAGGTGGGATACTTGACAACCTCAAAAATGGTGGACTGAATTTACCATTTTTCATTAATGGTGGTAGGTGAGTAGCATATGTTTATAGCTTTCCAAAAGTCCCCTCTCACTCGAATCCAAGTTTCTAGTTGAAAGATATGGCTGTCTGAAGGTGCTTTAGGTTTGGGGTCTATTTGTGCAAGGTCCACGTGGCAGCCCTGTGCGCCTTAAGACTTCACCCCCCTCCCTTCACTCTTGAAATTACACTGAAGAGACATGTGGCATCAATCTACGGGGCTGCTCTATTTCCTTTGCATTCTTTCCGAGTTTGGTAGAGACACTATATCTACCACGTGGCTAACCCCCTACCTTTGAAGGTGTGTTTGGTAGAGCTCTACCACTACTTTTCAACATTCAGACCCTAGACACGTGGATTTGGGTCTTCGCTTTAGGTCACGCACATTTGAGGCACATGGCATCTCCATGTGGGGGGCATGAGATCCATTTTTGCTTTTGAAATTACGTTGATGAGGCACGTGGAAGCTTCTATTACCTGTCCCAAGCTTGGACTTTTCAACGACCGGAAAAACCTTTCCTTTGGACCCTGCCAATGACACGTGGCGAGTCCCGCACTCATTTGGATGACCCCTTTTTCTATTTTACCTTTGAAGGTGTGTTGATGAGACACATGGAGGATTCCGCAGGCTCTACCACTTCCCTTAGACTTTTCAACATTTGGTTTTGTTATGTCAGACCCTAGACACATGGAGGGCCAACACTTGTTTGGGTCTCCGCTTTGGGTCACTCCTTTGAAATTGCACCGATGAGGCACGCGGCACCTTTTGCAAGCATGTTCTATGCTGAGATCCATGTGGGGGGCATGCGTTCGTTTGGGGTCTACCTCCGGATTTTACCTTTGGAGTCGTGCCAAGTTGACACATGGAGGCTTCCATTTTATACTTAGCCAATTAGGGCCCGAGTGACATTGCATTTCCACTACCATTTATTAGACATTTTTGGTAACCTTGACTGTTGATCTAAAATGTGGGCTCGTATGACTGAACTGACCCTTTAATTTTCTCCTGTGCAGGGTTGTGTTTGATCAATTTTTCCTGAGGGGAAAAATTGGATAACAATTTGGTGACTCATGGGGACATCTGCCTACTAGATGAAGTGATCAGTGGCCTTGAAGTATCCATTGGGCATGGAGTCATGAATGATAGCCTAATATTGATCTTGCTTTTGAAACTTGAACCCGACTGCTTGCACTTGGTGACCTTGAACCTGCCCCGTTGTCTGCACTCTCAATTTTCATAAGAAAATCTTGGAGATGAGATTTCTGAGAGTAGAAAATTGTCTTGACCAGGGGTTTTCACCTGTCCCTGAAATGGACTGTGAAAACTTAACTACACAATGGATCGACATGGGAGAAACACAACACCACAACACCGCTATGTACAAAATTGAAAATCATACATGTCCCAAGTGGAACGTGCAGAGTGTGCAAAAGCACTTGTTCTGCTGAAAGCAAACCTACCTACTCTATGCTAACCAGAAGCAAGGGGCGCTCAAGTAAAACCTGCAATAGGCAGGGAGAAGTAGCTTCCCTTTCTCAAAATGGGCAGCCATGTATATGATTTGATGTTGAACATGCTATTATTATGAGTGAAAAACCAACAAGAGGCCAATCCTCCACCCAAATCATCAAGGTATCAAGGAAACAAGGAAAATACCTCTTTTAGTTTCTATGTATTTGGATTGAAGAGGCATTGCAGCTGATCCTTGGTACTTTGTATATCATCCTCATGCCTTGAAATGGACATGACTGGTTTTGGTTTCTCCCTTAGCTCCAATGAAGCCAAGTACCTGATAGGGCATGGTCTGGTCCTTTGAATGTGCCCATGGTTCTGAAATTCAACTCCAAGAATGGATTCTTCTTATGGACCTTCCTAGATGGATGGTGTGGATGAGATGGGACATCTTCGTGCCTTTTTTCCCTCCTCTTTTGTTTCTTGAAGACTGACTTGCTCTTGGATAGCCTCTTCCTCTAGGATGAAATTTTTCAAATAAAAATCTTCAATTTACTGCAGTAGGTCTAGAGGACTATTTGGGGTAAGAAAGGTCTTCTGATGACAACTCTCCTCCATCATGGATTCATCAATCAAATCAGGCCCTTCAAATGAAAGCAAAAAATCTTCAATAATGTGCTTTCTTCATCAAGTGACTTCAAATCTGATTTGATCTCTTCTAGCTTCTCCTCTTTAATAAGACTTAGAGCTGATAGTTCTTCCTCTGTCTTAACTGGTCATGTCTCTTGGATTAGATCAGCATTCTCTTCAGATAAAGTGCCATCACAGACATTACATTCAGAGCATAAGGACTGTTGATCTTATTCCTCTTGTTCTTGTTCTTCTGTTGTTGCAAACTCAGCTTCCACCACTTGTGGTCTGACCCCGGCCTCCTCTGAAGGTTTAACCATCAAGGGGATTTTTGTAATCCCAAACCATAGAGCCAACTCTTACTAAGTTTTTTATCATTTCTTCTCTATTTGGCTCTCCTTCCTGCTTCTCTCCTTGATTGGTTTTTGGAGTCTCTTCCTAACATGGAATTGGGAAGGCAAGAGGAGTGGTGGGTGGGGTCTCCACTAGTTTTTTGTTTATTGTGGTGGGGGGAAGGCATTTCTTTTGGCTCTTGTGGAGGGGACTTGGATTTGGAAGGGAAAAGGATAAGAAGAATTGAGGTGAGATGGAAGACTAGAAGATGGAGAAGAGAAACCAACACTTGGGGTAAAGTAGATGGGAAGCTAGACTCATGAAACCATCTATTGATGATACTGATTGAGGGAGAGGAAAAGAAAGGCATATGAGGTGGTGGACTTACCCATTGACAAGGTTGTCCTGCACTTTGATCATAGGCCTCTATCTCCTCAGTCCATTGTGTAAGTTGAGGCATCATTTCAACCATGAAGTCAAGCTTCTCTTGAGGGCTATAATGTCTTGGAAAAGGGCCTTCCCATGGACAAGGTGCCCTGTAACTAATTCTAAATGCTTTCATTTGAGCTATAGCCCTGGACTGAACCATGCTAGCCTCCATTCTTTGAATCTTCTCCAACAGACTAACATTTTGCATATAATTATTACCATTTTATGCATACCCTTACTCTTGGATAAGCTCCATAGCCAAAATTATTTTGACATTGCTCTTATAGGGCTAAGCATAATGGTTCTGGATCTGATCATAATGTTGATCTGGAGGAGTTGGGAAATACATTGGAGGTTAGACGTACACATGTTGCTATAAATGTGAATTCCAAGTTGGGAATGAAGTCATGATTGCACAACTTCATGGGATGGAAGAAGATGAAGGAGATGGAAGAAGAAAATGGATGAAAATGGATGGATGGAAAATGTCTACAACTTCAGAGAATGGGTTGTTCACTAGATGGAGTTGTCAAATGTGCTTAAAAATGCCTCTGAAGGCTGAAATCTCACCAATAACACATCAAACCTGACTGAAGATGAAGTGGTAAGGTGCTTCAGACCTGGTCCCACCAGGCGTTCTAAAACTGTTAGTGTGAAATCACAGCACCCCCAAATGGCCTAGATATTTTGACTAAGGTAGGGTCATTTGGTGTGATCTGCATAACATGGGACCATTCTCTCAAATTGTGGGACTTACGAACTGGGAGATGGATCCTCTAGAGAAGGCTGGCTTCCTCTTCCTAATCCTAATGCTAAACTACTTCTAAGGAAGGAAATGTGACTATCTACTCCTAATATAACAATTCCAAGGAGACAGAGGAGAGAGAGAGAGAGAGAGAGCATGAAAATAAAGAAATCCTACACTACAGAGGTGATAACCAATGAGAAAAGGGGTTGCTGATCACAAACCCAAATGCCTGAATGGAGAGAGGTGAGCAATGGAGAGGATGGACAGATGCATCACAGACCAAAGATAAATTTCACACATAACACCATTTCAAACCCATTAAACACAACTCCTAAAACCTACAATAGATATCAGAGATATGCACAGTATCCCCTGCAATGATGAGAGGTAAGAAGAGACAACAAAATGAGCAAAGGATGGACAAATGCATCACAGAAACACATTTTATTGCTTCATGAGTTCACACAAGTACATCATCAGTGGGCAAGAGGCAAGAAAATTCATGTTACAAAGCCAAGAGAGGAGGCTTAAACTCCACATTCAACCCTAGGAAAGAAAGGGAAAGGGAGGCAGGAAAGAAGAATGACCAAAAACTTGAAAAATGCCCCTCCTTTACAATATATAGAAGAATGAGAGAAGGAGAGAGGGAAATTTTGAATCCTACCTCAACCACCCTAACAATGCATTGAATTCACCTACTCCAACCACCCTAGAAAGCATTGAAATTCACCTGCAACAATGAAGGTTTCCCTAATAGAGCCCATGCCTCCATGTGTTGTTCCTTTCTGGGCAAGAAAGGAGGCTCATTCTTCATCATGGTGGCAGGTGGGAGACTTGATAGCCTCAAAAATGGCAGACTAAATTTACCATTCTTCATTAATGGTGGTAGGTGAGTAGTAGATGTTTAGAGTTTTCAAAAAGTCCCCTCTCACTTGAATCTGAGTTCCTGGTTGAAAGATATGGCCACTTGAAGGTGCTTTGGGTTTGGGGTCTATTTGCACAAGATCCACATGGCAGCCTCATGTGCCTTAAGACTTCACCCCCTCCCTTCACTCTTTAAATTACGCCAAAGAGACATGTGGCGTCGTCCATGTATTCTATGCCCTATTTTGGCGGAGACACTATTTGCATTCTGGATAACCCATATTTTTCCTTCGGTTTGGCAGAGACACTATGTCTGACCCTAGATACGTGGAGGGTTGGTGCACATTTGGGACATGCCTTCGGATTTTGCTTTTGAAGTTGCACCGATGAGGCACATTGAAGCTTCCGCTAGCCTGTCCCAAGCTTGGAATTTTCAACGGCCTGTGAAACCTTTCTTGGAATCTGACCACGTAGCGATCCCACACTCATTTGGAGACCCCACTTTGGACTTTACCTTTGAAGGTGCGCCAATGAGACACGTGGAGGATTTAAATGGCTCTACCACTTCCCTTAGACTTTTCAATGTTTAGTTCTGTTATGTCAGACCCTAGACACATTGAGGTCTAGTGCTTGTTTGGGTCTCTACTTTGGGTCATGTCTTTGAAATTGCACCGATGAGGCACATGGCACCTTTCGCAAGCCTGTTCTGTGTTGAGATCCACATGGGGGTCATGCACTCATCTGGGGTCTGCCTCTGGATTTTACCTTTGGATTTACGTCAAGCTAACGTGTGGAGGCTTCCGTTGGCTCTTTTATACTTAGCCGATTTGGGCCCGAGTGAACACTGCCTTCCACAACCATTGTCGAGCCTACCTATAACTTGACTGTTAGATTTAAAATGCGGGCTCGCATGAATGAACCGACCCTTCAATTTTCTCCTGTACAAGATCATGTTTGATCAATTTTTCCTGAGGGGAAAACTTGGATAACATAAGGGCCACTTGGATTACAAACAATTATTTTCCCATCCCACTATGTATTTTATAAAATAATAAATAACACTACACTTCAACAATGTTCTATTTGTTCCTCCCCCATACCACAAAACTTCATCTTTGGTAGGATTTTCCATATCATGGCCTTATCTATATATGTGATCAAGTGTATATATCTATAAATACGGTAAAAGAGATGGAGATGTCAACTAGATAGAAAGGAAATAAAAAAAAATTCAAGAAATTCTCAATATTAACCTCCCGTGTATTAAATTTGAAGTGAAATACTACTTTACTTTCTCTAGGGGAGCTCAATTGATTAAATATAATAGCCTTGATTTCATGGAAGATAAAGTACTCGAATAATCCTATGAATGTAGGAAAATATATTTACTTTGATATTAAAGTATTGTTGAAGAGTTAACCATCTCAATTTATCTCGCGTGATTTAATATACTGCATGGATTATTCATGTTATCTTCATAAATCAAAATAACACTTTATAAAGTGAATCTTTTATATTACAAAAAGGAACAACGCTATTTTTAGTTCACATTATTCTAAATATCATTACCAATTGAATTTATAAAGGAGGTTTCATATTTCATGTTGGCAATCTCACCATTATTAATGACATTTGTAATAGAACTAGTTGGTAGGTTAGTTGTAAGATGTATACATCTATTTACGTGGTTTATCCCTACTTTAAATATTTACTTTATTACCCATAGTCAAATGCGCCTCTTCACTACATCTTGGAATTGCTTCCCTTACTCATATTTTAATGTATTCAAAACATTAATTCGATATCATGTGATAGTGTTGGTCTACAACATATAACCCTCAATATAAATGATTTGTATGCCAATAGGGGTGACACCACACATCAAAGTGTCTCTTTTATTAATGTAATTATTGATTTGATGTGGGATGAATATGATTGCTTGTTCATCTTTCCTCTCTCCTTGTTTATAACTTCCTAATCAAAAAAATCATGAACAAACACAAACATGGAAGCTCAATTTCAAAAAAGATTATGTTACATTATGGTCCTATGAATACTTTAGGAAAAACCCCTTTTTCCTAGTAAAGCATTGCTTAAGAGCTACCCACTCAAGGAATTTGAGACCATTCAATATACTCTGTGTATTATTTAAAACTATATATATATATATATATATATATATATATATATATATATATATATATATATATATATATATATATATATGAAATCTTTTATAACTAAAAGAAGCAAACATCATTATTCATAGCCTAGGTTTATAAAAAAAAATATGAATATTTTTGCATTTATTCATGGATATGGTTTGTTAATATTGAGAAATGTTGAAATCTTAGCTTTGCTCATTTATTTTTAACCAATTTTAAGAAAACATGTATTTGTTCGCTGGTTTTTAGAAATCTTAGTCACTTATTTTTCCATAGTTTTTATGGATTATGGTAGAGGGTGGCATATTGGTCAGAATAATCAATATGGAGATTATTGTTGTCATGAAAACAAAGATGACAAATAAATTCATGTTATTGTGCATGAATAAAATGAGCACACATAAATCTAAGAGGTACCTGTAATCGAATGTCTTCATGTTCACCATCATTAACAACACCCATACTGATATTAGGCCACTTAATTTTTTTTGTGTATGTTCACCATCATAGCTTGGGTTAGAACTTAACAATTTTTTTATCTTTATGATGGAGGATGATAAATCCAAGTGTTTTCATTGGCATGGTTAGAACTTAACAATTTTTTGTCTTTATGATGGAGGATGATAAATCCAAGTGTTTTCATTGACATGGTGGTGGGAGGCATGTAAGCCAAAAGAATGAAGATTGAAAAAGCTTTTTTTAACAGCGAAAAAACTCATGTCATTGTGTATGAAAGAAATAGGCTCGCAGAAACTGGGGAGGTAACTATAGTGGAAGGTTTTCACCTAATGATCATTGGTATTTTGACATGATGTTTTCCATCAACAATGGAACTCATTATGGAACTAGGCCTCTTAAGCACCTTTTTTGTGAATTTCTAATAAACGATGGAAAATTCAAAGTGTATACATTGAAGTAATAGTAGGCAATATCTCAGCCATGATGATTTTATGGAGAATTTGTTTCCAAGTTGTCTAAGAGGATGAATATTTTCATGTCATTATGCATGGGTGAAATGGGCAAACACAAATTGGGAAGGTTCACGCATTACAAATTTTTCACTAGATGATCACCGATTTGATGTTTTGAGGTTCATTATCAATAATATCAACCATAATATTGATGGCCCTAGCATGAATCAAAACTCTAAATGAGGTCTGGATGGTGACATGGTCATTAGGTGACTACTTAGCCTAGGTAAAAATAATGAGAAGGAGAGTAATGCCACTATGCATGCTGAGCTGGACCACCAGAAAGATGTGGTAAAATTGATCATAAAAGACATCAAAGCCATGAAGGGAAATATTGACAACCTTAGAAAATCCAAGGCTAACAGAGATAATCAAAGTTGGGCTGAGATGGAAGGAAAATTGGAAAATGTTGACAATAAATGCAACATTGTAGTTGATGGTCTTCTACTTCAAACTGCCCTCCTAAAATCCATCGTGAATGAACTAAAGACTAAGGAAAAAAAATTCACCATAAGGGAGATTGATAGGAAAAAATAAATTGAGAAGAGAGACCAGTACATCACAGACATGATTGAGCTATCTACTCAAATGTTTAACCAGAAATGAAATATGTCTTGTTCTAAGTTTTTTTATGGTTTTGATCTGGTTTTGGGCCACACTTGGATTTAATTTAGCATGGTTTTTGGATGGTTTTGTGTTGTATTCACCATTTTTTTTTCTTTTTGGTCTTGTTTTGTTCCTTGTAATGTAAATTGCTATATTTGGATTTTAAGATCCTTTGATGTAACAGGGTAGGGTCCCTAAAAAAACCCTCCTTTTACCTATTATAAACAAATAACACCCATAATAGAAATGAGCATCTATTGAAATAATGGTTTCTTAGTTGCGAGATTCATACGTTTACTTTTTTGGTCTTTCCTTATCCTTCTCTAAATATATTTCTTACTACCCTAAGTCATATATGCCCCTTTAATGCATCTTGGTATCGGTTCAATGATTCTAAAAAATCCTCATTCATTGAAAAACTTAATCTCATATTACTTCAAATATGTGGTCCATAACATCATACAAAACCCATTATACTATAATATTTAAGTAAATAGGGATGATATCCAATGAAAATGACCCTCTTACTACCCATATAATGGTGAATCATTTCAATGTGTTGTGGGATAATTATCTACCTATCTTACATAATGTTCCTTTTTCCTCCTTTGTGGCTTCATGATCTTTTTTTATCTAAGTAAATCTCTTTTTCAACTAATACAATCCCCTCATATCCATTAATTTTTATAATACTAGAAATCATACATGAAATGTATGATGTGAACACCAAAAGGGATATAGTGAAGAAGAAAAACTAGATGAAGAGGAACAAATGAAGAGGAAGAGGATTGCAGAAAATGACATTCGAGGGTGGAGAAGTGAAAGGGAAATGAATGAGGAAACATGTATCCTATGTTAAACTATATATCGTCTATGAATTGCATCACTTGTTTCTCAATCGAATGAAGGAAAAAAAACTCGTGTTTTGGAAGATGACGATGACACTGCAAAGGGAGATATCTGAAAATGCAAGCATCCAATACTTGTTTGATTTTATAGATCTTGACTTGTAGTTTGGTGAATAGCTTAAAAATCCAGCATCCTAACTATTAAACTAACTCTTGTAAAAAAAAAAAAAAAAAATTTAACAAAACATCAAAATTTATCAACAGAACAATGAAATTTAATAGATATGTAAATGTACATATATACAAAATTCAATAAATATGTACTCATATGAATATAATGTTTATATGGACAATACCAAATAACTCTGTGACAACTAATTATGAGGTTGATAACCATTTTGTTTTCAGGTAGCTATCTTTACTGTGAGACAATTATCAACATGCATGGTAAAATCTCTTCATAGATATCACTTGACTCTCTATTATATTCATGGCTATCTAAAGACCAAAGATACAAATTAAAGACATAAATGCCATCGCTTAGTCGGAAGATGTTCAACCTTCAACGGGACAACTTTCTAGGATAATGGATGTATGTGGTCTCGTACAGGTCATTTGCACAAGGTTACTTACATCCAACTCCCAATCAGTATCGTATTGACCATAGCCCAGAGGCACTTGTGAAAAAGTTTCCAAGCTTATATGAAGGGCACCCGATTCTGACATGGGAGGCATAACCCAATTATTTGTATGGCCTTACACTCATCATATACTTCACTACCACTTTGAGTCATTAGAAGTGTCCTTCTTTATAGCAAAATATTATAATAAATAGATCAATTTGCAGGACACTCATAATTTTTATATTCTTCACAACATAATTTATTTTATTGAGTAAGTGCTTTCTAGTTACTCTTTTGTAATCTACATTTTATGTTTTTATATTCCTCCCTAACTATATTCCAATTTATTTGACATATGAATTCAATTATTGTGTGTAGTAGATGTGTTTCAAAATTGCAGTAGGGTTGGAGGGTGTAATCAAGAGTGCAGATCTTCAAGTTTTTGGATCATATGTGGGGGCCTTTGGACTCCACGTCGGGCGTGGTTAGCATTCCAAGTCGCTCATAAGAAACTAATAACCAACCACACAATTTCCACATCCATTTATCGTTATTTCAATGGTTTCTAATTGATTTTTCAGATTCGTCAAAGTTGCCATTTTGATGCCATGTTTTTCTAGGATCTAGAAGTTACATTTGAGCCCGTCACAAAGGTGTAACTAGATGGATGTAGCATTTTTTCTCTTAGTAAAATGGACCATTCAACATTGGTGGATAAGGTATTGTCAAAATTATTAATCAATGTAGTATGTGAAAATTTCTAAAACTAAAAACCTCTAAATTGAGATTTTGCATATTTCACAATAAATTGGCACCTGTACAGATATACGGTAATCCCTTGAACTAGTGCCTTTTAAATACCTATATACGTCGGATTTTCAATTTGATGCCTCCACAATTTGATCATAGATATATAGGATGACCTATTTTATATTTGACCTCCAATTAATCACGATGTCAGTGATGTTTCCTTTAATTGCATTACAAGAAGACTCTCTCCTGAATTTCTTCGAATGCGTAAGTTTTTTTGGTAATGTAAAGGGATCAACGAATACCCATGCAACCCAACACTTCAAAGAGTGGAATTACGCACTTTAAACACTAATGCTACAGTGCCATCTGGTCAACCTTATCTGCTAATAACATACGCTAAGCTTCTCTACATTAACACATTTTACTGACTAAAGTGTTTTTTGTACACAACATCCCCTAAGCCAATTCAGCCAAATTTTTAGTAGTTATTTTTGGGCAAATTATAAGCCGACGAGCGTGTAGTGATTCATGTTTGGTATACAATGCCTTACATTAAGAGTTGCGGTCCCAAATATTTATGTGTTTAATACTATATATTTAATTTTTAGAAAAAGAAATGTTACTTCATCTAACAAGATTTCAAAGAATGTGTTAGAGACCAGCCATTGTGGATGTCCCTCCAAAGTTACCAGACTAAAAATGTAATGTGGGCTATATTTAAACCCTAACTGTAAAATAGCATTTGTCACAAATTTTACATGTTGTTAAAACTATTGTTAGATGTTAATATTACTTTAAATGTGTTCACTGATCCATCTTGATTACCAATATAAACTATTAGTGCCTCTAAATATGTGGGTAGCCACAATAATGGTTTCAAACGAGCCCTGTATAGGTCGCGCAAACTTTATCGTAAGAGTCTATATGAAGTTGTATATGATGCTAAGCACACGGCATGGCACTAACTCATACTCTCTTCTAGGCCTTATCATCACCAAGTAGAGTCTTCTACCAGAGGTGGGTAACAATAGGGGTTTCTACCATTGATCCTGGATGCTGAAGCCCATGTTACCTTGATTCTCATGACAACATATATCAAGATTCGTCATTCATCTCTCCAATGCATGTCTCTCTGTAAGGCATCTATGTGAATGTTTTCATTATTTGCCAATTCGTCATTCAATTAGGACTGATAGTACATCCCAATGATAGACGAGATTCTTCCCAACTTAACGATTTCTTGCAAAAGTAATCAATATTGGCATTTTTTATATATTCAATACATAGTATGCCTTAAAGGCTTTGGTCATGAGGATATTTCCCTAGCATCCACCATGTACCTCTATGAATATTTGATATTTATGGAATGATTGGGGTCTCACAAACCCTCCTTACAATGGCATGATGTGTGATATTCATACAATAACATTTATACTTGGATCAATTTGTACGTGGCTATTAATTCACAACTATGTGACAGTCACCCAGAGTATTAAATTGTGGCCAAAGAATCTTCATGCCATTACTTAGCACTTGCATTGATCTCCGGCCAATAAGGAGCGGTTCCTTAGCTTTTTCCTGATTTCACGTAACTTGTTTGGGAGAAATAAATTCATTTAAGTATGTCTGTTGAAGCAACACATTACGATTTGTGTTACTTAGGTGAGAGGGGCCAATAGGTGAACAAGGTCTAATATTTGATATGACTATTGGTCACACAATACCCAATAGTTGTCATAGTACTATGTGGTAGTTATTTATTTTTGACATAATAATTACGTAGAGTAGCCAATCACGGCATGACATGTAAGACCTCTCATCTCATTTACAAGTTCAAAAAAATCAATGCTAAAGCAAATACACCCATATTCAAGTATTGGTTTCCACCATGGTTGTAGTGTAACTCAAGTTTAATATTTTAAATCAATTCAAAATATGGGTTTCCCTCCAATTGAACATTCTAAAGAAAAATATAAGCTAATACAAATCTAAACTACATATTAGTGAAAAAATTACAATCTCATATGATAAACAATTTATTTTATGGACCCCTTAACTTAGGGTGTACCACTACTAGCCCCTCTCCCCTAATTACAATTTAAACACTCCGTCAGTATAGTTACTTCCCGATGCCCCTTCAATTGTGTTACATCAGTCTACAAATTTCCAATTAACGACCTAGTTTTGTTTGGACTCTTGGAGGGATTTTTTCCAATGCATTTAAGTAGCTATTTGTTTATGAAAGAGGATTTTCAAGTGAGCCAAATATAATATTTTTAAGAATCCCGCCAATAATCTTGTCGTAGTTGAATGAATGGGTTTAAAATTCTAAATGTGTGTAGTGGTGATAAAGATTCAGAAATCACCAGGTTTATTATTCATTGCCTTTATTTATATACAAAGTATTGATGCATCTAGGGCACCTTCTTTTCACTCAAGGATGTTCTTTTAATTTTCAATAGTGGACAACACACAATACATGGTTGATTGCAATATTCATTAGTTAATAATTTTTTCTTTGTATGGTTCAAGAATACAATGACAACATACATACACACATTCAAACTATTGTGATTCAACACATGCTCTCTTGTGAGCCGAAAGCTTCTTGGTGCATTGTCTAGATCAAGTGTAGCTTCTTCATTTGGAGAAAATTTTGACACTTCTTTTTATCAACTTCGACTTGGTCATTTATCTCTCCCTCTTTTGAAGGTAACAATTCATTTTCATGATTTGTTAGATGGGTGATATAGCCTTTCGATCTCTTTTAAAGCGCACTTGTTTAATGTCAAGTTTTTAGATGTCATGATTATGTATTTATATTTTTGATTATTATGTTTCATCCTCGGCTTTTTATATCGATTGTCCCAAAAGGACTCGAATCTAGGAACTATTTTTGTTACTTTACCACTCAACAACCCGCACTTAACCTCATTTTGCAAATACAATTTGCACTTGGAAACTAGTCAATTTTTGGACTACACATATAGCTTAATTATGCATTTGGCATAGATGCAAATAAGAAAAGATGATTTTTACAAACATCTACTGTATATTTCATATTAAATTTCAGTTTTAGTTTTGCATTAGATTTAGATTCAAAAATATTTGATTTCTATTTTTAGTTCAGATTCAAGCTTTCAATTTTTGGTTTATAGCAACTAAATCCCATTTCCATTATAATAACACAAAAATTTATCAATGTACAATTCCCTTTCCATGTCCTTTAGATCGTTGAATATGTTCCACTACAGAGAATCATGTAGCTAATTAACGATATAATATCCTTTCTTTTCCTAAATAGTTTCAATAGATGTTTTGAAGATTTTGTGAATAAATTTATTGTTATAATTACATTTATTGGTTACTTAATTGAGTGTAATTAACAATGATTAAAAACCATACCAAGATAGTCTATTAAAATGTTAAACCATCCATGATTTTTCCGTTTACAGGCTAGGGTGGACATCAAATCTCATCCATGCTTTTGCCCTTAGTTTTTACTTGGGTATCCCGAGTGATGTGATGGGATATGAAATATATCACAATTGTAATGAGTTGCAAATTATGTAGGAAGGGATGTCAATGTTGAATTTGTAAATTTTGTTTCTAAAATTTAAGTGCCTATTTGTACTTTCACATTTCACATGCATGTTGTCATCATATTCCATGAGACCATTTATACATGTTTTCAAACAATTCATGTGTCTTGAGTATGTTTTTACTTTGGGATAAGATTTAACATCCTCCCTTACCCGTCAACCAAATTTTGTTAGGACATTCTAATAATTTTATCAAGATTCATGTTATGTTTTACATAAATCTTTAACACCACCATACGTATAATTAAATTTGTACACACAGTACACTGAATGTGTTTGCTAAGACATTCAACCTAATATATAAAGTTTTAATTATTAAGAGCTTTCATACATTATGTAATCATTTGATTGGAAAATGTGTAAAAGAGTGGTCATGAACTTCTTTATTTTAATGAAGTAAAATAACACTAATTCTGTAAAATGTCTATGTTACTATACACCCACATCAAGCAATATGTGACAACAAGTTACTCCTAAATAAAATTAGAGATAAGATTTATACCAAGAAGATCTTTTCATAAAGAAATTTTAATATTCAACCTTTATGGCAAGGAGATCTATTCACACAAAAACTTTATTGGATGTGTTAAGTAGGGCTAAATAAATATGCTTGAATTTTAAATATATATAAATAAAATACTAACATTTTTCAATCATTTAGAATATAATAAAATAAATAATAATTTATTAGGCAAATGCCATGGAAGGCTTCTTCAGGGTGTGAAGGTGAAGTTTAAATGATTGGGTAAGATTTTTTTTTAAACATTCTCATGTTTGTTGGGAGCTCATTTAGACCAGGAAACCAATTTTGAAGAACTTAAAGCAGTCAAATCAACCACATTGAGGAACTTAGATTGAGATTTGATTAAAATAAATATACTTTTTGGTTTTCATGGCATTGTTCTACTTCTGTCATTTTCAAATATGTTTAGAGTCCATACTCCTCTTGAGTAAAATATTTCTAGTTTTGCATATCTTCCCCATTACGAGTCCTAGTGTGTTTGTGTTGCTACATAGTGTTGATCTAATGAAGCTTCAATAAAAGTTGTATAAAACGGGCTACAATAAACAATGGTATTATATACCGCATTAACTATTTTCACCAACCAATCTTAATGAAGCTATATTTAGTTTGTTCACACTAAATTAACTATGGTAAAGAGTAACAATTTTTATTTGATGTAGGACTAAATTCCAATAAAAATATAATAAACGAAATAAATCAATTCAATGTACCTAGTCACATCAACATAAATAAAAAGTGTGCATCATAGAGTGGAGTATCAACGAAATATTGGTTTATAAACCAACTCATAAATGAAAAATTTGTATTAGTCATTACAGTACCCAAGTGTCGAAGATCATTGTAAGCAAATGAGACGTCTTAGGCTCTATTGTAGGCATCATTTTAATGGCTTCATAAAAACATTAAATATTAGTTGGAACAATTTAAAATAGACACAAATTGTAAAATACGTTCCAAAGGAAAAAAATGCTCGAGAGAAGCATCAAATATCATCCATGCTTCCACATTTTACATACATGTCTATCATATCATGCACAATAACAAAAATTGAAAAATAACCAATGTCAATTACATTTTGAAGGATGTCCATATGTTTTTCTAAAACTCCCATTTTAGCACAAGGTGAGAGGACATTGGGATCAATTGATAAGTTTGGTTTTAAACCTATGAATTACATTTTCCTAAAGGTTTCCAAAGCTTTAAAACCTCATCGAGAAAAAAAGTTTGTGCAAATCCTACAATGATTGCATTCCATGAGACAAGGCATTTTGTTAAACAATTTGCATGCCTTTTATATGCTTCTACATTTTTCATGCATGTATATAAGGATAGTGAAAACTATGATACTTAACATAAATCTATTTTCTATTATTCTTTGTTGGATCTCCATTCCTTGTTCTAAAGCACAAGTCGGTAGGAAGATGGAAAAATAAACTAATTGGGTTAGAAAATTATTTTTTATTATATGTTTTAAAAAATCCAATAATTTTTCAACAAACCTATTTTGTACATATCCAACCATCGTTGTATTCCATGAGACTAAGTTTTGGCTAGACATTTTGTTAAACCATTGACATTCCTTTTCTAATCTTCTATATTTTGCATACATGATTATAAGGGATTTGCAAAGATAACATCTAACAACAATCTAGTTTGCATATTACATATATGTGAAAGTTTCCAAGGCCTTCTCAAAAAAATCATTTTGTGCATATCTTGTAATCATCATAGTTCATGAGACCATATTTCTTTGAGGCATTACTTCGAAAATTCTTAAAGCCTCATCAAGAACACCATTTTTTATGTATCATATAATCATATCAGTACATGGAACCACATTGTTTTGAGGTATTTTGTCAAATAGTTTTTGTACCTTGTATATGCTTAGACATTTAATATAAGCATATTTATTATTTTTTGTATGTTCATACCCTTCTCTAAAGCTCCCATTTTGATACAGATCAAGGGTATGCTTGATTTTTTTTTATGAAGTTTGACTTTACACCTTCCAATTTTGCTTCAAAGTTTCCAAGGCCTTTTTAGCAAACCCATTTTGTGTATACCCCGCCATCATAGCACTCCATGAGAACTTGAATGGTAATGTTGGTCCTAATAATAAAAAAATTTACAACGGAAATCCACCATGTTTGAAAAAAGACAATGCATTTTAATGAAAAGTTGTTAATTACTAGCAATAGCACCTTCAGTTTCATTAACATGTCGATAGGCTTGTAAAAATGAATTTTACATATTAAATAATGAATATTTATAGTTTTTCATATTAAATATTAAAAAATTAATATTAAATAGTGTATAGTGAAAAGGGAATGCTTATTTAATAGTATTCTTCTTTCCAGCACAAATAATAAATACAAGTATCTCAACTACTACTAATATTATCACAATTACTAATATTGTTATTATTAATATTAATTATTATAAATATTATTACAATTATTAGTATTACTATATCAATATCAATATTAGTAATACTATATCAATATTATTATTAATATTAATACAAGTAATAATTAAAATATATATTATATTTTATATAATAAAACAGTACTAAATAATATATCAATAAACTATAAATATATATCCATTTTATATAATAAACTAGTGTTGAATAACATATTATACACTAAAAAATATTGGAAATAATTTTGAGAACCAATTATAATAAGTATACTTGAATAATAAGAACTAACAAGGAACCAAAACAATAAAAACTAAGAAAGAACCAAATTCAGTTGTTCATAATCAAATAAGAAAGTTGGTAGAAGAACAAAAAGGAACCAAAACGATAAGAATTAAAAAACAACCAATTTTTTTCCATAATTAAATAAGAAAGTTGGCAAACCATAATATATAAATTTAGCCCAAAAACAATTAGCTAGCCATGGCCATATTTGATCAAGATTATAAAACAAAAGATCTGATAATATAAATAATTGTTGTTTAAAATGAAATGATACATATGTTCAAAGTTTTTTAAAATGTATGTAACATAACAAAGTTTATAGCCTACAAAGAAAATTCTTCTTGTAGAAGTAGAACAAATAACCAATTTATAAAAAATTATAAATCTAAAACTAAACAGTATAATTGAACCATGGGAAACACATAATCTAAAATATAAAAGTATGATGGTAACACAAATAAGTATTAGGCTATTTGACGTCAGTTGGTTGAATCAAAACGACCCTAAGACAGTTTCAGATTAAACACAATAGATAATTCACCTTAAAACTTATATTCTATTCTAGAAATCCATACAACATTTACAAACATTAATCCTCCATGGGATTTATAGTTTGAAGAGCTACAAGGGTGTTAACTCTAGAGGTCTTCCTTGTCCTAACGTCTTCTAATTTCTCTTTAAAACTCTAATTTCCTTGATCCCTCTAATCTCCTTAATGAAGGATTTAGGCATGTATTTATAGGTAATCTTCCCGCCCATTAGGATTTTGAAATCTCATCTAGAGTCCTTTCATAATCCTGCTCAAACTAAAATTCAAACTTCTATGCATTAATGTCTACCAACTACTTCAGACTTGATAACTACGAGAAGTCCATCTAGAACTCCATGTCATAGTTGAGCTAGAATATATTGTATGCCTACCTTTTTGTTGTTTTCTAGCTCGAGTTATTTCTCCACTCACAATTATTTTTTCATGTAGAAGATTTGTGCACTGTTGCACACTTTTCTGTCATTCCCTACCCTTATAGTTGATCCATTTTAATTCTCATGTGTGCCACCTATCTTAACCAAAATTTTAAAATCTAGGTAGTTACCTTTTGTTTGTAATGCTCCTACATCAAACATATCAAGTAAAGAAAGTAAGATCCATCTAAGGAGTCAGGATCCAGAGTATGGCCTAGCTGACCAAGCTCCTTTACACTTATCCATGTTGCATCTTCTTCAATGCGTTCCTTCCATTTTACTAAATATTCCTTGTTCTCTTTTCCACACATCCTCCTTACTACCTGAAGTGGATCCAACTACAAGAGACTAAAATACCTCCAAACACACACAAATAGTTTGAAATTAAACCAAAAGATTCAAAATAACTTTTTTCTCATTCCAGAATCCACACTGATCTTTTACGTCATTACAATCTTCCTTTTCTTTCACATTAATTCTAAAAACCCTAAATTCCAACAATTACCTACTAGAAAAACACCTCGGATGAAACCCAAATTTTCAGTGCCAAATATTTCTTTGTAAATTAAGGCCCATACAAAATTTCAGCTTATTCTATAAAACTTGGCAAAATTTATTAAAACTTAAGTCCTAGTCAAAAGTAAAAAAACATTTGGAGCCAATTTTAGACTACTAGATGAAGGAATTCGGCCCTAAAAATATGCCAAAATGGAAACAAACTTTCACAAAAAGGTTTCCATAAGATATTAGTAATGAAGATCTACCATCCTCGAATATTTCAAGACGATCCAATGGTCGGATCAAAGTTTATGGCCTTCACAAGTTATGCTCCTGCATCATTCTCCCCTGGTTGAAAAGAATTCAGCTCCTGTGAATTCAGCTAGCATATTTCATCTAATTTTCCACTATCAATATTCTTCAACTCCCACTTAGGAATCCAAGTATATTCTTCCTAGTGCAAACCTTCCTACTATAGCAAATATCTGTTGTAGCTCTCATGTCTAGTAGTGACTGTCTTTTGGTCCAAGACACTGTACATTACCCTTTCCTTTTTCTTCTTCCGTATCTGCTACTCCCAGTTTATTTATTATTCCTCCATGAAATTTTCCTCATGACCTAGAAACTTATATAAGTTAGAAACGTTGAAAATTGGTGAGATAGCAAATTTTTTAGGTAGCTCCACCTTGTAGGCATTATCACTCATTTTCTCCAGAATCCTACATAGCCCAATCTTCTTATACTTTAGTTTATTACATGTCCCTTTTGGAAACCTCTCCTTTTAAAGACAAACCTTCACCATATCTCCTTCTTAAAAGAAATTTACTCTCTTACTGACATCTACAGCTACTTTATATTGTGCATTACTAACTTTCATCTTTTCCCTCACTTCTTCCTGCAATTGTAGCATGTGTTATGTAAATGCTTCTACATCATCACTTGGTTTATCTTCACCAGGTAGCACAATTAGGTATAGGAATCCCTTGGGGTTCCTACCATATAAAATTTGGAAAGGAGACCTCCCCGTTGACCTATTTACTGAGATGTTATAAGAAAAATCAGCTCGTGGCAAAGCTAAGTCCCATTGTTTTGGATTTTCTCCAATTATGCAACATAGGAGATTTCCCAAGCTTTGGTTCACTAATTTTATCTTCCCATCAATTTAGGGGTGATATGCACTACTGAACTATATTTTTTTCCCCATTTTCCTCCACAGAGTATTCCAAAAGTGACTCGAAAACTTTGTGTCCCAATCTAAGGTGAATCATTCTTGGAACTCCATGCAACCTAACCACTGGTGAAAAAAATAAATCTACAACTCTGGAAGCATCATTAGTGGTCTTACAAGCAATGAAATGTGACATATTAGAGAATCTATCAACTGCAACAAAGATAGAATCCTTCTCTTGTTGTGTGTTAGGAATTCCTAACATGAAATCCATACTTAAATCAACTCATGGCCCTGTAGGGACAGGTAATAACATATACATCCTAGTATTATGTGCATGGCCCTTAGCCATTTGGTATACTCTACATATTGATACAATCCTACTTATGTCCCTATTTACCTTTAGCCAATAATACTTTTCTACCACAAGAGCAGTTGTTTTACTCATACCAAACTGTCCAACCAACCACCTACTATGCAATTCTCTTATAATATTTTATCTCATTGAACCAATAGGGATGCACAATTACTTTCCCCTAAATAAATAACCATCCTACATCAAATAATCAAAGGAACCACTACCCACTATAGGATCCTTACGTTGTCTCGCAACATCACCAAAATCAAGATCACCTTCATACAATTCCTTAACTACCTCAAACCCTACTACTTCATTTTCCATTGTTATCAAAAGCGCTACATGCCTACTCAAGGCATCAGAGACTTAATTCTGCTTACCCAATTTATGGTTTAAGAAAAAAGTATATTATTGCAAAAATGAAACCCACTTTGCATGCCTACTATCTATTTTCTTATGTGTGTTTACATACCTCAATGCTTCAAGGCCAGTAAAGAGTAAAAATTCAGCTGCAAAGTATTGCCTCCAATGCCTTAATGCCTGAACAATAACATAAAATGCCACATTATAAGTACAATATTTCCTCATGAATTCTTGCAAAATAATATTCTTTCCTGACTTATGGTTTAAGACAAAAGTATATTCTTGCAAAAATGAAACCCACTTTGCATGCATACTATCTAGTTTCTTATGTGTGTTTACATACCTCAATGCTTCAAGGTCAGTAAAGAGTACAGATTCCTTAGCTGCAAAGTATTGTCTCCAATGCCTTAATGCCTGAACAATAACATAAAATGCCACATTATAAGTATAATATTTCCTCATGAATTCATTTATATTTTCACTTAAGAATGCCATAGGTCATCCTTCTTGACTAAGTACAGCTCCAATCCCGACATGTGAGGCATCACAATCAACCTCAAAGACCTTGTTAAAATTTGGAAATACCAAAACATGTGCCTCTGACACTTTCTTCTTCAGCAATTCAAAACTATCTATTACTACATGGGTCTATAAATACTCCTTCCCCTTCGTACACTCTATTATGGGTGCAACAATGCTACTAAAATTCCTGATGAGCTTCCTATAAAAAGTTACAAATCCATGAAAACTATGAACCACTCTCGCATTCCTTGCAATATGCCATTCCAAAATCACCTTCACTTTTTCCTCATCCATCCTCACTCCATCCTTTCAGATGAAAACCCCCCCAAAAAATAGATTTTTTTGAAGAAATCTACACTTCTTTAAGTTTTCTTACAGAGTTTCTTTCCGTAACAATTCTAACAACAAATTCAGTTGTAACAAGTGTTCCTCCATTGTCTTATTGAATATCAAAATATCATCAAAATAAACAACAAACTTACCATTGTATTCTTGGAGTACTTTATTCATGAACCTCATGAATGTACTAGGTGCACTAGATAGCCCAAATGACATCACCATCCACTCATACAATCCATTTTTTTTTTAAAGTCAGTTTCCATTCATCCCCTTCATGGATTCAGATATGGTAGTACCCACTCCGTAGGTCAATCTTACTAAAATATTGGGCTCCCGCTAGCACATCCATCTTCGAATTGGGAACCGATACTTAATTGTGATTTTATTTATGGCCCTACTATCCACACACATTCTCCAGTATCCATCCTTTTTGGGAGTCAATAGTGTTGGTTTTGCACATGGACTCATGTTTTCTCTCACTAACCATTTGTGTATTAGATTTTTCACTTTCCCGTTCAAATCCTCACTCTATGTCAGACTCATATGGTAGGCTTCCTAATTTGGAAGGGTCGATCCTGGGATCAAATCAATGTGTTGTTCTATATCTCACTTTAGAGGTAACCCATCTTGTATGAAATCCTTTTATTCTTTTAGTATCTTTTCTATCACATCGGGTATATTAAAGTCCTCTATTTCCACCTTCTTTGACATCAATTCATAACACCAGCCAGCTTATTCCATTTCTGTAACAAACTCTTTTGTAGCCAACAATCCCTCATTATTCTCTTCTTCCTTAAAGGGTAACAAGACTACCTTTACACCATCCTTCCAAAAAGTACATGTAATTTTCCATCCACCATGTGTAACCTTTGTATCATATTACCAAGGCCTCCCTAGTAATATATGGCATGCATCCATTAGGATAACATCACACCACACCTCATCCTTATAGGTATTCCCAATTGAAAATTTTATAAGGCATATTTTATCTATGGTTACCTCATTCCCTTTCTTGAACCATGATATATGATAAGGATATGGGTACTTCTAAAATTTAAGACTGAGTTTATCAACCATCATAATTAAGACCATATTTTCACAACTACCACCATCAATAATAATTTTACATACCTTTCCTCCAGAGGTGCATCTTTTTCAAAAGATATTTGTTTGCAGCCAAGAATCAGCACCAGCACCATCTTGTTATTTCTCCTTCCGAGGGAAAATCATCATCCTCCTTATCATTAGGGTTTCACCCAAGTCTGCACCTACCTCCATTTCTTCTTCCTCTTGAACTTCAACCAAATTTACTCCTAGTTATTCTCCTTACCATCTATCCTATGTAGGATAATGTAGACACTCAAAATATTTGTCCCTTCTTCACCACATCGGAAACATGTATATTTCCTTTGGGGGTTATTCCAACTCTGTCCTCCATTATAACCTATTCCCCTCTGAAACCCCTACCTCTTTAATAGTTACCATGGATTTGACCAAATTCTTCATGCCCTTCTGCATTAGAGAATTCACCTTTTTTAGAATCAAATCTACCTCTGCCTCTCATTGGTGATGATCATGGCCCTATCTTCAAACCTCTTCTAAAATTATTCCTCTTATTCTTTTCTTCTTATTTTAATGCGAGTTGATAAGCATCATCCAATTTATGGATTCAAATCATAATTAGTTCATCTTGTATGGTATAACTCAATCCATTTACATATCTTGTAGCCTTATGTTCTTTAGACTCTCCTTGTTCCACACGGATTGATAGCTTGTAAAATTCATTGGTAAACTCTTCAATGTTGAGATCCTTTTATCTTAGGTTTTGAAACCTTTGAAATAGTATCTGAGCATAATCTATAGGAATAAAATTTTCTTTCAACTTCTTCACCATTTTATTCTAGTTTCAGATCTTTCCCTTTCCTATCCTTTGTCTTTCATTTTGTAGGTGATCCCACCAGATCAATGCATGTCTGGCCAACTTAGTGCACGCAAACTTATCCTTCTTCTCCTATGAAAGGGTTTTCCAATCAAATAATTTTTCCATGTAATCTAACCAGTCAATAAACACCTCTGGTCATATGCCTCCACCATAATCAAGAACATTAATATTGATGTCGTCATTCTTTCCCTCTAAATATTGGATCAATATCTCATTAAATGGCCTCTCATTCAAGGTTTATTCATCTCTCTCAGTTTATTCTTCACTTCCTCCTTCGTTGATTAATGGAGGTACTTCTTCAACATCACTATCTGGGTTTACATCTCTATTTGCATGTCTCCTTTTAAGGTGGGTAACTTCTCCTGTGAGCTCAACAACTTATCTCTATAGCTCCTACCTATGCCTATATATCTAGGCATAGCCTCCCCTCCCACGTCTATCCATGCTTATATAAAATAGAGGTGATAAATTACACAAAGAAATTTAATATATATTACCTTAACTGTTCCCACAAGATCAAAATCATGCTCTGATACTAATTGATGTGGATCCAACTGCAAGAGGATAAAATACCTCTAAAACACACACACAAACAATTTGCAAATAAATCAAAAGCATCAAAATAGATTTGTTTTCATTCTGGAATCCACACCGATCTTTTACATCATTACAATCTTCCTTTTATTTTACATTAGCTTTAAAAACCCTAAAATGCCAAAAATTACCTACTATCAAAACATCGCGGATGGGCCCCACATTTTGTGTGCCAAATATGCCTTCATAAATTAAGGCCCAAAAAATTCAACTTATTCTATAAAACGTGGCAAAATTTATTAAAACTCTTAAGTCATTCAAAAGTATAAAAACATTCGGAGACAATTTTAGATTACTAGATGAAGGAATTCGGCCCCGAAAATATACTAAAATGGCAACATCCTTTCATGAAACATTAGGCACAACATAATACTAAATAATATCTACCAACCTGGAAAATTTCAAGATGATCCAGCAGTCAGATAAAAATTTATTGCCTTCACAAGCTATGCTCCCACATCACAATCCTTTAGTCTAATATGGCTTCGATTTATCCAGTCCTTTTCTTCGGTAGCTACCTCCTCTATTCTAAAGTCTTTTCATCTTCTAGCACTTCTTTACCTAACTCTTATGTACATTGTACTTCAGCTCGATATATACTAGTGTCACCTTCATTCCAAACTCATATACATCTAAAACATTAAAGATTGGAGAGATATCTAATCCCTCAGGAAACTCTAACTTATAGGCATTTGGCTTAATATTTTGCATTATCTTACATGGCCTGATTTTCTTCATCTTCAACTTATTATAGGTTCCCTTAGGAAACATATCCTTCCGTAAATGTTTGATTACTTTATCTCCTTATTACAATTCCTTGGCTCTATGCCCTCTATTTACACTCTCCTTGTAACCTTGGTTACTTCTTATCAATCTCTCACACACTTCCTCATGTAATGTGTGCATATATTCAACATACACCTATGCTTCCACGCTTCATTTATTCATTACCTTATGCACTTCTGTGACTTCCCTTGGACTTTTCTAATTAAATTTTTTAAATGGGGTCCTTCATATGCTCTTATTAACTGAATAAATATAGGAAAACTTGGCTTATGCCAACACCGTATCCCATTGGCCTGGCTTATCTCTTATCAAGTTGCACAACAAATTACCTAAGACTTTGTTTACCACTTCTTTTTGTTAATCATTATGTGGATGGTAAGTTGAACCATAAGTTAGCCTTTTCCCCAACTTCTTCCACAAAGTCCTCTAGAAATGTCCTAGGAACTTAGTATCTCTATCTGAAACTATGATCATTGGTAGCCCATGTAATTGTAGTATTTCCTTGAAAAACAGATGTGCAATCCCCGTCACATCACTTGTATTCTTGTATGCAATAAAATGCACCATCTTTGAAAATATATCAACTACCACAAATATGGACTCATTCTCTCTGAGTGTCCTTGGTAATCCTAACACAAAATTCATGTTAATGTCTTCCCATCATCTTCTTAGCATAGGTAAAGGTTGATAAAAGCATGTTTTTTATTTACGCCCCTTGGACAACTAACAACCCCTACATATTTGTACATACGTATACACATTCGTGTTCATCTTAGGCCAATTATTCATTCCTTTAGCTACACAAATGTTTTTTCATTTCCAAAATGAACTTCTAATCCTCCACTATGTTTTTTATTTAATCAGATTATCATGCATTGATCCTTGAGGTATGCATAACTGCGCTCCTCAAAATAAATTTCATTTCTGGATAAAATAGTCTAACCAAGGCATTCTTTCCATGTGTGTTGGTTTCAAGCATGCCTCCCATGCTTATTTCGAATCCTTTCCTTACGTATATAACTCTTTGTGGCCTCAAATCCCATGAATTCATTGCAAATTTCTATCAGCACCAACACTCTTCTACTCAAAACATCCACAACTTGTTTGATTTTCCACTGTGGTGTTTCAACACAATAGAATAACTTTATAAGAAATCTATCCACTTCATATGCCTTTGGTTTAATTTTTCTTGGCTCTTGACAAACTATAGTTTTTGATGATCAATGCATAAAACAAACTTGTTTGGAAAAAAATAATGCCTCCATTTCTTCAACGCTTGATTTATTGCATTGAACTCCTGATCATATGTCAATTATCTCTTTATTGCATCATTATGTTTCTCACTAAAGTAGGCTATGGGTCTCCCTTCTTAGCTTAGTACTCTGTCCATTGTTTTCTCATTTGTATCACAATCTACCTGAAATACCTTCCCAAATCTTGGCAATGGTAACATTGGTTGCATTGTAATCCTTCGCTTCAATTCTTGAAAGTTGTACTTTGTTTCTTTCGTCCATAGAAACTCCTTACAATCCCCTTTCATCGTGTCCATGATTGTTGTACATATTCTACTGAAATTATTAGTGAAATTCCTATAGATTATTTCTAAACCATGAAATATTTGTGCCTCCATCAAACCTATTTGCAGCGTTTGGTAAAAACACATAGTCTTACGAAGGAGGGTCTACAACCCTACCAACTAGGCATAACGATGCAGGTACTACATTTCCCTCCCCTTATAAGAGCATCATCCTTGATGTGACACAACATCGAGGATATAATTATAAGTAAGAAAGGAGAGTCAACAACTACAAGTTCCATCTAGGACAAAGTTATTTGTCATTAAAATGTGACCAAGAGGAAGTAAGAAAGTTTTGACAATTTCTTAATGTTCTGTGAAGATTGATAGTTCTCGATTACTTCTCAACTTTCATAACTATTCTAAACACAATTCATTTTCATGTTTTCAATCTATTTGTTCTGAAAGAAAATATTATTCAATGCATTTCAATAATTTCACAACACGAAATTTCATACACTATGTATCTTTCATATCAAAGAAGTCCACACTAATGGTGTTTCACCACCACAAAATTTACATTTTGTTCTTTTCATGTCATTCCATCATGATTGTGCTCTAGTTCAATATGATACATGCATATTAGGTAACTCACATTTTCTAATTCTCTTAGTTGAGAAATTTTGTCTATCGTAGCTTTCACACACTTTATGATATCACAATGTTACCACAGCATAATAGAAAATCATATACATATGAGCACATGAATACCATCATCACATCATAGTTCAATCATAATGACATATGTGCGCCGCATTACAACATTATACAATAGGTATCCAACTCCAAAAATAATATCTCCCAAGTATCAAGCATAGACCACCACTTCCACCAAAACAACATAAAGGATAAATTTTCCTTTTCTCTCCGCCCAAAGTGGCCAGACAGAAAATAAACAACATAACATATTGTAGACACCCCAATTTCACAGCTCTCCTAAATCAATTAATTTTCCCATTCCATTTCCCATAAAAACCCATGAGGAATTAAATGACATTTGTCAATTAATGAAAAATTTCAATCCCTAATAAACCTAATCTTCCTCACATGTCATTATTCTCCACATCTTCCCACTTGTGAATTAAAAATTCAATTTTAATCCTCACCCACTCTATATGTCCCCCACTCAACTAATCATGCCCACTTTTACAAACTATGGTTAATTAAAATCCTCTAAGTTAGTCTAATTTCCAGGCCATAAATATAGTCTTACCCCCCTTTAAAACACACATAAATAAGTGAAAATATTGTTAGAGCTCTTGCATTCTTACTACACAGAGCATCCCTTTCATCTAGTCCTAATGTCCACATGAGCCTACTTTTCCCATCCATAAATCCATCATCCTCACATCCCTTGGTGCAAATTTTGTGAATCAATCATCGGTGCAACGAATATCTTGATCACGTTGGAGAAATCGCCTACACTTAAAGAATTCCGAGCCCATCCAAGTCATTTCCCATTTTGAGGTTCGTAAAGGAGACACACGTAAGAAGCTATAAATTTTAGTTTCGAGACTTTCTTCTTATTGGTG
Source organism: Taxus chinensis (assembly GCA_019776745.2). Lineage (NCBI taxonomy): Eukaryota > Viridiplantae > Streptophyta > Pinopsida > Cupressales > Taxaceae > Taxus > Taxus chinensis. Next base: position 243,276,218 of record CM034146.1, read on the forward strand.
ATTTTTGTAGTGTACTCAAGGGGGCATCATCACATCCATCCCTAATCACATCTTCCCATGGTGTTTTTGTCTAGGATGATACCATAACATTCATCCTTCACCACCTTCTATATTCACAAATAAACATATGTTCTAATTTTTTCTTAGAGAAAGTAGATTTAATTCTTCCCCCATTCTCACGAGAAAAAGTTTGTTCTACTTTTTGCTTTGATAATTCTTTCTCTTTTCTTCCTCTAATAACTTATTATCGAAGGAACACCTTCCTTAAGAATAATCTCTTCAAAACCTTAAATCCCACCACCTGGGGCATATTCATCCATTTTTTCTACTTTATTTGAAAGGACACTACTTTTATAGTACCCTTTCAAAGAGGTGCACATGTAGACACCCCAATTTCAAACCTATCCTAAATCAATTAATTTTCCCATTCCATTTCCCATAAAATCCATGAGGAATTAATTGACATTAGTCAATGAATAAAACCTTATCAATCCCTAATTAAACTCAATCCTCCTCACATATCATTATTCTCCACGTCTTCCCACTTGTGAATTAAAAATTAAAGTTTAGTCCTCACCCACTCTTTATGTCCCCCACTCACCTAATCATGCCCACTTTTTCAAACTGCGGTTAGTTAAAATCCTCCAAGTTAATCCAGTTTCTAGGATATAAATAGATCCTTGCCCCCTCTTTAAAAAAAACACACAAAGAAGTAAAAATCTTGTCAAATATCTTCCATTCTTGTTGTACAGAGCATCCCTTCCATCTAGTCCTAATGTCTGCATAATCATAATTTACCTATCCATAAATCCTTCATTCTCGCATCCCTTGGTGAAATTTTTTTGAATTGATCATCATTGCAACGAAATTCTTACTCACGTTGGAGAAAGCACCTACACTTCAAGTAGTTCGGGCTCATCCAAGTCACTTCCCATTCTTAGGTTTGTGAAGGAGACTCACAAAACGAGGTATAAAGTTTATTTTTAGTAATTTCTTATTATTAGTGATTTATGTAGCTTACACATACATATGAGCACATGAGTTCCAACATCACAACATAAAAATCACAATGACATATGTGTACCACAATACAACATTACAAAATAGGTATGCAATGCCAAATAATAATATCTCCCAAGTATCAAGTGTCAGCTACCACCTCCACCAAAATAAAATGAAGACAAAATTTTCCTTTTCTTTCCACTAAAGAGGCTTGTCACCCTATGGCACATAGAGTGCATACACCTCCAACCCAAGTGACATAATAACATGTAGTTTGACAACCAAACCAATTATCTCTAACTCCTTAGGGCATACACTAGACCATGGTGAACCTGTGTCCCAATTAAAACACATAACAACATTAGAACCAACATGGAAATCAACTAGCAAAATGCCAAGTGGCCTCAAATTCAATCACTTTGGGCTAAGCATGAAAATAAATTTGAAACTCAAGGAATTAAATTCAACTCAAATTCAAATTTCAATCAAAGCAAAGTAAATGGTTTATTAGCAGTAGTTAGTGTAAAAATCATTATGTTAGTGCAATAATACAATTAAATACCCAAAGTTGTAGGCAATAACTCAACTAAAAGTTAAATAGCAGAAATTAATAGTTCCAAAAAATAAAGAGAAAAGGAAGGCCAAATTTATGAATAAAATACATATAGAGAAGTAACACATCACGATCACTATGTGGCCTTATATGGCCACCAAAGGGGCACTCATCAATTTTTTGGAACTCAGATATTGAGACTAGCTCACAAAATATATAACAATATATACAACATCACAAGTACATTGGATCTCATCCGACATCGGACCTTGTCCAGCATAAAGCGCAGCTTAAAAAAAAATTTTACGATGAGTAACACTATACAAGATTTACACAATAACACATAAAGTGACCCAATAGTGCAACTTCACATTATGATCACAATAAATGGTTACACCTTTCTCATAGAAAAATTGACACTATATAATACAACACATGTACGATAGAACATAAAAAAAAATTAATTGCTATAATTCTTCCCACATAACAATATTTTTTTGATTTGACAGATATCCCGCAATTTCTCCAAGAACACAATAATAATTTCACATAGTTCAGGTTCCATTGTTAAGTTTTATGATCTCCCTAGAGGCTCAAGAGTTGAAACTTCTCTCTAATACCAAGTATAATGCCCACTATCTTACTACCCAAAATATAACAAAAAAGACAAATTATTTTTGTTGTGAAATCAAATGACACAACACTGAAGAACTGTTGCACTAAATAATAGGCACTTAGCACCAACACTTACCTTACAATAAACCAACATACCAAAAATTACAATTGTCATGTGTGCAAACATTATATTTTATTACTTCAAAAGTGTTACCTTCATGGAAGCATGGTTTAATTCGTTAGGCCACATGTCACAATGCAAGTTAGTTTCATTTCATTCTAAGGTCCATTCCATAGTTAGAATTCTATTTTTTGCTTGCACTACCTATATCATAACTTACATATCATTTTCCATTCTTAAACACAAGAAGGTTAGGTTCAAGACTATATAAATTTGGCAAGAATCTGCAACAAACTCTAGCCATCATTTAGGAAGTGAGGTATGCATGAATAAGTTGATTAACCCATAAAAGGTCTTCTATACCATCATTATTCTACCAATTACAGCTCACAAAAAATTCAAACAATGCAAAGGAAGGTGAGTTTAACTCGTAACTCCTTTCACGAGGCCCAAGTACTTCTCATTGAGGTGTTTCGTAAGTACAAAAGTAGGGTAAAAAAAATTAGATCTTCTCTTAATTTGGTATAACGGAGATGCTCGACTAATGTGTGAGTATGACCAAGGAACATCACAAAGTTTCCCGTATCACTATGACCAAAAACTATTTTTTTTAATATGTGTTGTTTTAAATCAAAATTGACACTAGGAACAAAACATTCTAGAGTATAAGTTACTCATTTAATGTTAACCTACGGACATGGGTTATGAAGAAAAACACTTACTGGGCTCCTCAAATGCCTATGGAACTTCCTTCCATGACAGAAGCTAAGCTTGGCCCAAATATATCTTCACACATAACTCTAAGCCCTCTAATGGCACAATAACGAGACCAAAACTCAAGTATTAACATATGAACATGATTTCATTTGCTTGATGGGTGTGAATACACCATCCTTAAGGTAATTATAGGAAGCTTACCACATAAGCCATTGATAGGGATGACTAAATCCTTTCTTAAGTTCATGGAAGTAATTTCCATTAAATCCTATAGAGGCATTACCTTTAAGGAGAATTTCCAACTTTATAAGACTAACATTGAATAGTCTTTTAATAACATTGGTGATTAATAGATCTTGAAAGAAATTACCTCAGTTACTATCTACTAAACACATAATTATCAATTCCTTCCAAATCCTACCTTGGGTTAAACTTGGATCCAAAATAATTGCCTTTTTATTCAACATGACGGAAGGGTTCCACCTTACTTCCACTTGCTTCTAAGACCAATCTGTTGAGTTGTGGAGCTTAATTGCTTGACTGGCATGCTTTTGTAGACTTTCTGGAATACACAGTAATTGACGTCAGTTGACGAATGGCGTCAGTCACCCATGGACCGGTATCAATCAAGAAAAGAGGAACCGACATCGGTTAAGGTAACCAACATCAGTTTCCTATGGTAATTAGATCTATCTTTAGTTGTAAAGTGAATCTAATGGTTGTAATTTCATAGCTAAAGTGCCCTAATATTGTAGATGCATATATAAGCATAAATCTAGGGTTTAGAATGGTGAATTAAATTGAGAATAGAGAGAAGTTTACTTTTGAGAGAAAAGAGAAATTTGTAGAGAATAAAGTACAGGACATCCAAGAAGGTGTGGAAGATTGCAAATCTTCATTGTATTTCCTCTATAATAATAAATTGGTTGTTTCTTGGTGGACATAGCCCACATTGGGTAAACCACGTTAAATATTGTGTATTGTTTCTTCTTTTTTATTTCTGTATTGATTTCCTTTATGCTTAAATTTGATTAATATATCTATACAACCGGTTTGCTAACCCCAAAAACTGGTATCAAAGAATATTTTTTAGGGTTCTGTGTGTTGATAGATTTACTCACATAGGGATTCATGATTGAGTGGGAGTAAAGCAATGGGGGAAGAAGGAAAATTCAAAGTAGATAAATTTGACGGCCATGACTATCTATTATGGAAGATGCAGGTGGAGGATTATTTGTATCAGAAAGATTTATACTTACCATTGGATGAGAAGGCAAGACCTATAAATATGACTTAAGAAGAATGGTAAATTATTGATAGAAAGGCTCTCAGATCTATAAGATTGAACCTGACAGCATCTATGGCTTCGACTAATACCGAAGCATGATCTACAGTAGAGTTGATGAAATCTTTAGCAAATCTATATGAAAAACCTAGTACTTCAAATAATGTTTATTTTATTAACCTTGGACCTTTAAGTGCACTAAATGGTGGAATACCATAAGAAGCTTGGACTAGAAAAGAGGTAGATATTTCTTTTCTTATAGTATTTGACTCAGAAGATTTTGTGCATATTGATAAGGAAAATAGAAAGAAATTGGATGCAAAATCCAAAAGATGTACTTTCATTGTTATGGCTCTGGTGATTTCAGATTCTGGTTTTGGGATTTAGAAGGTTCTAAGATAATTAGGAGTCGTGACATTGATTAGAATGAATAGAGAATGTACAGGGATCAATTTTTGGTACCCAAAGGTGAACCAATGGAGAAGTTTGTGGATGAAAATGAAGTCTTGGATTTAAAATTAGCTCCTACATGTTTACACAGTAAAAGTAAGGTTTACCCCTAACCAGCACCAGTCCCATGTACCGGCATCGGTTACAGAAGAGACGGACATGCATCAGTTAGCCGAACCGGCATCGGTATAAGGTGAATAGCATTGGTCACTATCAGAAGTAAATACAAATCTACAGGATGGCTAGATTGAGCCTCCAACACCCCAAATCTCAGTGATAAGGTCACAAACGGTAAGTAGACCTCCAGAAATATTTTTACCTTCCTTGTCTTAATTATTATTGGCTTATAATGGTGAACCAGAAATATTTGAAGAAGTAATGTAGGATAAATACCTTAAGTAGTGGGAGCATAACATGAATGAGGAGATGGAATCCTTAAAGAAGAACCATACATGGAATTTAGTTAAGTTGTAAGCAGGTAAAATAGCATTGCAGAACAAGTGGGTTTATAGGATCAAGGAAGAAGATGGTGGACAAAAAGATACAAGGCAAGGCTTGTAGTAAAGGGATTTACATAGAAAGTAGGTATTGACCTTTGGTGAAATATTTTTTCCTATTGTTAAGATGGACTTCTATTCGTAATTTATTGATGTTTAATTGTAGTAGAGGATTTCATTTAGAGCAACTTGATGTCAAGACATACATTTCTTCATGGTGATTTAGAGGAAGATATTTATATGAATCAGCCGCTTGGGTATGAAGTTCAAGGGTAAGGAGAAACTAGGTGTGTAGATTGAAAAAGAGCCTATATGGGCTCAAGAAAGCTCTAAGGAAATGGTATATGAGGTTTGATAGTTTCATACATGATCATAGTTATTTGAGATGTGAATCTGACCATTGTATTTATTTCAAAATGCTTGGAAATGGGAGCTATAATATTTTGTTACTGTATGTGGATGATATGTTTTATTGCAGGATCTAGTATGCAAGACATTGGTGAGCTTAAACAAAAGATATCTCACACATTTGAAATGAAGGATATTTGGGAGTTGCAAAGAGAATCCTTGGCATGTAAATTCACAGAGACAAAAAGAACAAGAATTTTTATTTGTCTCAGGAGACATTATATCAATAAGGTGTTGGAAAGGTTTAATTTAGGCAAAATTCAAAACCTGTAAGTACACCTATGGCTGACACTTCAAATTGAGGAAATATCATTGTCCTACATAACACATGAGGAGGTTGAGTACATGGCATGAGTTTTGTATGCTTCAGTAGTTGGGAGATTCATGTATGTTATGGTTTGTACCAAACCAAACATTGCACATGCAGTGGGAGTTGTGAGCATATTTATGGCTAATCTAGGTAAAGATCATTGGAAAGTAGTCCAATGGATTCTCAGGTATTTGAGAGGGACATCCGACATGCAATTATGCTATGGAGGGTCAGATACTTCTTTACATGGCTATGTGGATTTAGACATGGCTGGTGATTTGGATGGAAGAAGGAACACCATTGGATATGTTTTCATAGTAGGTGGCATGGCAGTTAGGTGGATTTCTAGATTGTATAAATGATTGTGGCCATGTCTACTATAGAGGTTGAGTATGTTATGGAGCTACATAAGCTAGCAAGGATATGATATGGATGACCAAGTTCATGAGAGAGAAGCAATAAGATTGCATATTGTACAGTGATAGTCAAAGTGTGATTCATCTTGATAAAGAACTCAGTGTTTCATTCTAGAATGAAACACATTCAGTTGAGATATCACTTCATACAACAGGTATTGGAGGATGGGCAAGCTGAAGTTGGAGAAAATTCATACAAAGGAAAATCCTGTGGATATGCTAATGAAGCCATTGGCAAAGGAGAAGTTGGAGCTACACTCCACTTTTGTTGGTCTTTGAGTTTGAGACTTGAAGAGGGAGAAATAGGCCAAAGGAAAGGATCAGAGGATGGAGCTATATGGTACAATGTAAAAATTTATCTCCAAATGGGAGATTGTTGAGTTGTGGAGCTTAGTTTCTTCAATGGCATGCTTTTGTAGACTTGCTGGAATACACAGTAACTGGCATCGGTTGACGAACCGGTGTTGGTCACCCATGGACCAGTATTGGTCAGACAAGGAGGAATTGACATCAATTAGGTATAAATGACATCGATTAAGGCTAACCAGCATTGGTTTCCTGTGCATGACTACTATAATTAAGTTGTAGGAATTAGATCTATCTTTAGTTGTAAAGTGAATCTAATGGTTGTAATTGCATAGCTAAAGTTCCCTAAGATTGTAGATGCATATATAAGCATAAATCTAGGGTTTAGAAGAGAGAATTCAATTGAGAATAGAGAGAAGTTTCATTTAGAGAGAAAAGAGAAATTTGTAGAGAAGAAAGTACATGACATCCAAGAAGGTGTGGAAGATTGTAAATCTTCATTGTATTTCCTCTGTGATAATAAATTGGTTGTTTCTTGGTGGACGTAGCCCACACTAGGTGAACCACGTTAAATCTTGTGTATTGTTTCTTCTTGTTTATTTCCGTATTGATTGATTTTATGCTTAGATCTAATTAATATATTTGTACAACCGGTGTGCTAACCCCAACAAATGGTATCAGAGCATCTTTGTTTGAGGGTTGTGTGTGTTGATAGATTTACTCACAGAGGGATTTCTGATTGAGTGGGAGCAAAGCAATGGGAGAAGAAGGAAAATTCATAGTAGATAAATTTGATGGCCATGACTATCTATTATGGAAGATGCAGGTAGAGGATTATCTGTATCAGAAAGATTTATACTTACCGTTGGATGAGAAGGAAAGACCTGTAAAGATGACTGATGGAGAATGGAAAATTCTTGATAGAAAGGCTCTGGGATCTATAAGATTGAGTTTGGATGTATTTGTGCCTTCAAATATTACTGAAGCGGGATCTATGCTGGAGTTGATGAATTCTTTAACAAATATATATATATATATATATATATATATATATATATAACCAAGTGCTTCAAATAAAGTTTATTTGATGAAAAAAATGTTTAATTTAAAGATGCAAGAAGGTGGATCTGCATCAAGTCATTTGAATGATTTACAGTCTATTATAAATCAATTAAAATTAGTTAGTATTCCATTTAAGGATGAAGTGAAATCACTTTTATTATTATTTTCTTTGCCAGATAATTGGGATAACTTGGTAATGGTTGTTAGTAATACAGCGTCTGCTACTAATGTTTTAAAGTTTGATGATGTGGTTAGTATAATCCTGAATGAAGAAATACGTAGGAAAAGTACAGGAGAATCATCATCTGGGAATGCTTTTAAATGTAGAAAGTAGGGGAAAGAAGAAGGAGAGATCCAAGAGTAAGAATAATGGGAAATCAAAGTCTAAGAATGGTAGATCTAAATCCAAAGGTAGAGGTATAATCTATCTAGAATTGTGGAAAGAAAGGTCATGCAAAGAAGGATTGTTGGTTCAAGGAAAACAAAGAGAATGTACCAGAGAAAGGTAAAGAGGAAAATGTTGCTCCAAAAGAGGTAATGCAAGATGCCCTAATTCTCTCCTTGGATAATAAAATTGAGTCATGGGTTTTAGATTCAGGAGCTTCTTTCCATGCAACCCCTAATAAGGGTTATTTCAGAAATTATGTCCAGGGTAATTTTGGGCATGTTTATTTAGGAGATGATGAACCATGTAATATTATCGGTAGAGGTGAAGGTCATCTTAAATTACAAAATGGAAATATATGGATATTGAAAGATGTGAGGCATGTTCCAAGCCTTAAAATAAATCTAATTTATGCATGATAATTGTGTGAAATTGGTTGCATGGTTACACTCACAACCGAATCTTGGAAAGTTACCAAGGGATCTCTTGTTGTAGAAAGAGGCAAGAAGGTAGGATCATTATATTTGTCTACCTATATTACTGATTCCTTTTCTATTCTATCTACTTCAGATTTAGATACAAGCATGTGGCACAATCGGCTAGGCCATATGAGTGAAAAGGGAATGTAAATTTTAAAGGCAAAGGGTAAGTTATCATATCTGAAACGTGTAGATCTTGAATTCTGTGAGAATTGTATTTTTTGGAAAGCAGAAGATAGTGAGATTTCTTAAACTTGGGGAAACAAAGAAGAAGCATAAATTGGAGCTTCTACACTCATATGTGTGGGGACCATCCCAGGTAGCTTCTTATGGAGGATCCCAATACTATGTTACTTTCATTGATGATGCCACAAGAAAGGTATGGGTTTATTGTATTAATCGTAAATATGATGTTTTTGAAACTTTTAAAATATGGAAATCCCTTGTTGAAAATGAATCGAATTAAAAGTTAAATTGCCTTAGATCTGACAATGGTGGTGAGTATTGTAGCAAGGATTTCAATGATTATTGTTCAGTAAATGGAATACGTAGAGAAAGGAATGTTCCTAGAACACCACAGGAGAATGGTGTTGCAGAGAGAATGAACAGAACAATCATGGAACGTGCTAGAAGCATGAGGATACATGTTGGATTACCCTTACAGTTTTGGGTGGAAGCAGTAGACATGACAGTTTATTTGATTAACCATGGACCTTCAAGTGCACTGAATGGTGGAATACCAGAAGAAGCTTGGACTGGAAAAGAGGTATATCTTTCTTTTCTTAGAGTATTTGGCTCAGAAGATTTTGTGCATATTGATAAGGAAAATAGAAAGAAATTGGATGCTAAATCCAAAAGATGTACTTTCATTGGTTATGGCTCTGGTGATTTTGGATTCCGGTTTTGGGATTTAGAAGGTTCTAAGATAATTAGGAGTCATGACATTGATTGGAATGAAAAGAGAATGTACAAGGGATCAAGTTTTGGTACCCAAAGGTGAACCGATGGAGAAGTTTGTGGATGAAAATGAACTCTCAGATTTAAAATTAACACCTACAGGTTTACACAGTAACTAGGTATCAGTTTACCCCTAACCGACATCGGTCCCCTGTACCAACTTCGGTTACAGAAGAGACAGAATGGTATCAGTTAGCCGAACCAGCGTCGATAGAAGGTGACATCGTCGGTCACTATCATAAGTAGATATAAATCTACAGGATGAGCAGATTGAGCCTTCAGCACCCCAAATCTCAGTGAGAAGGTCACAAAGGGTAAGTAGACCTCCAGAAATATTTTCACCTTCCTTGTCTTATTTATTATTGACTAATAGTGGTGAACCAGAAATATTTGAAGAAGCAATGTAGGATAAATCCCACAAGCAGTGGGAGCATGGCATGAATGAGGAGATGGACTCCTTAGATAAAAACTAGACATGGAATGTGGTTAAGTTGCAAGTAGGTAAAAGAGAATTACAGAACAAGTGGGTTTACAAGATCAAGGAAGAAGAGGGTGGACAAAAGAGATACAAGGAAAGGCTTGTAGTAAAGGGATTTGCACAAAAAGTAGGTATTGAATTTGGTGAAATATTTTCTCCTATTGTTAAGATGACTTCTATTCATAATGTATTAAGTGGACATAAAAACCCAAAAATTCACATACCAGGGATCGTGGTTTTTAAACCATGATCACGGACTTGTTTTCTACAGGATTGGAGATTTCTGAACCTAAAACCATGATCATGGTCCTCTGACACTCGCAAAAAAAAGACAAAAAAATAGACCCGAAACCCCTCATTTTCCCCCATTTTCCCCTACAAACTACAATTTCTCCTTGACTGTTGGCACTCGAGCTTTGAAAACCCCCTGCAAATTGCTCTTCAGACTTCTGGATCATGAAATTTTCAACGATGCCGCCAAGATGAAGAGGTAAGCCCTCGATTTTGATCAAATTTCTTGCATTTTAGGTTAATTTTTGTGATTTTCATGGGTTTTTCAATTTTTTGTTTATGTATACAATTTTTTTGTTTTGTCAGTTGTTCGACAAGCTCGTAATCCTGCAAACCATCCAAATATTCCTCAAAACCCTCCAAAAATTCCTCAAAACCCTCCTCCAAATGTAGATCCACCTCCTGTGGCTCCTTCTGTCCCCACGGAACCAGCAGGAACACAAGCTGATATCGTTGGAAGAATCTGACAAAATAAAATTTCCATTGAGAACCTTATTCAGACAATAAGACAAAATCATGCCACAAATCCATCCCGCATGACTTTAGCCAACACATTGCAAACATTGATTGGTGAAGTCGACTCTGCAACCAACCAAATAGACAGATGGAATACCTTTAGAGGTGATTGTAGGTGGTGGTATGCAGATAAATTATCCCATGTGGCCGTAAAAGACAAAAAAATGCAAAAGACCACATTTGTGCATTATTTACTGACCCGAGAACCAATGTCCCCCCCCCCCCCCCCCCCCCCACAACTACTTGCAAATGGTTCCCAATCCATTGGTGCCATGATGACCAAATCAAGAACAATTTTTGGGACCAATGGTGGATGGTTTTTGATTATCCACCATGCAACAACAATGAGGTTCCTCTCTATTTTTTGAAGAAATTATATTGTGAGTTCGTGCTTAATGAGGTCCCAAATTATTTTGACTTTTCTAAGTTTTATGGGCGAGGAGGTGGCTCTGCACAGAGTAGACCTGGTGCATGCGTTGGTCAACCAAGGATCCCCATGCCCCAAAACCCCCACTACCTTCAGTTATCCCTCCTACAGTGAAGGAGGTTGTGGAGATTGACACACTACATGCATTAAGGGAGCTCACTGACACTCTGACCCAACATAGTGACCAGATTGCATCTGGTGATGTTGGTGGAGGTGTCAGTTCTAGCGCACCACACCACTGTGGATCATGTGGTGTCGTATGCACTATGGGCAAGACATCATTTTTTGGATCACATGATTTCTTTTCTCTAGATGAGATGATGGTGGATGTTTTTGGAACTGGTGCAAATGATCTTGGTCTTTCACAGGTAAATGTCAAATAAAAATTTAATATATATATATACAATAGTTTAATTCATTTGAGATTTTAATATATATGTATTTGATTACGTCATGTACATACATGTAAAAACTAATATTTTTTTGATTTTAAATAGCAAGAGCTGGTGAAGGACACATCTGACGTCGACATGCTAGCTACTGCAGTTGGGCATGTTACAGACATAAGTTTCAAGTTACTTACATTTCAAATTTCATTTGATTGCACTTTTATTATTAAATACACATTTTTAATGTTCGTGTATAATGTTTCACGTGTACATGTACATATTAATATGTTTGTCTTTTATACGCAGGAGCCTGGATGGGTCATCATTTGCTCTGGGCACTGAGGCTACTGACACACCTCACGTGAATTTTACACAGGTTAGTTTCTCTTTACACTTTGTTTCTAATTGTGGAAGTTCAGTTGTGTATCTACTCTTGTAGGAATTTTGGAGACTCGAGTAACATCGAAGCTTCCCTAGGATCATTAAACCTAGATTCCTACTCTTCCAGGAGGTCATATGACAATAAGCAGTATTATTAACCTAAAATGGAGGATTATTGGGAAGATTGTGTCAACAAGATTAATGTTTATTACCGATACTTCTATAGAATGACATTACAACAAATAACAGACTTTCATCTCTAATGGGTCATAGAGGACATAGAATATGATGCTAATGAGTTGTTCAAAATGGGATACCTGGAGTCGATTCACTTCACACCTATCCCTCCTATAGACAGGTCATTTGTGAAGCCTATTAATACACTAACTCGTACTACAAAAGTCCTCCAAAGATCAAAAAAGTGGTTCATTCAGAATATGCATGAACTCAACTATACTACTTTTCCTACTTATAGACAATCCCCCAAAAAAAATTTAGCTTCCTGAACAATATATTTCAAGTACCCAACTTCTTAGTGATACAAGTTCAATCGTTTCCATTATTGAAATAAAATGATGTTTTAGTACCATGGCTTTGAGCCATGTTCCACATTGTAAACTAACTTCTTGTAGATTAAAGAATTATAAAATAGACATGTTGAAATTGATATCTTTCAAGACAAGTTGACTATACTAGACACATTCAAAATTTTCAAATACTTGGCCAAAAATAGTCTCAATAAGGTGATTGACTTCCATATCTCACTAAATGTGTAGACTTATTATTTTCATGCATAAATAATTATGAGCCAAATTCTTGGGAAGTGAGAAAGGATTCATGTACTCCATTAGCACAACTAAGCAAAGACTCTATTGATACTTACTTCAAAATCCATGTTTGTGAGGTTTACAATGACTTGAGCATTAATGGTGTGTTAACTTACTAGGAAAATCATCAAGAATAGTCTCTAAAGGAAATTAATTTGTCATGGCTCCAATTTTACAAATAGGGTAGATCCTAAGTCTATGAGAGACTCCAAAAGTATGATTTCAATGATGTTATTTTTAATGTCATCACATTTGTAATTTAAGTAAAAGGAGATAAGGTGATATGGTGTTTTGAGCCTTAAATATCTAGGTCATTTCCACCATCAGTAATGAGACAAATTCATAGATTGGGGAAAGATAAGATCAATGATAAAGCTCGTAAGAAAACTAGTGGACCTCCCTCGAGCTCAAACATTATTTATGCCTTCTAACCTTATCTATTGCATTTTCAATCTTAGACATTGTTGGTATGTAAAATTTCTCCGCATTTTACTAGACAACCTAGTCAAAGTTGTGAAATTGTCTCTTTTCAAAGATCAACTTGTATGGAAGGTTTTGCAAGCCTCGAGTGGTTTCAAAATACTAGGTTATATTAATTGGGAAGGTATATAATTCTACTTCATGATAATATGCAATAAGAAAGGCATTAAGAGCATTGCACTAGTCTTGGGAACACATTCACTTTTGACACTTTTTGTAGACAAATTGTACTCTCAATCGTAAAAGGAAAATAAACTTGGGAAGAAGATATTAAGAGCCTTGGTTGGTTTCTATTAAAAAATTAATACATTGGTCTATTATGTGTTGATTATGCTTTGGGTCTGTTATGTGGAAACTTCATGTAGATTAATATTGATATGTACATGTTTTTTGTATAGCTTATGACTGCCAGAGAGACTCCTCCCTATATGCAGACTGTGGAGGCTACTGTAGATGTTGCCATAATGTCTGCAGATCCACTAACTCAGGTACAATTTTTCAAATTTGTTAAATTTTGGAGGAATTTTTTCTTATTACTTATCTATAATATCAAATTTTGTACATGAAATATTTAATTTGAACTATTTATTTGTATGTAGCCTACCCCTCGTGAGTCTACCATTGACCCTGCAACGCGTCAATGAAAAATTGATAGGGATCATGAGATTGCGGTAAGATTTCACATGCATTATAAATTCTAAGTTTCTAAATTTTGAATGTATTTTAAAAATTTGGGTGTTAAAAACTTGTTGTTTATGAATGTGCAGGCTAGGTTGTAGGCTCTGCTTAGAGATGCCTAGGACCACATGGATGAAATCTGTAGTGGCATCTCCCTCCACTACATCCACAGGTCGTGGACATGCTTCTTCTAGCAGGGTGAAGAGAGGGAAGATGTTTCATGATTAGATTCATAGGACCTGGATGTATAGATATATATGTCATCTGGTCCTAGTTCATGATTCTTCATATAGTCCATGTATATAGCGTTATGTGACCGCATGTGGTCCTATATGTATGACACACTTAGTTCGATACATTATGAACTTATATTTTCAGAGACATGTGGCACACTTAGTTTGATACATTATATCCATGTTGGTTTTCATAACGATATTACTTCTATGTTTGATTTGATTTCATTGCACATGATATCCTTCTATGTATGTTTTCATAACCATATTAGTTCTATGTTTGATTTGATTTGATGGCCTCGATTATGTGACCATTTTCCATATGATGTTATCTTATTGTTAAATGATATATGATGTTATGTTATATAATGGTTTTGAAGGTTCTTGGGTGCAAGATCATTTTTTTTTCAAGAGATTCAAGTGTGGACTTATATCAATTTTCTTATTTTAAGCATGTGGTTAACACACTCCAAAGTGGGACAAAATGTACACAATTAAAAATGGTCTTGAGGGATTTATTACAAGTCATTTTATATGTTTTTAGTGTACTTATAATTTATTTGTTAAGTATTAGTCCAAATTAAGTGTTATTGATGTGTGTAACAATAAGGTCCTAATTTGAATTCACTTGTTTAAAAAAATATAGAAACATTGTAGTTTAGTTGGCACAAGATATGTAAAAAAATATTCTTAACACTCTATTGTGTATTAACATGCTTTAAAAAGAGATCAAACAATCATTAGAGTATTTACATGGTAATGTGTTAACCTTGTTGCAATCTCATTGATGCGAGCCGAGTAGTGAGAAGTCATGCCCCGAGACGTTGTGGGATAAAATTGTCACCATAAACATGTCCAATTGGGGAGAATATGCCTTCAGGTGCTATGGAGGGCTCTAGGGAGGCCCGGTTTGGAGTCAGACCACCCGATCTAGAGCCAAGAACCCCTTCCCTATTAATCCCAATTCACGTTTTCAGCGGAAACTTATGACGATCACAACTTGGCGCTCGGTCATCCAAACCAAGAACCATCTAAGCCAAAACTTGAGTGAAGGATTTCTCTAGTCACACCCAAGAATTCAGGGTCGTGGCATTCCTTGAGCCTTTCATGGCATAATTGTTTACAAACTACCTTTTCTAGGCAGTCCTAGGAAATGAACAGAGGCGAGTAGTGAGAAGTCATGCCTCAGGACATCATGGCACCAAACCAACTACACCAACACATCTAGGTGGCCAGGTGAACACTAGAGCAGGTGTTATTTCGGTGCGTGACAAGGTCGTTACTTCCGGTCTACTTCGTTTGGGTGTAGTCCCTTAAGAGCCCTGAGACCAAAAAATCGTTCAACTTCGACGGGTGATTACTCAGACTCTGTGGCACCTAGAGATGTCTCGTTAGATCCTACACCTTGGTGTAGGGACCCTCTACAATATTCTATCTTAGTTTTTTCTGTCTCCAATCGGTGCTCTCAGTGCCCTATTGTTTACAAACATGTGAAATAGTACAATTTGAGCCAGTGTAAGGCTGTCAAATGCTATATTTTTCAAATGGTGGGTCGTGGCACCAAACCGACTATGCCAGCACTTCTAGGTGGCCAGGTGAACACTAGAAGAGGCATTTTTTGGTGTGTGACAAGGTCGTTGCTTCCGGGCTACTTCATTCGAGTGTAGTCCCTTAAGAGCCCTGAGACCAAAAAATTGTTCAACTTCGACGGGTGATTACTCAAACTCTGTGGCACCTAGAGATGTCTCGTTAGATCCTAAACCTCAATGTAGGGACCCTCTACAATATCCTATCTTGGTTTTTTCCATCTCCAATCGGTGCTCTTGCTGCCCTATTGTTTGCAAACACGTGAAATAGTGCAGTTTGAGCCAGTGTAAGGCTGTCAAACGCTATATTTTGCAAACGGTGGGTCATGGAACCAAACTGACTATGCCTACACATCTAAGTGGCCAGGTAAAACACTAGAGGAGGCATCATTTTGGTGCGTGACAATGTCTTTGCTTCTGGGCTACTTCGTTTGGGCGTAGTCCCTTAAGAGCCCTGAGACCAAAAAAATGTTCAACTTTGACGGGTGATTACTCAGACTCTGTGGCACCTAGAGATGTCTTGTTAGATCCTACACCTTGGCATAGGGACCCTCTACAATATTCTGTCTCAGTTTTTTCCATCTCCAATCGGTGCTCTCGCTGCCCTATTGTTTGTAAACGCGTGAAATAGTGCAGTTTGAGCCAGTGTAAGGTTGTCAAACGCTATATTTTGTAAACGGTGGGTCATGGCACCAAATTGACTGCGCCAACATGTCTGAGTGGCCAGGTGAATACTAGCAGAGGTATATTTTTGATGCACAAAAGGTCGTTGCTTCCAGGATACTTCATTTAGGTGTAGTCCCTTAAGAGCCTTGAGACCAAAAAATCGTTCAACTTTGACGGGTGATTACTCAAACTCTGTGGCATCTAGAGACACATCGTCAGATCCTACACCTCGGCATAGTGACCCTCTACAATATCATGTCTTGGTTTTTTCTACATCCAATCGGTGCTCTCACTGCCCTATTGTTTACAAATACACAAAATAGTACAGTTTGAGCCAATGTAAGGTTATCAAACACTATATTTTGTAAACAGTGGGTCGTGGCACTTATTAGCCCTGTGTTGTTTTGGTGCATGACAATGTCATTGCTTCTGGGCTACTTCGTTCGGGCGTTGTTGAGACCAAAAAACCGTTCAACTTCGACAGGTGATTACTCGGACTCTGTGACACCTAGAGATGTCTCCTTAGATCCTACACCTCGGCGTGGGGACCCTCTATAATAGCCTATCTCATTTTTTTTTGTCTCCAATCGGTGCTCTCACTATGCCCTATTGTTTGTAAACGCGTGAAATAGTGTAGTTTGAGCCAGTGTAAGGCTGTCAAACGCTATATTTTGCAAACGGTGGGTCGTGGCACCAAACCGACTGTGCCAACACATCTGGGTGGCCAGGTGAACACTAGAAGAGGCATCATTTTGGTGTGCAAACAAGGTCATTGCTTCCGGGCTACTTTGTTCGGGCGTAGTCCCTTAAGAGCCCTGAGACCAAAAAAATGTTCAACTTCGACGGGTGATTACTCAGACTCCGTGGCACCTAGAGATGTCTTGTTAGATCCTACACCTTGGAGTAGGGACCCTCTACAATAGCATGTTTCTATTTTTTCTGTCTCCAATTGGTGCTCTCGGTGCCCTATCATTTGTAAACACATGAAATAGTGCAGTTTGAGCCAGTGTAAGGCTGTCAAATGCTATATTTTGCAAATGGTGGGTCGTGGCACCAAACCGACTATGCACATGCATAGGGATGGCCTTGTAAACACTTGGGGAGGCATCATTTTGGTTCCCTATGCTCCCAGTGCTTCCGGGCTACCTCCTCCGGAGCCAAGAACCCCCTCCACAGGTACATAAACCATTGTTAGTTGCTTCTCTTTTCTTGTAAAACAATGAAAGCTTCTCTTAGCTTCGAGAATATAAAATTATCTACTAACAGTGCCAACCACGTGAAGGTGGAAGATTTTTCTGGCACCACTAACCTGCATAAAAGTGTTAGTCAAAGAAATTTAAGTTGAATCAAAACCATACTAGATATATACAAAATACACAAATTTAATAAAATATATGAACTTGAATCTAGAACTAAAAAATTTAAAAAATTCAAATAAATTATATATACCAGATGAGCTCATGTAAATTCATTCCAATGTTCACCATCAGGATGTGAAAGTGGAAGCTTTTATGGCACCACTAACCTGCATAAAAGTGTTAGTCAAAGAAATTTAAGTTGAATCAAAACCATATACTAGATATATACAAAATACACAAATTTAATAAAATATATGAACTTGAATGATCTGGTTGAAAAATTTAAACACTTCAAAGAAATTATATATACTCAGACGTGAGCATGTAAATTCATTCCAATGAACCATCAGGATCGGATCTACTCTGAATAGCGGACATGATTGCTTCATGATCTGACTCTCAAACCTTCCAAAGAATCTTGTTATTAGGCCTTCCTCGATATCTATACAGCTGAATATTTGTCGCTAGAACTAGATGTGAATATAAGAGTATTTTCTTGTGTGTCTCAAAGTCTTCAAACACCCAAATAGAGGAATTTTTTAATGGATACCGTCGAAGCCAAGTTCCAGTAACTACCACTGACCCTGTAGGGTACTCAATATCTTCACCATCTATAACAGGAGAAGTCAACTTCTTTCTTTCCTCGATGCAATGACATAAGAAATAGTTTGTTCCTTCTTCATTGTCTTCTGTCACAATAACTGCAAACACATGTCCTACAAAAAAACAAAGGTTTCAACTCAAATTTAAATTACATATTAATTTCAATGGACATAACTCAATACAAAAATTGTAAATAACCATTTACCTTGTCACACCAAAATTGAAATTTTGTCAAAGTCCTTGGATGTTGCAACTTCATCTGGAGAAACAAGTCGTAATGCCTGTGGAGGTTGATAACTGGGAAGCGAGTTAGAGGCCTACAAATCCATCCATCTACCCATTCTTGTGAATCACACTCAACACTGACAAATTTTATACAAGATGCACAAAAACACGCCAACTTTCTTGTCCATGTGGCCCACAAAGTAGCATCTGATTTACAAAATGAGTGCATATCATTGGACCCTGTGAGTGTCATACAATCCTCATAGTTAGCAATTCGTTGTTCCTCTATCAACCAAAAATATTGTGAACTGTGGAATTTTCTTGAGATCCTCGGGCCATGTTGTCAATACACCATTCCACTATGCTCTTTGCATCTTTCAATTTAGCACCATCTTTGTACTTCAACTCTTCTCTTACAAGAGCTCTTTTCACACATGCCCTTGCACTGTCATGCTCTCCTTTTCCATGTCTAGCCTCAGTGAAACTCCAAATATGTTGCACACCCATCTTGACGTGCATCCTGCTCATCCAATAAAACATTCATGCATTCTTAAACTGAGACATGTAATTATCTGACCATATATAATTTTGATTGAAGTGGATGTCCCTATCAGAAAAGTTTCCATAAAATAACTGGAAACACCCTTGCACAAATTCAGTAGAATGAGTATGATCATCACTGATATAAAAGTGGTACTCTCTTAAAAAAATTGATCATTCTTTGTACTGTCAGGAGAATGTATAAATTTTATATGCACAAAAATGGAAACCTGTACTGAGTTGTAATATTGCGATTGAACCTCCACTGAAACAATAGTAACAATAGGAAATGTGTCCTTACATATCTTGAACTATTCATCCAACCATCGATCTCTGTGTGTATGCCTAGCATACTCATAAACAATTTCATCCTTAAATTTTCTCATAAATTGAAAAATAGGCATATGTTCTGTAACTAGCTCACACCATTTAGACTCCTTTCCATCTTTCAACTGGTATGGTATTGATTTATATTTATCAAAATCAACTAAATTATGTCCTATTGCACCTCTAATTTACTCATGGATGCAACTTTCCAATTTAGGTAATCCATCGCATGTACCACAACTTCCATCTAAATAATCATGACTGTAAAAAAATTGTCCAACTTATCTTTCAAAAAATATCATAGCAATGAAATCCCTGGAAGATATTGGTGGAACTTGAACACCACATTCCGATAACATAGTTTCAAAATGAAAATCAGAACGAATATGTAAAAATTTAGCATAATACATCACAAATTCAACATGTTGCCTTCAACAACAAGTGATGCGAGTATGGTTGATTTTCACATAGAATGGTTTCAACATTTCAAAAAATGTTGACTAATTTTAATTTCTAGATGCTCCTGTTCAAACTTACGAAAAAATTGAGTTTGAGTCATATCTAAGAAATGCTTTGGATGTGGTTCGCGATTAGTAGAACCAACTCTCTGTTTTACAACATCTCTTGTATTAGGTGAAACTCTAGTGTTATCATGCCAAAATTGAATAACAACTTCTCTTATAGCATCAGATATATCTTTTTCCTTACGTGGTGCTCTAGTAGAAAATGCCCAAAAATCGGTGTTATTGAGTGATTGAAGGATATTACGTCTTTCAATTTCTTTCATTAGATTTTTTTGATTAAATTTCAACATTCAACTTGTTTGCGTAATCAAATGTTGTTTTTTTGTTGATTCACTTACACCACTAGTAGCAAGTACACAACGCACAATATTACTATCACTTGTGTGTCTCTTGACACTAACCTTGTGATATGCATCATGAAGATTTTCAACAATTGTAGAGGTTTGACCACGTATATTAGATGTTGTCAATCCTAAGGTGTTTAATGTAGGTCTCATTTTAATCAATTTCATCAAACTAACCAACAACTGACATCTTTGGGAATCATTTAAAATTTCAAAATGATTATCCCAAATTTCAATGGATTTTCTTCTGATTTTCCATTCAGAAATTTTGTCAGACATTGGTTTCAAAATGTTCTCATCAATTTCAATAAAATAATTAGGTTTCTTACGTAAAATCCTAGGAGGTGTTTTTGTCAAATTTTTCTTGTCTACAGTTTCAACCTGAATTTCTTGATTCACATTTTCATTGTCTCCTTCAATTTCAACATCAACTACATCACGAGTATTTAATTCTTCTTCAACATTGACAGTAAAAACATCTTCATCACGAGTATTTAATTCATCTTCAACATTGACAATAGAAACATTACCTGGTTCCTCATTGCTTACAATAGTAGGGGTTGAAGATGAACCTCTTCTTGATTCACGAAGATTCCGCATTCACTCAGCATTTTGAAATATTTTTACCTCGATTCTTCTGGTGTTTTTTATTTATTGACTTCCTTTTTTATTTCATTTCTTTTCTCCCATGATGTTTTGCTTCTGGTGATAAGAAAAACATGCAGAACGCGACAAAATTTCACAGTAATTTGTACAGTAAGGCCAAACAGTAAAAATCACAGGGCAATTCAAACGTTGGGATGCATGTAAATATGATTTAATAACCCCAATCACGCTTTATAAACTGTGATTGTGGTTTATAAAGCGCGATCGAAGTTCTAATATTAAACACCATAATCGCGGTTTATAAAGTGTGCTCACGGTTCTATCTGTATCATTAAATCTGACCCTCAAGGCTTGGGAAATCTTTGTTATTCCCCAACCAGAGTTATGAGAGGTCATTATGGCATGTAAAAGGTCAAAAAAATTAAATTTGCTCTTCCATAAGCTTGAACCATGCTAAAAAATTGAAAATATCTCACAAAAATAATACCATCACGTAGGGGAGACTGATAGCATCATAGAAATATTGATTTTAAAGTGAATAGAATAAAATCAATATAATTTTATAATTTTTTACTAACAGTAGGTTTTTAAGACATTTTTTCCCGCGAATGTTCATGTCTACGTTTAAGACTACAAATTTTGTTTAGCTTATCAAAATGTGATAAAACCTATACCATCCCAAGCATGGCAAAATTTTATACACGTTTAAAACAAATATATTTGATTTCAATATTTTTTGATATAGTTATGGTGGGTAAACAGAAAGTGCTCCATTTTCTAAAAAAATTCAAACCACTTTCATGGAAAAAATCATTAAAAAAATATTGCTCGAAAAAATACAAAATAAAACTATCCCAAGATAGACAATGACGTTTAGCTTTTCACCAAAGGAAAAAAAATAACAAGATTTGGTCATCCAAATCGCGGGCAAATGGACTACAATCTTATAGGTTTTTTCAAAAAAAAAAACCAAGTCATCTAATTTTGAGTTTTTAATATAGCTAAAGTTGTCTTTTTTTTTAAAACATTAGTAGTTTAGAAACTAGATTCTAGAATGCTATGATTCATATTCATATAATTTTTTATAATTTTGAATGCGAGCATTGCGAATAATCCCTACAAGTTGAGATTTCACTATTTTTTGTAATATGACGTCCACTTATGACCACTTTTTGGTCCACCAATTTGCTGCACTTACCCTGATGTCAAGACAACATTTCTTCATAGTGATTTAGAGGAAGAAATTTGTATGAATCAGTCACTTGGGTATGAAGTCAAGGGTAAGGAGAAACTTGTGTGCAGATTGAAAAAGAGCATATATGGGCTGACCATTGTGTTTATTTAAAAATGCTTAGAAATGAGAGCTATATTATTTTGTTATTGTACGTGGATGATATGCTTATTGTAGGATCTAGTATGAAGGACATTGGTGATCTTAAAGAAAAGATAGTTTACACATTTATAATGAAGGATTTGGGAACTGCAAAGAGAATCCTTGACATGCAAATTCACAGAGATAGGAAGAACATGAAGTTGCATTTGTCTGAGGAGCATCATATCAATAAGGTGTTAAAAATGTTTAATTTGCAAAATTCAAAACCTATAAGTACACCTATGGTTGGACACTTCAAATTGAGCAAAGATCAGTTTCCTACATCACACGAGGAGGTTGAGTACATGGCATGAGTTCTATATGCTTCAACACTTGGGAGCTTGATGTATGCTATGGTTTATACCAGACCAGAAATTGCATAGGCAGTGGGAGTTGTGAGAAAATTTATGGCTAATCCATGTAAAGAGCATTGGAAAGCAGTCCAATGGATTCTAAGGTATTTGAGAGGGATATCCGGCATGCAGTTATTCTATGGAGGGTCAGATACTTCTTTACATGACTATGTGGATTCAGACATGGCTGGTGATTTGGATGGCAGAAGGAACACCATTGGATATGTTTTCATAGTAGGTGGCATGGCATTTTGGTGGATTTCTATATTGCAGAAGGTTGTAGCCCTGTCTACTACAGAGGCTGAGTATGTTAGAGCTACATAAGCTAGCAAGGATATGATATGGATGAGCAAGTTCATGGGAGATTTGGAAAAGGCGTAAGAGGATTGTAGATTGTACAATGATAGTCAAAATGTGATTCATATGGAAAAGAACTCAACATTCCATTCTATAACGAAACACATTCAGTTGAGATATCACTTCATATGTCAGGTATTAAAGGATGGGAAGCTGAAGTTGGAGAAAATTCATACAAAGGAAAATCCTGTTGATATGCTAATGAAGTCATTGGCAAAGGAGAAGATGGAGCTACACTCCATTTTTGTTGGTCTTTGAGTTTGAGACTTGAAGAGGGAGAAACAGGCAAAAGGAAAAAATTAGAGGATGGAGTTGTATGGTACAGTGTAACAATTTATCTCCAAGTGGAAGATTGTTGAGTTGTGGAGCTTAATTGCTTCACTAGCATGCTTTTACAAACTTGTTGGAATACACAAAACCGGCGTTGGTTGAAGAATCGACGTCGATGACCCATGGACCTGTATCAGTCAGGAAAGTAGGAATCAACATCAGTTAGGGATAACCGACATCGTTCAAGGCTAATCGATATCGGTTGCATGTGCGTGACTACTATAATTAAGTTGTGGGAATTAGATCTATTTTTAGTTGTAAATTGAAACTAATGGTTGTAATTGCATAACTAAAGTGACTTAAGATTGTAGATGCATATATAAGCATAAATCTAGGGTTTATAAGGGTGAACTCAATTGAGAATAGAGAGAAGTTTCCTTTTGAGATAAAAAAGATATTTGTAGAGAAGAAAGTACAAGACATCCAAGAAGGTGCATAAGATTTCAAATCTTCATTGTAATTCCTTTGTGATAATAAATTAGTTGTTTCTTGGTGGACGTGGCCCACACTGGGTGCACCATGTTAAATCTTATGTATTGTTTCTTCTTGTTTATTTCCGTATTGATTACTTTTTTGCTTAGATCTTATTAATATATCTATACAACCAGTGTGCTAACCCCATCACAATCCACGATAGTGCCATTATAACAAGTTACTAAAATATTTCATAGTGAAAAACTATAAATTATGTACTTGTAAGTATACCTAAATTGTTATTAAATGATGCCATTACCCCATAGCTATCTCATTAGTTGAGCTTAAATCCCACAAAAACATATTATGGTAACTAAAGACTGAGAGAGAGAGAGAGAGAGAGAGAGAGAGAGATAAGGGTTTATAAGAGTATCATGAGATGAGATTGGCTCTTTTAATCCATATATTCATTATTCATTGTTTTGCTTACTTGGGTTTGTATTGGTTATCAATATTCTCCCAGGTTATACTTCACAAGGAAGTTCCATCAACACATCCTTAATAAGCAACATCCTCGCTACATGGGTACAAGTTATTTACCACAATGTTGGTTCTCAACTAAGATCCATAAGGCCATATGACACAATGCTCATAAAGGTTATTAGAGTTATTTTCTCAATTGAGCAAAGGATCATCTACACACTATACACCATCTACCATATTTGAAGATACACATTAATAAACGTCTTAACAATGGTCAAAGAAAAGATTATTTGTAAGCATACACTTTTATTTTATTTTTTTATGATCTTTAAAGGTAAATCATCTTGTGCCAACCATTAAATCAGATAACATTGTCCTTTCATAACATTGTGTTGTCATCTTTCTTTCCATTATTCAAAATTATCATGTTATTCTCTTATAATCATGTTGACACCTCTTTTCACAATTGTTGTCTATAGTCTACCAAGTCCTTGAGTTGGTCGATTATCTCAATTTTTTTAGACTACCTGCGAGTTCTTAAAAGTTTGACACCCAAGAGAGACACGAAAAGATGAGACCACTAAAGATAACATATAGGATGAGATTCCCACCTGCTCTACTTCATACTTGATACAACATAGTTTACCTCTTGAAGTGAAGATTTGTCCAAGGCTATTATAACAAGGAAAACTATTTAAGGGCAATATAAGGTGACCATGATCAACTATAAATCAAGTGGCATAGAAACACCTATCAATTAAGTATTCATCATCTCTTTCTGCAAATTATTATTACAAATGATATGAAAGAAGATAAGTAGACTAACAACAATATCCTATAATCATATGATTTCTTTAACAAAATAGTAACATGTAAAAATATCGTCAAGGGATTAACACAAATCACGCTAACAACAACATCCTTTATCTTTACCGACTTACAACACTAATACTTATCAAGTTTTAGCTCACTTCCATACAAATATACAAAGCTACAAGAATTTACCACAATTGAATAATTACTCTATTCTACAATGCAGTTGAATTGTAAGGTTACAAAATGAAATTTCACCATTTCTTTATTTAACACACATGCACAATTAAAAGAGTTCTGCTTTCTTTAATAATACAACATGTACTTGTATTAAAATAAGATACATTTATATTCCCATCCTGATTACACATTTCAATAATGAACATTAAACTTAGATTTCCATCATCCATTCTAACCCTTATTACGCTACTTGCAACCTATCAAATTAGTGTAAACATGGTCAGCGAAATAAACATTGGCATGACATATACCCAAAATCTAGCATAATTCATGTTATCATATGTTTCCCATTCACGTGATTATAATATTTAGCATGTAATAAGAGAAAATTAGAGACACATTCATTTTATTTAATTTCCTAACTATATGAGGAGAGAGAGAGAGAGAGAGAACCATTTTCTTGACATTCAAATTTCTCAAAACAAGCCACAAAAGAGAGTTCCATATAGTCATCTATAAGTTTCTACAAGTTTTTTCATCAGTTATTTGACCTATGAGGGCCCCACAACATTCTTTCACATTTACCTACTAGTTTGCGAAAATGACCAAATTTAGCCCGAGGGCTAAGAAGTTGCATCCGAAAACTAATTTCTGATGGGCCAGACACACCATGAGCTAAATCATATACACTCTACTATATACAGAGAATTCACAAGAGTTGATGAAACTTAGAAATTGACAACAAGGTACGAATGGCAACTACTTTTCTGGAGCCACCTAGTCGTAATTGGACCAGTTTGAATTGGTCAACCAGCAACGAGAGGCCTATAAACCCCCTCATAAAACTAACTGGTGAGGTGTTTTTCTTATAACTAAGGGTTGCAAGCAATTGTTCATGGATAAATACTACAGGTTTCCATGGATGCCAATATCCTTTTTCTTGCAATAAGGGTCCAAAACGGTAAGCCAAAACCAAACTCAACTTTTGATTTTCAACAACTTCCCAAAACTGTAAAAAGGGTTAACATGGCTCCTAGAGGGGTGACGGAAGATGCACGAATGATCATTGAATGGAATTCTAAGGTTTGATACGACACCCCACATGATTAGGAACACATCCAAAGATTGACTTTCCCATTTCAAGGTTTGGAGGGGTGTTTTGTGAATCACAAAAAATCACATTTTATTAACTTTGCAAGGTGTAAACAAGAAGGGTAGTTTAGTTGATGGCTCAACTCAATCTCACCAATTCAAGTGAACACGGATATCTAGTTTTTATATTTTGGTTTTACAAACGTATTAGGTTGTGGTTTGCAAGTACGGTTGATGGTCACAATAATCAATTAGGTTATAGGAAAAAGCACCCCCTCTCCTCCCGCCCCCCCCCTTTTTTAGTGTTTGAACTACGATTTATTTAACGAAACTGTAAGCTTGGCCTTAATTTCATTAAAAATATGATTCCATAGCAAAAAGGGAAAATTGTCAATACAAAAATTATGCAAGTTAAGGAAGAGAAAACCATCCCTATGTAATTGATCTTGACGAATACACGAGGAGTAAACTGAGTTCCATGGCTAGTCCCGAACGTGCCAGTAGGCATGCTTGTGAGATCTGAGGCATGTCGTGTAACTCCATTCTTAGTGTCAAGTCTTGAACGATCACACATCCTTTGGGGCATTCTGCCAAACCGTAACACCCCACCTAAAATTGCAACATACTAAGAATCCATTGTAACCCAAGAGACTATGTTTGATTTCAGCCCATCTTGCAGACCAAAGGATTTGATTATTATGAAGTCAACAGATTGATCTAGATCTCTAGATGCTTAGAATATTGCCTATTCATTGTAGTTGTTTACAAGTTTCCCAAACCATTTCAATAAATCCATTTTCTGAAATATGTGTTTATGCCGCAAGCCTAGCAGGTTACAAAATGGGCTTGAAAAGACCACACTTTTGTTGCATTTGGAAAACACCTCCAACGCAAAATTAATAGACACATGATTTGGCTCAAAGGCAGAACTATAAAAAGAGCACTTGCAACCTCTATCAAGGCTGAAGCAACAAACACTCATATCAGCCATGGACCACGAATTTTCATCGATAGCATTGCAACAAACCCATTTTCATGCATATCCCTGCAAACTTTGTTACCATTTGCAAGGCGTCTCATAGGGGCTATATTTGTATCAAGTTCTTCAAGGCGCCAACATCAAACTCGCTCTACATAATTCTTGCAACCATCCAAAGGTGGCTGCGAGGAAGGACCATGCTCCTAATGTGGCATGTTTGTCTAAACGTCCCTACCTTGCACATCAGAAGCCTCTTATGCATGGTGTTTGGTCAAGTAGATTCCTATTTGCGCACAGGGAAGGACTCTATACGGGCTAGGATGAAGCTGAGAAGGTTTGTGGAATTTGAATCTACAACTATACATACAATTTGCTTGAACATTTCTAAATCCTTTTCAACTCATCCATTATTGCAGACCTGCAAATCAAAATATTCCACATCCCCAACATGTGCTTCAACAAGAGACAACTTTCACATTTTTTACATAATATGCTTTGATGGATGTACATACCTTGTCCCAAAGCTCGCACTTTTTGGCATTGGCGCATAAGATGCTACCCAAAAATAGTTGTGGGGTGTTTGAGCATGTTCCTGTTGATTGCGTTCTACTTGGAAGTTTCCAAAGGCATTTTTAACAAGTCCATTTTGCAGATCCGGCAAATCATGGAATTCCACGTTTACACCAACAAAAACATATCAAAGAACCTGCATTAACATCTAGCAAATCTCCTCTCCAGGTGTTTTTGGTGGACCCCTATACCCTGTTAAAAAATTAACTCTTATCTTGGCACAACTGGGGAAAGAAATGTTGGAAGGAGGGTTATGATGGCGCTCAGGCTGAGAAAATGCTGGTCCAAACAACTGATTTGGTGGGGAGACTGGTTTTTTTGCCATTGGAGGAAACCGTGTGAATGTTGGTGAGAGGATGTGATGCCCTGCCAACCCTTCAATCTCTTGACACAAGTTTGCCCCCATCAAACTCCATCATTGCCTAATCCATTCCACTCACCAAACACATACGAAGCTATTTGATTTGATTATTTTTATTTTTTATTTTTATGCTTTTATTTTTAAAAACTTATAAATTTCAATATTTGTTATATCGTATTCGTTTATTTATTTTGTTTAATTTATCATGTATTTAACTTTATGAGTTCTACTATTATAAATATCATTACTATTTCTAAATTTTAACATCAACATTCTTATTTATTTTATTTATTCTGATCATTTTCATTTAATTTTAAAAATAAAAACACGCTTCATTAATCGCAATTACAATGTACGAGAAATTTGTGATAATTATTTGTCCTTGCAACAAAGTTTTCGCAAGAACTCAACCGAGGGTGATCGACAAAACACTAGCAATTCCCATTAGAACGGTCACTCGCTTGAGCAAAGGCTCATGTTCACCTTTTCATAACAATGTCTATCGTCACTCTCTCCTGATGTCAAATGTAATCCATGACTAAAACTTTAAACATTGCCCGTAGTTTAATAATAATAATAATCATCATCATTATTATTATCTAGTGAAACTGATTTAATAGGTCAGGTCGTGAGTCTGACACCCAAAATCTCTTAGGCAATACTTACGAAGCCCATGACTGGTGGGGCATGTCTAAACTCGATTCGTGTCCCATGAAGACCTTCAAACATTGTCATATGTCAAATATGATCCCGGTATGATTAAATTTTCTTGAAACTTTCTACTTACCCCAAGTATCTTAAGTCGAGAAGGGAGTTTTGAATTAGATAACTCGCAATGGTCATTTTGTAGCGAGACACATATACCTATTTGCGGTGTTCAGTAAAAGCACATAGTCTTACAAAGGAGGGTCCACAACCTTACCGACTAGGCATAACGACAAGAACACTACAATTTGTAGAATGGCGCGTGGGTGAATGTTATAAATGTTATGGATCTTCTATCCTTAATTCTATCAATCTACATTATATTCACAAATAGACTTTAACCATAGCTAATTTTCTTGTAGAGGACTCTGATAACAAAATAGTTTAATGGCTCATTTTCTAATACAAACTTTAACTTTTAGGAAACAATTTAATTAATACAGATGCTCCTTGAAATTTCATTCCTCCATCATTAGCACAAAATGCTCTAATACCAAATGTAAAATTTGGTTGAGCTATTAAAATAACAAAATAATTCCTTACCACATTAACAATATGTTGTTTATAACAACCCGTTAGATTATTTTCTTCACACTTATTTATAGTGAAACAACTCACCTACAATTATTTTACCAACATTTATTACTCACTAACTCATTGTATTTGTATCTATAATACATAGTATCTATTACATTTCTAGGAGGAATTGGTTATTGGTAGTTTCTAACAATCTCCAAATTATGCGGTATTAACACAATTGAGTAAAAATAGCTATGAAAAATATTATAAACAATAATGCATGACGGAATCATTCCACTATCCATATTTAATTGGAAAAGTAAAAAAAAGAAACAATAAAATTACCCTTTTTTCACCTTTTTTTTCACACAAGATATATTCTAAGTCTTTTTTATCCTTATTTTTTCTCTCTTTCCTCTCCATCAATAAAAATAACACTTGGATAAATGAAAATGAAAGTATGTAAGTGTGGCTCTCACATGACACAAAGGTGGTGTAAATTTGTACCACCTTTGTGTCATGTTTTGTGTGTACTTTTCATGATATTTGAGTCACTATTTCCATAAAACAACAAAAATGAGAAACAACCTAAAAGTGACATGGTTAGTGGCCCTAATTACATTGTATGTAGTAGTGACGAGCACCATTTGTCCTTATTTCATGATTGAATGTTGTTAATTTTTTTTTCTGATAAGATTAGGCTAAAATGGTAAGATCAAATAGTCGTAGGAAAAATTTGCAATATATGAACACCATTTATTGTTATTTTGTGAGTAAATGTTGTTATTTGAGAAAAAATAACTAAATTAAGACCATATTAAGTGTTACCAAGTATATGAAGGGGTATGTTTGAGCACCATTTGTTTTTATTTCATGATCAAATGTATTTATTTGAGAAAATTTGATTATCCATTAGGCATAGATCAGGTGTGAATACATACTAAATTTTTATCATTATTTGAATAAATGTTACTGATTATGCCTTATTTATGTGTGATCATATAGATTTATGTAGATTTGGGGAAAATTAAACATATATGGGCACCATTTATTGTTATTATATGATAAAATACCATCATTTAATAAAAATCAACCAAATTAGGCCCCAATTAGGTGTAATCAGATGGACGTACATGTAAGATTTAGGAAAAGTATCCACATATAAGCATCATTTGAAAAAAATTTCCTCAATTATATGAAATTAGGTACACAATTGTATTTTTGGGGAGATCAAATATATTTAAACAACTTTTTTTGTTATTTTGTAATTTAATTTTTTTATTCTAGAAAATTTGACCATAAATGATTGCTTCAATGGTTCAATCACATGATGATTGAAACTAATTGAGTCGAACAACCCAAACTATAACTAATTCACTCACGATAGGACTTAACTATCCCCAATTTCAAGCAATCGTAAGTAACCATTAGATATTGAGGCTTCATTGTACCCCAAATTATTTACATGGTTGAACCATAAGAAATTGATGCAATCAAGTGCTATGTTGAGGTTAATTAAGTAATATTAACAAAAAATTCCTTTGAATATATTAAATTATATAGGCATTGTGTTTGTGTTTTAGATGAAATCACGAAGTATCATGTACTGATAGCCTATCATCTATCACTATCTCTTAAAGTTGTGAGGATTATAATTTAATTTTTGGACACCTAGAGTTCTTATGAATATCAACAATCGATCCAAGAATCCCGAATACCTACAAAATCACTATTGTTTTCCCTAAAATAGACACAATATGCAAAAGTTAACACCCATGAAATGGTAGGTTCAATACATAAATCATGGAAATGAATAAGTACTAGCCTAATTATATTTTGAAAAACTATATTCTAAATGAAAACTCCTAGACCTCTAAAACCAATTTCAAATTTCTTGAGTGAAAATCAATCCTTAAATTTTATATTCTTATACGTTAAATTTAATTTACTAAATATATTACAATTTTGTTCCCACTTTTTTGTGTAATTGAGAAGTTCATGCACCCTATAACATGAACAAATTTCTTAAAATGCTGAAGTGTTATAAAAAATATGTGTTATAACATACACACATGTTCAGGGTTGGTAATTACCAAACCAAAAAGCATACCCATTAATGCCTAACATAAATGTTATCTGATTTCCAGTTTTTTTACAAGTGATTTGTCATCTTTTTGTCCATCTTACTAAACTTACTCTTAACATACTTATTGTATGGTAGGTAATGTAGTGTAAATTAGGCAATATGGACCCTCTTATCAACTTTACCATGTTATTATTTCTCCCCTTTTATGAATCATCAATTTTGTGTTATATTAAACTTCCAGTCTTGTCAGAATTTCATGTTATATTTTATACCCATTGTGTGGCTCCCTTTTAAGATCGCTATATTTTCATTTATTTCTTCCCCTATATTTATGTCCTATAAATGTTATAAATTGACAAGTGTGCCCATAGTGTTTAATTTTAATTTCAAATGTCACTTGTAAGTAGAGATACATTATAATTCATTCTCACGCTCACATGTGTGAACGTAATATTTAATTTAAATTAAAACACCACTTATAAAGAATCTCCATAACTCATTTTAGAACCAAAAAAATCAAACAGTTAGAGAACATTCATTTTGAGGCATGCACGTTTACAATACAGCCCACAATACACTAATATGCAAAATACTCTAATTATTGATATTAAATTGTATATTATTTTCGACAACATTTCACCTAGAGCTAAGAAAATAGTGCTACCCTAAACTTCTAAATCTTGTTTCTCTTTCTCCTTAACCTTTTGTTCCATGAATATTAAGGAAAGAAAGATGAAATTTAATTGTGTATAATTTCCTAAATTTCATTATATTTAATTAAAATTATCATGTTGTTAGGCATTATTAGTTAATTGTAAATAGGTTAGTTGTTGCATTTAATTATAATCCATTAATTGTATGACTCCCTTTTAAATTAATTGTGTTTACTATTACCTCTTCCTCTCTTTTGAGGTCCTAGCAATGCTAAAAGTGCATGGTATGTATTCTTAATTTAAACACACACACACACACACACACACACACACACACACACACACACACACACACACACACACACACAATTTAATTTAAACTCAAATACCATGTTATAAGTAAAGAATAATTGTAGTTCACTGCACTAAAATAATATCGACAAATTATTATAAAATAAATAAATTTAGCTTGCTTAGATGTTGGTAGGATTGGTGGGTGTTATATTTCTCCACCTTTTAAGGTGGTGGTTACACTTCCTATTTATACACCTCTTGTAAATATATATTTCTAAGTACATTTAATATACAAGTTATCTTTTGGCTCGTGTTTGATTCCTTTCTCTACAACCTTATTTTTTTGTGCTTTTGTATTTTATGCATGCTCAATCTTGGCCCACATTCTCACAAAGTATCAAAGTGTATTCTAGTAATTTAATGCCATTGTTTTATTATATTTATTATGTTGGAATCTTGAGTTTTTCAAGCTCATTATTATAGATCCTTTGATATTTGAGTATGCTCTTCTCTTGTGTCTTTGGATGATCTGGAGAATAAAAAAAGAGCAAAGGAATAGGTGGTTTTATAAGAAAAGTGTCATTTTGTACATTCTCTACAAAAATGAACGACACCATTAATTATGGATTGTGTCAAAACCCTAGGATTGAAAATAAACTTAAGTGTGCTTTGAAGTAGGCCAGATCTAGTCTTTTTTAGATTTTTATGGTCATCTCAGGGATATTTGACGGAATTACATACTGGGTCAAAGTTTCAGTTTGCTAGGGTTTTCTAGAAAATCAATGTGTTATTTTAGTTTTCAAGATTTTTCGATGGACACATTTAATTTTGAGGTGGGTCATGGAATATGTTTGAGTGTAGTTTTTTTGCCTATCATAATGGCCATATTGACCTTTTATTGAACAGTGTACTTGGTGGAGGAGGATCTGACCCTACCTGTACATGTACTACACACAACTCTTGTGTGTAGTTGAGATGGAAGAAGTTGTACATATACAGTCTTAGGCATGGAAAAGTAGTTGAAGATGGCGATGTAATACACATGTACAATATATTGTTGTTGCATGTATGCAACCATTTGAGGTGGTGACATGTCACTTTTTCTAGCCTTAGCCCATGGTCACAACCAATCTAAGGGGTTTAACTCAAGAGAGGAATTTTTTTTTTACAAGGTGGCCAATCAATTTGTTTTTTTAAAAGCCTATGAGAAAGTATTAAGTTTAAAAATACAACAAATTTGTAAGAAGCATAAATTAATTCTATTGTAAACTCCATTTGAGGTTCTAATTGTATTGAAAGTTTATATGTTTTGATATCTTTGCATTGGCTCTACTTTCATTTCCTTTTTTGATATGTATCATAATTGTTTTGGCCTTGAATAATTGTATAGGCACTAAATTATAAAGTGCCAACTTTGGGGGTTAAAGCTAATAAAGGTTATCATCTTGTGTTCTCTTATGCACTTTGATTTCTACATTCTCTTTTCCTACATTATGGATCAAAATTTTGTTCACACACCATCTAAGTATCATGGGTGAAAAATCAAAATACAAATCTTATTTAGGAATAAGGGTTTCCATCATATCACAATGGGTCTTGATACTGAATCAACATCGGATGCAACTAAAGTTAAGTGGTTGAACAAATGTGGCGATGACTACGGTCTATTATGTTTTTCTATATATTTTGATTTATTCTTTCACATGGAATCTTATACCACACCCGATTATGTGTAAACTATATTGCAAGGACTCTTTAGGAAGCAATCCCAATGAGGAGTCATGAATTGGAGAATGAGTTCATTAGTTTGAGTTCAGATAGATTTGATAGTATACAAGACTCCCTCACAAAATTCAAATCACTTATATTGTAGTTAAAACAATGTGGGATATACAAAAAGGATGAGTAGTTATTATTTCTATTCTTGCCAAGTTTGGTCCTAACTATTCATTTCTTTTTCCACCTTTCATGTCACTACGAGTGCCCTTGGAGCCACATAGAAAATGCTTTCCTTAGATGATTTGTATTCCTCCTTGACTAGGGAGAAAGATAAGCTCATACACAATGGTACTCTAAATTCTTGTAAGACACGTGATCTATTCGCTAGACATTAAAAATAGAAGGCTTCAAACAACAAGGATGAGAAATAGAACAAATGTGAAAATGATTAAAAAAATGGATCTAAATATTTCCATCAATGCCTCCTCTTTTGGAGCCAAACCTATGAAAGAGAGGGTCAAATGTTCCTATTGTAGCAAACTTGGACATAATGAACATAAGTGTATGCAAAAACATATTGATCACCTAACAAAAATTCTCCAAAAGAATAATATTAGGGTTCCTGGTTCAAACATACAAATTTCAACAGTTTTGTAGCACACAAAGGAAAAAAATAATAATAAGGGGAAATTTAAGGTAAAAGAACTTGTAGCAATCACATCTCACCCTACCACATGTGTTTTTGACTTGAGTGCTTCACACCACATGGATTCACTGCACATTTCCTTCACTTCCTTAGAGACATGTTTTATGTCTACTATTTTGATAGGTGATCACACTTCTATTGAGGTATATGGGAGGGGATCTACATTAACATAGGTGGTGGGATATTTCAATGTGTTCTTTATTTACCTTCATTATCAACTTTAATCCCTTATTATTATATCAAATCACACACCATGATTCAAGAAAGTGAGTTGATTACACTCCATATTATGTCGTTATCATGGAGTTGTACAATGATTTTATAGTGGTAATAGGGAGAGAAGATCACCAATTTTAGGTTTATTTCCTTACATGTTACCCCTGATGACGAGTCATCTACATGTAGAGAGATCCATTCAAGTTTGAATCATGACACTTCACTTCTAGTCACATTTTACTCAATGGGTATTGATCACAGTTCTAAGGAGTTGGATTCACCTATGTAGACTCATGTTGATTCTTATTCCAATGCATATAACGAGAGTATTGATGATAAAGATTTAGATGTCAGTCCAGATGATGAGAGAAGTGATGAGAACTCACTTCCTTCCTCTCCTAGTCATGTTTCAAAGGTTGAATATGCTCATCCTCACCTTCCTCACCTTTGTCTTGATCATGCATCAAAGGTTGATGAATCTCCTCTAGATTCTCCATCTTTAGGTCCACTTCTTCCTATCTCACATAATTCTAGACCACTTCCTTTTGACATTCTAACTTCTAGTCTAATTTGGGCTCAATAGACACTATAAGATGTATATGATTTGGTTGGTGATCAATTAGATGAGAGGAAGGCACCACCAATCACAGTTCCAGGATTTTCCACATGATCATTTTGCCTCTTTCTTCAATCCATAGTATTTCGGTGCAACATCTGACATTCCTAATTGGGATTCATTCTTCATTGATTCTCCTTCTAACATCAAGATTCTACATCTATGGAAACTATTGAGATTTCACGAGTCCTCATTTTTTGAGGAGGTCGCCTATTCCTCTCTTTTTCTCTTCATTCTCTCTTTATTTTTTATTTTTTATTTTGGTGGGGGGGGGCGGTGTTCTCTATGTTCTTCTAAGGGACTTATCTAGTGAGGGAGATTTTCTTTGCACTTCTCTTTTCTCTCTTCTGGGAAGTAGTTTTCTTATGGGTTTTCTCTTTTTCTCCACTTCAAGAGAGATTTACTTTATACTTGAATACCTCATCAAACCTTGTTGTTGGGACTCATTTCTTTATTCACCTAAGTTATGCAGTTTAAGGGGGGTGTTAGTGTACGATTTTAATTCCATTTCACATTTTTTCTTACACATGTATTTAGCTTTCCTAGTTGTTGGCAATAGCGATGTGAGTTACACTTCTCCACCTTTTAAGGTGGTGGTTACACTTTCCCACTTCCTATTTATATAATTCCAATAAAGTCATTTTCTAAATGCATTTAATATACAGGCTATCTTTTGGCTCATGTTTAGTTTTTGTTTCTTTTGGCAACCTTACTCTCTTTATGGGTTCATATTTTATCAATGCTTGATCTTGGCCCACATTCTCACATTTACAATACACACAAGAATACATTAATATATATATTTATGTACACTAATATGCATTTTTAAAAATACTGCAATAATTCATTAGTATTAAATATTGTTTTCAATATTTTCTAATGTGGAGGCAAGTGATTATGTTAATGTAAACTCCTAAATGATATATATTTTCTTTAAATGTGAAAGGACAAAGGACAAAAATAATAATAATTTAAAAAATGATTTTTCTAAATTTGAATATATTAGGCACTATTATTGTTAGGGTTCATTAATTTGCTATTTATTGCACTGTAATTGTAATCCATTTCCATATGGTATAAGTTATAACCCATTAGGTACCAACAAAGACGGCCAATCCAAATTGTTGTTTATTTGATGGACATAAAAAAGTTGCAATGCAAGGAATTGGCTCCCATTTGTGTTCGGGTAAGGGTCCACCAATCCTGCTAAACAAACATTCAAATATGTTTGGTTCTTATCCTCGTTGCGTTATGGTCTTGTCTGGTCTCTCATAGGCTTTCTTTTTGCAGCCACCTCGTGCATTTCTAGTACAAAAGCATCCAAATTAGTACTAGAGCTGCCACCCTGTATGAGAGCTTCCCTTGCCTTGTCCTTCCACTCGCTACACTTCCTCCTCACTTCACCACCACCTTCCTCCTCCATCAGACTTCTGATCTTTTTCTCCACTTCATTGGCCTCAATCTTGCCTTCCTTGATAGACAACCCCGCCTTCCAATGATGCTCAACAAACCATGCATTTGTATTCTGCTCTGCAATCAGGGGACACCCTAAGACAGGCACACCCATTGAAATGCCCTCCATCGTGGAATTCCACCCACAATGACTTAAAAAGCCTCCCACAGAAGGGTGTTGCAGAACAAGAGGCTGAGGAACCCATGAAACCAGCATTCCTCTGCCTTTAGTCCTCGTAACAAAGCTTTCAATGCCCTCAATTTTGCTTATGGTACCTGATTTTATCGCATTGGGACGAACTGCCCATAGAAATGGTTGTTGGCTTGCCTCTATTCCTTTAGCCAGCTCTTGTATCTGCACATCTGTGAGAGATGCAAAGCTTCCAAAGCTTATGTAAATTACACTGTCTGGAGCTTGGGTGTCTAGCCATTGCAGGCACTGGTTCTCCTCTGGCCACAGAGCTGAGCAAGCTCTGTTATCAGGTAATGATTCAAACCTGTGACCTGTAAAGAACCAAACATACAATATGAAATAAAATAGAAATCCACAACATAGAGATCTATGGAAGGATGCACGACCCTAAGTCTCACCTTCGTTTGCATGTGAAAATAAAATCAACATTTTCAAAATATATGATGTAAATGATGCCGCAGTGGTAGGATGTTCCATTATGGTTTTCCCATCACGAACCTGCGTAATGTTTAGGATATATACCCCTTGTACCCCCAAATACTCAATAATTTGTAAGATACCCTCGAGGAAAGGTTACAGCATACAGTACCTCCTACCAGGGAGGATGGCAGCAGCGGTCCTACCGAGTATACTGGGATCCTCGCCCTCAAGGCTTCCATAGCTTCTGTCTCTAGGCTTTCGAAAGTGTTAACTAGTACCCATTTGGCTTGGCGAAGGCTCTCACGCTGGCGGTTTATGAATTCATAATGAGGATCAGATATGTCTTCAATTTGGAAAAAATCAGGCAGATCTGTCAATGAAAATCTTGGTACTAGACCCTCTAAATCTGGTACCAGAGGTACTCTTATTCCACTTAGGGTTTCCTTCTTGCCTGCATGTGTGCACCATCAACTCAACACAGTGAGATCAATTTACTTCTTTGAATTAGTGAGCATAATCTGCAATGAATAATAAAAAATAAAAAAATAAAAAAAAATTGTACATAAACAAAATTTAATTATCTAGTACTTAAACATATAATATCCAATAATAAAATACTGTATCCGCCACAAGATATGTTAAAAGGGGTCTGACATTGATCTATCATCTATCAGAAAACGAGAGAATGCAAAATATAATTAAGTCGCAATGGAAATAAAAATAAGAACAAAAGAAAAAATAAACAAAGACACGTGGAGATAAAGAGAAAACATCTTTATGCTTCAAAATTGGAGTACTGGGTGAAAGGGATTTAGAAGAAGTTGAAATTTTAACGTCCACGAGGTTACCAAAGAAATCTTAGATAATCTTATATCAAGTGCAAAGATGTGTATGGTGAAATTTTCTGAAAAGAAATTAACGACTATCTTTTATATAACCTGAAACATAACAACTGCGAAGTGAATATGTTGAATTTCATAGCACTATTTACTGGATTTATATTTCCCTGCAAGTTGCAACACCCTCAGAGAAAATTATGGTAGCCCCCTTTCAAAAGACCACTTCCTAAAAGGGTACATGGAAGGGAAGTGTCCTTAAGAATTTATACAGAATATTGGAATTTCCATAAATTTAAAAACAGCTAGTGTCATGAGAAAAATGTACTGCACAGAGGAAGGGAAATGTATGCAGAAGCAACTTAAAACAAATTAAATATTAAACTATCAGAAAATGGAAACAAATATGGCAGGGTGGTGAAGGTCAGGGAGGCTCTTAAAAGGCTTAAGTGGCTAAAATGTGCTGGCATCTCTATATTCTAATACTACTTCAAGAACCAGATGGAAAATATAAGAGAGTTTGACTGACCATCTCCAGCCAATACTAGGATGCAACAAGAAAAAGAAGTCTAAGCCCAATTTTCTATATTATAAGTCTAGATTCATGAATGAGCAATACCTGCACCTCAAAGCTTACTTTAAGATCACCTGGCTGTCATAAACCATCTTTTCTCAGACTTCATATCTTAAAATATGACACCATATAAATAGCTTGTAATTTAAGTAAAGAAACTGATTGGTACGGCAAAAGGAACGCCCAAAAATGAATTGATAGACCATATGATTTATCCATAGCGCTTCCAACAAATTTGCAAAGAACCCATCATGAGAAATCTCTCAAACTATATCTAAAATATAAATATTTCAATCAACCATTTTAGCATGTACAACTGCATAAAGAAAATAACAATAGAAATAGCTACACCTATATGAATTTTCCAATCAAAATGTAAGTATAAAAAATGATTTAAAAAGGCCAAGATACCAAATAAGTCTGTCCTAGACTAAGAGTATCAAAGAGAGCCTGGATATGTATAATAGCACAGTAGCCTTACATTTAAGAGGTAGATACCCTTTTTCTAACAGCAGAGGAAACTGCATATACAGACAATAAAGAGTAGCCATGACAGACCAGTAAACTACATTTGGGATCCCAAACTTATCCGCAACCTCCTGCCCCCAGCTCAGATAATGGTGTGAGATAATGCATGTCACAGTAGGATTATCCTCCAACACCTTCACCACCTTTTCTCTAAAGAGATATCCATTTGCATTACTATACACCTCATTCACATGCTCGTAATTATTAAAATACTCGGAAGGTAAATCATCATCAGGGAGACCCACAAGCCAAATATCTAGGCCTAACTGGTGAGGCAGTGGGACAGCAGCAGCAGACTGTGAATCTAACAATTGCTTGTGATTATGCCCAGAGTTCACAAATGTTATCTCAAATCCTCTCACTGCTAGCTGCTTAGATAACTGCATCATGGGTGTTATGTGGCTCTGGCCAGGGTAGGGGATGACCAGGGCATGAGGTCGAGCCCCAGCATAACCACCTTCATGGGGAGAATTAGAATAAGAATCTTCTCTGAGATTGATTCTCCTCATTGTTAGGTGTTTGCACTGAGCTCTAGCCCTTGCCCTTCAGCTCGAGGATGTGACACCCAGTGTTAATACACCTAAGAATTCTGTAAAGCAGGGTGGCTTTTGTCGCTTTTTGTCGGGTCTAGTATCTGTCACTGGCATTCAGGACGCCACCCCAAGGGATACAACACTCTAGCCTTGTCAATTGAATCCCATGACATGTCATTATAATAAACCTGCTGGTCATTTTCTCTAGACAAAACTCACCGATACCTGTATATATGTTATAGACACCTGTCGATCCAGTTTTTTTTAAATGAAAATTAAAATAATTGCTTGTCAAATGTATTGCTTCCCATGTAATAAGGTTTATAAAAACATTCACCCAAAAAAACACAATATGGGTTGGCATCAATATCGTATTGCTTCCTGGTCATGATTTTTTCCTAAAAAGGAAGAACCAACAGGTTACATTTATTGTTTATGTTATTTATGGCAGCCCACTAGAAATAGTGGTAGAGTATAAATATTTTGGAATTGTTTTTCACAATAGGTTTAGTTGGGAGACTTGTAGAGCGAAATGGATTTAGGGACTGTGGAGAGCATCTTACGTACTTCATGACATGTGCAGGAAAGTGGAATTATGGGATTGAAAAACCAAGAAAATCCTCTTTGGTTTGTTGGTCATGTCAATTTTCCTCTATGGCATCTTACCTACTTCACACCCACAGAGGACAATTGACTTGGAGACAGCTAGAGAGAATCCAAAAGCATCTAATTAGTAGTAAAATCAAAGTCAAAGAAACAGTTCCGTATAAGATCCTTTTAGCTGAAACTCGGTTGATAAGTTATTTTTAAAAAGTTGAAAACATGGATAACCATCGCTGGCACAAAATGGTCATTGATGAGGAGTTGGACCATAGGAAGAAGACGTGGATGAAGCAAAACAACAAGTGGATGATTTATTGGGACATTAACCTGCAAGATTTTCCTAACACCAATGTGGAAATAAAAAAATGTTTGTCTTACAAAAATTCAGGACTGCCATGTGGACAAAACAAATTAAATGAGAAAAAGCGTACTATGTTAAAGAGTTCAATCCCACATGGAAACATGGGGAGAAGTGTATCTACAGGGTGCTCTTAAGGGTGAGGATAGGATGTTAGTGACTCAGCTAATGACCGGATCACATCATCTTAGGTGAGACCCGTAGATGGATGGTCCCTAAGGAAAATTGGGAAGAAAGAACTTGTATTTTCTACTGTAAAGGGGTCGTTGAAACTGAATGGCACTTCATGTTGGAATCTGCAACATATGAGGATATCTATTTACACTATGATTTGAAGGTGCGTAGTCTAAATACGTTATTTGACAAGGAAAGGATCCACAAAACCACTAACTTCCTAGTCAAGATTCATAATAGAAGATCCAACATCGAAAGAAATCTGAAAATTTCTTAATGTTGTGACTCTTAGTCCCTTAGACTACTTGGTCTCATGGACATCGTTAAAATTCTTTCCTTTCATTTCATTTCTAGACAATAGTCATAGGTTAGTGAGAATTCACATATCATAGGTATAACATGTGTAGTTGGTTAAAAGACATCAAAGGTCCTTTAAAAAAAAAATTATTGAATTTATAATCAAGCATACTCATTTGAAGGTTATATTCCAACATCAACCATAAATTAAAGAGGATTTCTATTATAAAATATGTTCCATATTCTACAATAAAATATGTTGCCTTATTCTATTTTAATAGAAAGATATATGGTTATATTATATCTTAGTTTGTAAGTTCAAGTTATATATATTAAACACAAGCCTCGGAATTTTTTTATGAAGATAGTTGTTCTTAAACATCGTGCTCATTCTCGTTTTGGGTAGTTCATTAGAACGTTATCTACAAAATGACTAATTTATGGGATTAATAAGAGTTTCTTATGAAGATAAAATTGGCATTCACTGTGTGGGAGGTAAGAGCTTCTTATAGAGATGTCTTGTATAACTAAATTATATATTACATTTATTATATATATAGTATTAATTTAAATAAATAGTGATGCTAAAGTTTTTATTTTGGATTTGATATATATTTAAAGAAAAATATTTGAAGTGATGATTAAATGGATATCAAATATATCATACATACTATTTAAAATATGTGGAGAGATATCAATTTAGATGTCCCTATCTAACCTATGTGACAAATCTAATATTGTAGGGACCTCAAGTTTGATATCTTTGACTCTCAAAATATGTTAGATAGTTGTATTTAAGATATCTATTCAAATAAAATACAAGTATACCAAAAATAAAAAATATATGATAAATGTAATATAATAAATATATTTAGCCAATTGATATCAATTTCAAGGTTCTTATATTATTATTTTTAGATAGCATATTGATTAAGTAACTTCATTACATTTGCTATCATTTTTCACTTATTTGTGGCAGATGGCAACACTTCAGCTGCACCATTGTGGGGGTCTTGTAAAAATCTGACTCATGGAAAAATAACGGGCCCAAAAATTATCATATGGCTAAAATATTACTACTTCAAACAGATATCAAATTTGAGAATTACCATATAATGATCAATTAGAGATCAAATTATTGTTGAAATTAAAAATAAACAACTCACATCATTAAGACTGTAAGAGAGGCTCTTAACATAATTAAAAAACAACTCCCCTCATAAAAATATACCACACATGGCATAAATAATTATTACAATTATAAAAGACACAGGAAGTATGACATAAAACTATCAATAATTACAAACTATAGCATAAAACTATCAACAATTATAGCATAGGGGAAGCAGAATGCTAACCTGTTACCTAATCACACAATTAACAATTACAAGTTAGGAAGAGCTTATAACACAGTAAACAATCACAAAGTAAAAAATCACAAGTTCGACAGAGTATAATACCAAAACTGCCATAAATCTTAACACCAAAGGGAGAGGATTGTAGCCCATCAACCAGAGAAGAATCTGAGAATGAAAAAACAATCACATTTAAATTTTGATGTCTACAACTACAATATTTACCGTGTTCCAATGCTTTATGTTTATCCCTATTCACTAAAATTTCTAAAAGTTATCTATTTGGAATGGAAGTCCACCTCCCTACACTAAAACTTATGTTTGTTCTCATTCATAATAATACATTATCGGTACTTGGCACCTTGTTTGTGGGCTTTTCCTGTTTGGGCGGGGAAATTACAAACGCTTATGCTGCACATGATTATTTTTGCAGGCATGTCAGCTCAATGACGAGTGTGTGAGAACTCAGCAGACTGGAAGCCTGAGCCTGACCACCATTTTGAACTGTCGTTCTTAGACTGCTTATTTTGGGTGGCTATGTCAGCCAATCAGAGCTGTAGCATATCTTAGTAACTGACATAAATCTATCAATTTGCACTGCAATTCGTGCAAGGAAAATTAAAAAACTGTTATGGGCAAAATGGTTTCAAATCACATGGGAAATTGTCATAAGACCAATGGCTATCTATGAACTTACATTTGATTACAAATTATAGAGTAAAAACCTTAAAATAAAATTTATTTGGGTATATATCATATTTTTGAGATGAGTATATATGGCTTAATAAATTTGATATTATTTTTTATAGTAATATTATATAATATAGATATAATATATTCTAATAAATATAGATATAATATATAGTAATAAATGTAAAAAAACGTATTGCTTATGTTTTAAGGTTTTGGGTTATGTTAGTCAAAAGTTTATTGCTCATCTAAAACATATTATCCATACTTTTTTTCCTTGGGTTATGTTAATCAACAATTTATCATCCATATTGTAAAAGTAATTATTTTAAAATACAAAAATATTATCATATTCAATTATATAGATATGTATGGATTGTTTTTAATATTAATATTTTTAATGTGATTTTTTTTTTTTTTCAATAAATAAAATTTAAAAATTATAATTTATTTTATTTTCATTAATGAGTAAAGATTGGTTTAACAATTTTTATGCTTTATTTTTTGTTTTAAGGTTATATTTTAATAAATATAATTTAATTAATATTGTTTGAATTTTTAGTATTTTATTATTGATATTTCAATAAAAATTAAAATCAAAATTATCATCACCTCAAAATTTTAATTCAACATGTTTGATATCACTAATCCATCAATATCATATAATCTATATTATAAAATATTTACTAAAAGTATAATACATTATTATATACATAAAAATATGTTGCCCATAAGCTTGTACACTTTTGGATTATGTTTGTTGAAAATTTATTATCCATGTTTTAAAGTAAAGTAGATGCTTTTTTAGTGCAAAGTATGTAAAGGATAGTTATAGTATTCACCCTATTCAAATACAAAAATATTTTCAACCAATTACATCCCCTCACATTCATTATCATAAATATGGAAACATGTTTCTTAT
Organism: Taxus chinensis; assembly: GCA_019776745.2. Classification (NCBI taxonomy): domain Eukaryota; kingdom Viridiplantae; phylum Streptophyta; class Pinopsida; order Cupressales; family Taxaceae; genus Taxus; species Taxus chinensis. The sequence goes on from CM034146.1 coordinate 243,321,013, forward strand.
AAACTTTTACACTTTTGGGTTATGTTTGTAGACAATTTATTATATATGTTTCAAAGAAGATGTTTTTTGAGTGCAAAGTAGATAACTACAGTATTCACCCTCTTCAATTTCTAAAATATTTTCAACCAACCACATTCCCCTCACATACATTATTATAAACATAAAAAACATGTTGCCCATAAGCTTTTACACTTTTGGATTATGTTTGTCCACAATTTATCACCCATGTTTTAAAGAAGATGTTTTTTTTAGTGCAAAGTATGCTAAAGGATAATTATAATATTCACTATCTTCTTAATATTTTTAATATTGATATTTTATTTTAACTATTTTCTAATTAAAAATTAAAAAAATAGTTTTCACCTTATTTAATTAGGAAAATATTTTCAACCAATTTAGTTAATAATTCTAATGTTAGGATTTATTTCAACAATTTTCCAATAAATAAAACTAATTAAATTATTTATTTACCTTTTCATGGAATATTAAGGGTTGATTTTATAATTCATCCGGTCTTTATTTTAGAATATATTTTTCTTAATTTTTTAAAGATAAAATTTAAAATTTACTCATGGGTAGATGCATAAAGTTATGAGTCAATTTTGTGGCTACTTTGTCCATTTTTTGCAAAGGGTGTACACCTTTTGAAAAAGTGTGTATGCCCTTTATAAATTTATTTCCAAACCTATTTTGAATAGGTCTGAGAAATATGAAGCAAAAGGGTGTACGCTAACAACATTCGTTGTTGTAAAAAGGGCATATACAAAAAAAAAAACCCTTTTAACACAAATGGCATGCACCCTATTTACAAAAAAGGGCGTATGCCCTTTTGACTACAAAGGGCGTGCATATGTCCATTGTAGAGAACAAAACAAAGAAAAACATAGACCTTCTAAAATTTTGCAAACTTGCAACTTGAAAGAGTAGTTTGGAGCTCAAAACCAAATGTTGTACACCCTTTGCAAAACATTGTACCCATTTTACTTCATCTTGCACACACCAATGTTTCTCCCACGGGCTTAGGTGAAGTTATTTTTTCAATTTGTTTTGTTAATTTGTTTTTAATAAATTAGAGATTCTAAAATAGAAAGTAAATTTTTTAATTTTGCTTTTCATAAATATCTATTAAAATGGGGGCATTGTCTAAAGGAAATGTGGGTGCAGGAAATATTGATAATTCACAAAAAAAAAAGAACCACTTGAAAACCCTATAAATCCACAGGAGACCCATAGACATGAAGAAGGGGAATTATTACAACGATATAACATAAACCCATTGGAAATAATCATAAATAGTATATGTGATTCCTCAACCAAAAGTGCATGTAGTGTTCTTCCAAATATGTTAGAAAGTGTTTATAATGAAGCAAAAAAAAATTGAGGCAATTAGATTTAACGCAAAGTGAAAGAGAAGCATACAGACAATTATATGATGATAAATTGCCATACGATGCCATAAAGGGCATGAAAATATCAAATCAAGAAAATTTTGCTTGGTTTCATAGGCTTAGAAGCAATGATCCACCGCTGATAAAAAGGAAACATATTAGCATTGATTGGTATATCCATGAAGAAATAAAAAAAATTTTGGGACAAATGGTGGATGGTCTTTGATCAGCCTCTATGTAACAATAACAAAGTTCCATTGTATTGTTTACAAAAAAAACTATTTTCAGTTTGTTCTTAATAGGAAGCCATACTATTTTAATTTTAGAACATCTCAAGGAAGAGGAGGTGGGTCATCATATGAGATCCCTAATACTAGGTGAGACCAAAATTTATAGAAGCGTCCCTCGAGAGGTAGGAAGACAAAAGTACATGTTGTCATCTATAGTGAAATTCATCTCAATGCACACAAGGATACCACTCTATCACTTTTCAATCTAATATATACACCGATTTCCCATCAGAGGCATATTGGAGGTACACAAAGTTCTCAAATTATAGAGAGTAATAGTGGCAATGTGAGTTGTAGTGCACCTCATAGTATTGATGGTTCAGGTGGCAATGCATCCAGCTGTTTAGGTGGTAACACTGGTAGTAGTGGCATTACATTTTTAGTGCATCCATGTACATCTTGTGATAGGATTTGTTGTGGACAATCTACACATAATACATCTATAGATCCTTCATGCCAATTTGTAGAGCACGATGATACCACTTGTGCTACTATACGCATTAGTTTATGCCATCTATGGTTACTCCACCATCTACGGATGCTACACAAAGAGATGTATAGGACATCGAAGTATCTCCTCTGGTTACTAAAGAGTTTGATATTATTACCAAGTAATATGCTAAGAACATAATTATTTTTGTATTACTTATTCACATAGGTAATTAATCATATATATTTTTGTACATCTAAGTAATTAAAAAATTATCTTAATATATTTTTATAAGTAATTGATTCATAATTATGACTGCTTCCTTTTTCTTGCATAGTTTATGGTGGAGGCCATGGGCACCCCTCCTAGATTGGATTATATTATTACAACATCTATTAGTGTCATAGATGCATATATGCAGGTACATTTTCAAAATTGATTGAGGTACTGTTGAATTATTTATTGTCTATTGACAAATTAGTAGATTGCTAGCTCTATTTGTGCATGTAAATAACTATAACATGTTTGTGATGCATTACATCCAACACTAGATGAACTTATTGAGGGGGTCTTTACCATCACCCATTTCCACCCCAAAACAATTGCAAGTTACTCGAGTTGTGAGAACACATAGCTTTAAATTTCATTTATATGAATATATATTTAAACCTATATGCATTTTTATACTTTATAAGATTCGCCAGGCGTATTTGAGGTATTATAGAGCAAGCGAAACCTTTTACTAGCCTAATGCTCCTTCCCATCCACATTCAAAATCTTTTAGATATATTTTTTTCTAACATTGTTGTGGATGTAACACCATAAATACAATAAATTTTTCATTTACGAGCTTAAATCGTCATTTTATATTTGAAATTCATTTATATATATTTGTTTTAAATTCTAAATTATATCGTTGATGATTGTAGATGAATGTTTCCACAAGCGAGAATGTTTCTACCACACCACATGACCTAAGAAGTTGAGTGAGATGTGATAGAATGTTTGCGTTAGAGGTATAAATTCAATGAAATGCATATAAAATTGATTAGTTTTACATGATTAATTTGAAAAAATTTAATGTCTCTATTTGTCATAAATGCATGCAAAAATGGTAGAGAGGGGAGTCTCTCCTCATTTTGTGAGATTGTTACACCCTTAATCATATATCTTATATTGGGTGTATATAGCCAACTTGTGGCTATCATAACTTCTTATCATTATGTATCTCTTTCATATATGTTATATTTTCATTAGTGGGTCGGCCTTGGGGTTGGTCATATCATAGGAATAGTATATATAGGGGTTAGTAGGTAGTAGTTGATAATCATATTCAGCATTTGAGTCTTATTGTTTTGTTTGGAGGTTGCCCCTCGAAGTGGCTAAGCAATTCTACTTGCACATTGAGATCATTTATCTAAAATATTGTGTTCATTGGTGTTATATTTCTTCTAATAATCATATTTATACAATTCATTCCATTACAAGTGGTATCAGAGCTTGAACTCAGTCAGCACTGCATCAAACCCTAATTGTAAAGGTTCATCCATATCTCAAAATAGCTAGCGAATTTTTCTACAAAAATTTTTTTGGTGTGAATAAATTAGTCAAGTAAGCTCCCTTCCAATTTTAAGAATTTGTGACTTGGTTTGCAAAATTTATAGCGGTTTTATTTTTTTCATAATTCGACTACCTAGGGTGCAATTTGTGGAATTTTTCAAATTTATTTACATTTCCAGAAAGAGGATTAAAAATTAGTTTGATTTTGTTCTTTGAGTGTTATAAAATTTGGCTGAATTATTATTGAAATCCCAAACCCTAAATTTTGACCTTGATCCTTAAATCTTACCATTTTGGGGCATCATGGTTGGGCCTTCGACAAGAGGCAAAAATAATCCCATCACTCCAGGTAAAACCCCTGATAATGATGACTCAATATTTGAGGAATTAGATTCAGAAGGGGTATCTACAGAGTCCTCGGGGTTAGGGTTTACTTCAACGGACCATAAGGTCAGCTATCTTGAGTTAGAGTTGTAAAACCTCAAGGGTAGAGTGGCCAGCAAATACAATGTAGACAAGATTGGAAAACAATTGGAGTATTTCATTCACCAATTTAGTTACAATATCATGGGTCATCATATCCTTCCTAATCAGCCACAACTCAATCACACTCATATTAACCAGGGTGGATCTTCATGTCAAAGTAGTAGACAAACTAGCCAGGGTGGATCTGCAAACATGACCAATCCAAATACAAACACTCTGTAAGCCCGTAACATGATTCCAAAAGTGGAAATGCGTAAGTTTGATGGAAAGGATCCACTCAATTGGATTACCCAGATGGATAATTTCTTTGATCTTCATCAGATTCCATCGAGACAAAAGGTTACAATGACATCGTTGTATCTTGAACCTGATCAATTCATTTGGTATCGATGGTTATGTGGTCAAAGGAAAAAGAGTGGCATCAATTTTACATGGACAATCTTCACTTAAGAGTTGAAATTGCACTATAGTTCTAGTGTTTCAGAGAATTATTTCAGTCAATTAGCAAAGATAAGACAAACAGGAATAGTCAAAGATTACATCCATCAATTCCAAAACATTTCCTTATGGGTTGAAAGTATTCCTGAAGAGAATCTAAAAGACTTATTTCTTGGGGGTCTTAAAGAACAAATTGAGACTGAGGTGCGTATGTTTAATCCTCATAAGGTTTCAGACTCTGTGATCATGGCACGTAGGGTAGAGGAAAAATTTCTTTCCAATAGGAAACAAACTGTCAATAATATCAGAGATCGTAACACCTTTCCACCATCATTCCCTCGGTGAGTTAGACTGACACCTCAAAAAAATGAAGAAAAGAGAGCCAAAGGGTTATGTTTTAATTGTGACAACAAATTTGGACCAGGACATAAGTGTGATGAAAAGAAGTTGTTTTACATTGAGGGTCCTACTGAAGAAGAAGAAAATGAAGAAGACGAAGAGGTAGAGCTAGAGGAGGAATTAGGAGATCCACAGCCAACAGTATCATGCCATGCAATTTTCGGTATTAGCACTCCCCAAACTCTCAAACTAGTTGGATTCTTAAAAAAATAGAGGGTAACCATGTTGATTGATTCGGGAAGTACTCACAACTTCATCAATCACAAGTTGGTGGCACGCTTGAACTACTTTTTTTATCTAGCTCCAAAATGTCAAGTCATGATCACTGATGGGAAAACTGTTAGTTATTCAAGAAAATTCCATAACATTAATCTCACCATGGGAGATTACTTGTAACTAGCAATATGTATGACATTTCCATGGGAGGAGCAGCCATTGTGTTAGGAGTTCAGTGGCTTACCACCTTGGTAACCATTGAAATGAATTTCTGATAGTTGTTCATGTAATTTCAGCACGGGGAGTTCATTAGCTAGGCAATATCCTAGCACGTGGGTTCATATTGAGGGAATTAAAATTAGTAAAATTAAATTCAATATACCGGTAGACATGAGGGGGTGAAAGGGTTTAATTTATTAATGTTTTGAATCAAGTATTGGGGGTAGGTTAGAGATGTGGGCCAAAGGAAAGGGAGGTTTAATTTTAATATAAAACTAAAACATTTGAACCCTAGTTTTTACAAGAAAATACCTTAAAATTGCAAAAGGAGTGTGGTCATAAATTAAATTATAATTTTTTTTAATAAAGAAATCTAGATTCTTAACCAAGAAATAAGAAGATGGTAGAAAACTAGGATTGAGTATGTTTTTCAACACAAGTGATATTATTTCACCATCTTAATTATTTGAACCATTGATAAATGATTAAAGCTTAACATATATAAGGTGAATTGTAATAGGTATTTAATGGCTTCAAACTATCTTTCGAGAGGAAATGCGTATTAAAAAAATTGAGTGAGAAATATAATATATTTTTTGTCTAATATATTAGGGTAGAAATTAAAAGGGGTAAATAAAATTGTAATTGAAAAATGGGTAAGTAAGGTACATGGAAAAAATAGGGGGTATGTTCATTCTAACAATATAACAGGAGGGGATATTATCAATTGAATAATTAGAGGTATAAACTAGAATTAAGGGTATTCTTTAATACTCTTCGAACGCACGTGCTATACCATACTTTTACTAAGTGAACCCCCTGTGAATTTCAGTCAGAAGGGAGGAGTTTTAAACTAAAAGGACTAAGATAAAAGTCCCCACAGATGATGAGTTCTCATCATATGCAAAAATTTCTTAGAAAAGGTGCAAAGGAGTTTGTAGCACAACTATTTTCATTGGAAGAACATCATTCAAATACATTTATACCCGCAGATATGCAAGCAATTATAGATGAGAACTCAGTGGTGTTTGGAGAAATTCCCAAGGGTTTGCCTCCAAAAAGAGACCATGACCATGTCATCCAACTAGTACTAGGGAGTCAACCACCCAACATCAAACCTTATAGGTACCCCTATATGCAAAAGAGTGAGATTGAGAAGATAGTTCAAGAGATGTTAGAAGCAGGGCTTATTTGTCATAGTCAGAGTGCTTACTCTTCTTCTGTAGTGATGGTACGGAAAAAAGATGACAATTGGCACATGTGTCCAGATTACAAGGAAATCAATAAGTACACAATTAAAGATAAGTTTCCTATTCCTATAATAAATGATTTGCTAGATGAGTTACATGGTGTTGTTTACTTTAGCAAAACTTGATCTCCATTGTTCTGGATATCATCTAGATTAGAATCATGGATGATGATATTCATAAAACAGCCTTCTAGGACACATAAGGATTATAAATTCTTGGTAATGCCTTTTGGACTCACATTAAATGCACCGTCTACATTTCAAAGTTTGATGAATTCTATCTTTAATCCATTCCTCGAGAAGTTTGTTTTAGTGTTCTTTGATGATATATTAATATATAGAAAAACATGGGAGAAACACTTGCATCATGTAAATAAGGTGTTGGAAACTCTTGAACAACGATCAACTTTATGCAAATCCCTCTAAGTGTTCTTTTGAAACTGTCAAGGAGGTTGAATATTTGGGTCACTGATTAGTCTCTTATGAAGGTGTTAAAGTGGATCCTAATAAGATAAAATCCATGCTTGAATGGAAGGTTCCAAAACCCTAAATAATCTATGAGGATTTTTGGGGCTTACATGTTATTATCGTATATTTGTAAGGAATTATGGTAGCATAGCAACACCACTAATACAAATTTATTAAAGAAGGACTCTTTCCATTAGGCAGTGAGGACACTACTATGGGTAATTTGAGAATTTGAAGGAGGCCATGTGCACCACTTCAGATTTTGGCTACTGCCTAGATTTTTCCAAAACATTCATTGTTGAATGTGATGCTATCAAGGGTATGGTATGGGGGCAAGTTACTCATGTAAGAAGGTGATCCTATTTCCTTTTTGAGATTTAAATCAATTCAAAGGTAATAATTTGTCAAAAACCAATTTAAGACAAGAAATGTTAGCCATACTTTATGTCAGTAAAGCAATGGAGACCATATCTAATAGGAAGACACTTTCAAAGTAGAAGAAAGATCATGATAGTTTGAAATAATTCATTAGAGCAAAGTTTATCATTAAAGAACAAAAAATCGGGTCTAAAAAATGTTGGGATATGATTTTGAGATAATCTACAAGAAAGGGAAGGAGAATGTAGTCGTCTAATGCTATCTCGAGAAGGATGAATCTAGTTTCGAGGCATTCTTGTGTGCCATATCCATATTATAGGAAGATTGGGTAGAGGATGCAAGGTCATTGAATGGAAAAATGACCCAAGTACACAAAATATCATTTCATAATCTCCAACATGATCCAAGCATGTTACGAAAAAATTTGATATACAAAATGGGATGCTTTATGGTATAAAAGATAGATTATACCTATGTAAGAGTTAAATCCCATAAAAAATAGGGTTCTATCTGAGCTCCATGCTTCTCCAGTAGGTGGGCATTCTAGATTCTTGAAGACTTATCATCGAATCAAGCAATATTTCTTATGGGAAGGGATAAAAGGGGATGTCCAAAAATTTGTGGTAGAATGCATGGTTTTCAAAAAAATAAGGGTGAAACAATTAAGTCCCCTAGTCTTTTACAACCTCTATCTATTCCTAGCCAGCGGTGGGAAGAGGTTTCACATGGACTTCATCACAAGATTTCCTAAATCATGAAGGTGAAAAATGTAATCATGGTTGTGGTGGATAGAATCACCAAATATGCCCATTTTTTCTTTATCACACCCATTTGTTGTAAGTACAGTAGCAACATCCTTCATGGATACATAGTTCAGAAGCTACATGGGACACCAAAGATTATAGTAAGTGATCGAGACCCTATATTTACTAGTAATTTTTGGACTGATTTGTTCTTCATGTCTTGGGTACTCAAATAGCTCATAGCTCATCTTATCATCCCCATTTTTGATGGGCAAAACTAGAGGTGGTAAATATGTTGCTTGGAGGGATATCTTCATTGTTTTACGCCTCACGAATAAGACAAGAGAGATAGGTCCAATGGCTACCATTGGCAGAATGGTGGCATAACACCTCCATTCATACTTCGTCTAAAATGTCTCCTTTTTTGGAATTATATGGGTACCATCCACCATCCATCACCTCATCTTGTGAGAGGCTCCAACAAAGGGTTAGAGTATGTTAAATAACACATTCAACTACCAACAATAGGTGCTTTCTAGTCTCAAGGAGAATTTGGCCATGTACACAAAATGCGCATGAAGCAAGTAGGCAAATCAAAATCGCACTGTGAAATTACTATTTTGAAGTCGGTGAGTTAAAGTGGTTTTTGTGCATTTACAACCATATAAGAAAATGTCCTTTGAAACAATAGAACAAAGGATAACAACCCTTCTTCACCTAAGTATTATGGACCCTTATCAAGTATTACAAAAGATTGGCAATGTAGCATACAAATTGGAACTTCCTGCCGGACAACTCAAATCCATCCAGTCTTCCATGTATCTTTCTAAAGAAAGTAATTGGATTAGAGCAGTATCAACCCTAAGCCAGTGTTACCTAAGCTTGATGAATGAGGGAAGTAATATCCTAGAACACAGAATGCATCCTTCAAACGCACTAAAGGGATTGAGGACAAGGTTCATTACTGAGTAGTGTTGGATCAAGTGGACCCTAATCTAGACAATGCAAGAAGTAACTTGGGATAGGATGTTATGTACTACGTTGTAGTAGTATGGAGATCTTCTCAACTATTAGGGACAATACTGCTTTGAAGGTGAGGGGCATGCTTATGTCCGTTAATAATATATAGTTTATCAATTATGAAGAATATTATGCCAATTCGTGTGGTTAGACATTGAAACTTAGTTATTCATTATGTAGCTCTTTCATAGTTCGATATTGCACATTTTCATTAGTAGGTCGACCTTGGTGTGGCTATAGCATAGGAAATAGGTATATATAGGGATGATTTTAGTAAAGTAAGTAGTTGATTATCAAAAATATTGAATGCATTTAAGTCTCATTGTTTGGTTTAGAGGTTACCCCCTTGAAAGTGGCTAAGCTATTATACTTGCATCATTGAGATCATTTACCTATAAATAGTTGTGTTATCCTTTGGTGTTATATTTTGCTAGATATTGATATTTATCCAAGTAATTCCATTACTGAATAATGTATAGGAATCCCTAGCTTTAATCTAGGGTGAAAAGGTCTGATTGAGCATTATTTCAGATGACTCTGAAGGAACCTGTAAAATGGTATACTAGATATTTGTACAGAACTCCAGTTTGGTCACCAAGTATATTCCAAAGGAGTTAAGTTGCTAGGAGAACAATATTTGACATTCTTTTGCCTAGTATCAAGCCATGTTCATAACTTGATGTAATGATTTTTTTAAATATAGGTATGGGATATATGAAGAATACATATAGCTGTGCAAATTTGACTTCAAATTCTCATATGTACCTATAGAGGAAGTATAATGTGTGTATGTCCATTTAATATTTTAGTTATCTATTAATGGACTTATATTTATATTCAGCCCAGTCCACTTGCATTCGACAAGATTTCCCCAAAGCAATGAATTCCTCATTAATCTTCATATACTCAATACCTCTAACACTTCACCTTGTAATTATGTCCAAGATTCAACAAATTCAACTCACATAACGATAGTTATGGCCTATAGACCCGCTCCATGAAATGTGGGTGCACTCCTTGCAACTAGGATAACGAGTTCTCAAACCTTCCTTCTGATTTTCACCGTCATTCAGAAATTGGCTCAAATCTTACCTTGTCACCACTCATAGCTCTGTCTATGCATTCCTACTTTTCCATCTAGTGAGATATTCATGTAAACCCTATTGTAGAGTAATTATATGTAATAAATATTGTGCAATTGCTAACATACTAGTTGACATAAACAAATAACACATCTGTAAAGCTATAAAACCCTAAGCCATATTTAGGAGGGAGACTAGATGACTTAGCTAATTTATGATGCAAACTATGAAGATGATCTAGGTAGGGTACATAGTGTTGAATAGTAATGGCATTTTCAACATCATATATTACTATCTGTAAATCCTAGAATTCACGGATACAGTCAGACAAGGGCATCCGCAATAGGACACGGGTACAATGGGCATTGATGATTAGATCTAGGTTCTCATGACTGTGTGCAATTGATCAAAATGGACATTTCTACTATGTCGTAATATCTTTGATGTATGGTATCATATTGACTCAAGGTTACATGTTCACTCCTTGATTATCTTGAAGGTACTAATATAACTTGCACTAAGTAGATATTCACCTATTGACATAGCCTCACAAATCACATCAAACCTATAAATTAAAATGCATAAATCGTTGTGTCAGACTGAAAACCATACGTGTCACCCTGAGAGTGAACTTACGACCGAGTGCTACACTACATCTCATGAAACCATGTAGTGCTAGTGTGTGTGTGTGTGTGCGCATGAGCGCGCGCACGTGTGTGTGGGTGTTTCTTATTGTTAACATGCACCAAATTCATTGTGAATCGGTATTAGTGTTCTTAATAGTCTATTTTTTTTCAATTTAAATTATTGATCGAGTAAACATTTTGTACAATGTAAATATTATTTATGTTGGTTTTGTAATTAGTTATATTGTTTTCTAGTTGTTGTAATACTTATTTGTTATAAGATTTTGTTGTTATTTGACAAAATAAATCTATATATCCTTAGGCTATAGATGTTAATCAAATGTGTTAGTTTAATCTTTTGTTTTAAAATCTAGATGAGTTGTATGTAGTCCTTGTTATCAAAATTTCAATAGTTTTTTTTATCTATATATATATATATATATATATATATATATATATATATATATATATATATATATTATATATATATATTAGGGAGGAAACAAAATTAAGAGGTCAAACATTAAACTTAAGCAAGTCAATAACTCAAGAGATAAATGTTATAATAGTGGAAAACCAAGTGACTATGCCGAATTACTAAATCCAAGGTTGGTCTCTAATTGTATTGATGATCATATGTTATTCATGATTGAGTAGAATTTTTTATCAACAAAGGTTTCAAGTGAATAAAAATCAAAATTAGATGGATTTGGTAAAAAATTAGATACACGCAACATTTACTTGGCTATATCAGCATGAATTATCTTCATAACCAATACAATTGTGATACAAGATACCATCTAATATAAGATACCAAATACTAGATGGTGACATAATATACATAATGTTATATGGTGAAATAATAGTCCGATAAGATCTCTGATTTTAATTATATGTTACCTTTACAAGAGCACCAAGTTAAATTAGATATACGCCACCTGATCGATGTAGCCAAGAAGGTATGGGATGGTTGGTAAGTGAAACTATTCCTTCGATAACATGTACTAGCATGTCAGGATGTGTGGACTCATCTTTTCTATGCCACAAGGTTCCATTCGTAAGATATCACCCTGGTGATTTAGAGAAATTTAAATCTTTATCAAAGGACTGAGATCAAATGATTATAACAATAACAAGTACAATCTAGCATGTAATGTACAAAAAAGTGTGTAAGATAGGATATAAGAGTGACTTATAGTGTATCGGTAAATATGGACTGATTCTAAACTGAGAAAAAGGTAAATAAGAATAGATCTAGCTTGTGCAGGATCTATCTGAGAAACTAGAGTCTAGAACTTCTTCAGACACAACCGCCTAAAGGGGGACATGACCAACTTGGATGCTAGTTTCCGATATAGGTGTTAGAGTCCTGGTAGATTCTCCACTTCTACTATTTTTCACTTTCTTCCTCCTTTCATTATTTTTCACATTAACATTGATAGAAGGTTTCACTGTCGCACTTGAACATACAAAATAAACCCTAGTTACCTGAACACGGCTCAAGAAAACAGTAGATGAAATAAATAATGCATGTGATTGAGTCGGAATAACCTTGGTGGTCACCGCAATGTGATTGTCACCAATAATTGCACTACATTTCAGACTATATGTAGTTCTAGTGTGTGTGTGTGTGTGTGTGTGTGTGTGTGTGTGTGTGTGTGTGTGTGTGTGTGTGTGTGTGTGTGTGTGTGTGTGTGTGTGTGTGTGTGTGATTGAATTGTGCCCCTTGAAGAAAGGTTTCCCTTGTTCTAGTTGAAACAATATAGAGGGATACAAATAATTTTCCCCCAAGATGAATGTGTGAGATGGAATTTATAAATGAACCCTCCTATGTAGTGAATAATACAACCCAAAATGTATCCCTTCAGTATTGCTCTTGTAGATGGTAGATAGATAATGATTACCCATTATAATAGTGAGTAAGTCATGTATATATATGATTCCCTTGTTTTAATTTCAGTATTAACAACAACAAAGGTTGACCTAAAGTGATAAAAGAGACTTTAGAAAAGATACTAAATGATGTGACAATTCAAAATCAAGAAAGGGAGGGTAAGGGATAGAAGCACCCAAAGGGAACAGTAGCACCTGGGGAACTCCTGTCCCTAATGGGCGGTAGTGTCTTGGATGCTTGGAAGATATAATGGTCAATACAGAGATGGGTCACATGTCATCTAGTTTCCAAAAGTAAATTGATCATTCTAGAAAAGAAAATAATAAGAGTGTGGGAAAGATAAAAGTAATGAAAGAGTAAAACAAGTGTTGTTAATGTCTAGTCTTCTTGCTTAGTAATCATGCATATAATTACATAGTTAGAGGTACTACTGTAAGTAGAAAGTGTGTGATTTTTTTATTACATTTTCCCACACTTTATGTTAATAAATGAATATTTGGTAGCATAAAGTGGGTAAGAAGAGTGTACCTTGTGGAAAGACGAAAGGAATTGTAACTAATAGCATACCAAATGAGGATTGTACTTGATATCGTGTCGAATGAAGATCGTAGAGTATTTTTCATGGATCTAGAAGAGGATAACGATCCTATGGATGATATTGTGTGCATAGTAGTAATGATGTCTGCATTTTTTCCTTGGATATTGACTTTGTAAAAGCATTTTATGCTTGATATTGTTCCTTGTTCCATTTTTGCGTTGCCTTTCATTGGAGTAAGGTTAGACCTACAAAATAAGATAAGTGTATTTAATGTTCATGATAAATTAAATTGAAATTTAACTTATTACATGTCAAAATAGAAGTGAATATTGGAAAATAAGTGAATCTAGAATATAATACACTTGTGTGTTGTGAGAGAAGAGATAGAAATATTCATGTATATTTGTTTCCTTGGATATAGTTGGAATAATATTGAGGATTTAGGTGTCCTACCACCAAATTGAGGATTTGAGTGGCCTATAAATTGGGGATTTAGGCATATTACCACCAAGGGAAGAGTATTGAGAGAGTTGTAGGTGTTTCCCTCCAATTAATAACGTTTTCCCATGAATAAATACCACTATAAATGATCACAAACCCTATTAAAACTTGTCGCAGGTGATACATTGTTCTAAGTATATTATTTTCTTGCATATGCCTTAGGTGCCACTTCCTTATTTTCTCTTGAGAAAAACTAAGGCAGCTGATTTTGTTCTTGTTAGTAACTAATTACAATCTTTACCTAAGTCTGTACTGCTAGAATTTGGAGAAAAAATCCCATTGAAAACCTGTTGATCTTGTAATGTTCCTATTTCTTCCCCCAGGAAAGGACCACCCCGGTGAGACACTAGCATCAACCATTCCTGTATGATTTGGGTGCTCCTATCTAGGATATTATTTTATTTCAATTTTGATTACGATCCTATTCGATAGCTCATTTATGTTCTGATTCTGTTGTTTACCATTCTATATATGACTTTTTTCGTATTGCGAGGTTGAAATAGCCACCTATTTATTTCCCCCACATTTGGGGTGCATCAGATGACCCAAGGCAAGCATGGCCCAAAACAGGAAACCAAAAACTGATGTGCACATTTGGAATAAGACTCCTACATGGGGAATAGGGAATGCATATGATGACAACCATGTTGCAAGCAAAACAATGGGAAAAACTAGCCAAAATTGTTAGTCACAAGAAAACATAAAAAAATGTAATAGAAACTAGTCAAAACATGTAGTAATATGGTGAAAGACAAAACAAGCAGCTAGTTGAATACATGGGAAACCACTCAAGATGTCACAAGACACTCAAAGCCTTCAAGGCTATAAAATAAAAACACCCAATCAAACATAGGGCATAACCCACAAATAATGAAAATCAAGATACAAGTATAGGAAATATATAAGAAAATCACACAACCATGGCTTGAAGTACGTTTACAAAAAAAAATGCTACACATGAAGAAAGCATTAGCCTGGTAGAAAAAGGTATAGTATGTGATAATGTATAGAGATGAGGATAGAAATAAATTTAGTATATATTGCAATGATATAACTTGAATATAGAGAAAAAGGAAAATTTTGATGCCCCTAGGAGCCTTAGTGAAACTAGTAAGGTATATTGCCAATCATCATGCATCATGTAAGAAAATTTATTTGCATTCACCTTAAACAATACAATGTGAACACGCATGTGTGTATGGAAAAATGATAAAGCATATTATGAATCAAAGTAACATGGTAAGCAAGGTGCAACATAGAATAGTATAAGCAAGAAAGAGTACATCCAATCAAGATCTAAGCTAGCATTTTTTATTTTTTGTTAATATATGAATATGAAGTAGAAAAAATATGAAAGGGGAGAAGGTTTCCCCAAGTGTATGTGTGAAAAGTGAGGTCCATGTAGGTAAGTGCACCCTCAACAATTGTGTTTGAACCTATAACAAGAGTGCATCATTGGGTAGTGGGGGGGAGTAATATGCCCCCCAATTGTGAATTTTGTAGTTATCTACCCAATAAGGGTAAAGGGAAAGGGGCCACTATGTTTTAGTGTTAGTGAAGTACACATGTGATCATAATCAAATACTCTATGGCCACAGGTGTGCGTATGTGGAGAAAGAAATGGACCTATACGTGTTATGGGTAGTGTGTATCCTCGATGGAGATATATACCAATAGAGTGGACTATGAGACCGATGTATCCTTCATGAGTGAGAATTAGAAGCCACATGTGGAGGAGATCTAGGTGTATGTGTAAAAATTACACTAGGAGTAGTATGTGCCAAAGCTATGGGACAATCAAGAGGATATGTAGAGATAGATGCACTAGTGGTAAAATCAACTAAAGGTGTAGTAATAATAGGTGCCAATGATAAAGGATCCAGTGGTAAGATGCCTCAAATAGTGATAATGTGACGCTCTAGTACAAAAGTAAGGCATAAGTGAACTATAGATGGTACGAATTTGGAAGCCCTAAGCCAAGGGAGTCCTAATACTATGTCATAATGCACAACAATAGATCTAAAATTTAATGACATACAAAGTTTGAGGTGCCCAACAATGATAGGACAAATAACATGCACATGAGAATTAGGAGACCTATGAGTCATCTGAGATAATGGAAATTTAATGGCTTACAAGAAAGATAGTGAACATGGATTACACTTGTAAGTAGGATGTATCATAACATTTTTAATAGAATGAGGACCAACAGAAGCATCAATGTGTAGACTATGTGATGAAAAATAGGCATGAAAATCATCATCAATAAAAGTAATGATAGGTGGATGAAGACCAGTAGTACCAACAAGAAATCCAAGAGGGTGATCTAAACATAGAGGAGGAGAAACAACATGATAAGCATGTTTTGAAGAGGATTCAAGAGCTGATTTTTAATGCTTAGGAAAAGGGTTGTTGAAGATTTAAGATTACCATTTTCATTATTAGATTTTGGAATAGAAATAGTAGATTTGGGAAGCTCAATTTCATGATTGTCAATTAGATCTTGGATTAGAATTCTAAGCTTGAAAAACCTATCAATAGAATTTCCATTGCATCTATGGTAATCACAATGATAATTTTCATCAAATGTGTTTCCACGAGATCTATTAGGATCTAGCTCAATAGGATATGGAAGAGAAATTAGATTGCTTTCTAGGAGTTAAGGCAAAAACATGTAGGCTTGGTTTCACTAGGCTTTCTCTTGAAGGCTTATTTGTTTGGGAACTTGTTAGTAGATTGATAAGAAATATTAGCATCATATTTAATTTTTCCCAAAGAGAGAAAATTTATTTCATGATTATTTAGAGTATGACATAGATGATCAAAAGAGTGAAAATATTCAAAAGTACACATTCTTGCAAAACAGGTAATAGGCTTTGCATAAAAAGATCTTGTAATTCATATTCATCCAAGACATTTTTCATTTTATCAATATTGTTCTTGTAACATAAAACATAGTCACTAAGATGTTCTATATAACCTTGTCACATTTTGGACATTTTTTCATATGATATCTTCGTTCTAATATTCATATAAGAGCAAGAAATTTTTTTCTAAAGGAGTGAAATATCTAATGGTGTGCAAAGGCAAGTCGTGAAACCATATCAAGGCATAGTCATGTAAGCCCCTAGGAAACAACTTGGTCAAAAGTGTCTTATCACAAACATAATCTAAGCATGAAACATGAAATTATCAAAGGAGCTCTTGGGGATATATATCGTCATCAAAGAAAGGAAAATTAGGTACGACAAAGTTAGGATGGAGTGGATAAGAATAAACTTAAGAGGTAAGAGGACTATGAAGAAGTGAATAATCGCAAGATGGAGAGTAAGAAGAAGAGGCGTGTTGCAATTGATGAATTTGAGATTGTGAATCATGATAAAAATATTATAAGGCATGGGCTCCTAAAGAAGTACTAGGTTGAATATGGTAAATAAGAGGAGAAGAAAGATGAGTGTGAGGTGCAGAAATAGGAACATGGCTAGTTGATGCCCCCACATTGGTGAGAGGAGAGGAGAGTGGAATAGAAGATGATGGAGCTATAATGGGAATAAAATTGGTGTTTATAGGAGTGGAGGTAGAGATCCACTGGGATTATTCATGAGCAGAAAATAGCAAGAGATCACGGGTTTCAGGATAATCAACAATATATGTATTTAGGTCATTAATATTTTCAGTGGTGAACTCATGAGAGGTGTTTGACATGTAAAAAATAAGAATATACAATAAAGGACATGTAAGTTATGGGTATAACAAATGATTTAAATAAATTTAAATATTTATCAAAAGACTATGATTAAATGAATATAATAGTGAAAATAAAGAACTAACATGTTAAGTACAAACAAGTGTGCAAAATAGGACATAAGAGTGACTTAGATTGTATCGACATATCTGAACTGATTTTGGGATGAGAAACAGGTTGAGAAGGCTCGATCTGGATTGTGCAGACTTTATCTAAGAAACTAGAATCTAGAACTTCTTCGGACAAAATTTTCCAAAGGGGGACAAGACTGCCCTAGGCACTAGTTTCCAATTTGGGTGCTAGTGTCCTAATAGATGCTCCACTTCTGATCTTTTTAGGTTATGTCACTATCTTCTTCCTTTCACCATTTTTCACATCAACTCTTCCATAGGGTTTCACTATCATACCTAAATGTACAAAATAAACCCTATCTACCTACACAAGGCTCAATAAATAATTAGATGAAATAAATAATGCATATTGTTGAGTCAAACTAACCTTAGTGGTCACCCCAATGTGTTTTTCACTGAGTATTGCACTATATTTCAGACTCTATAGTTCCTCTGTGTGTGTGTGTGTGTGTGTGTGTGTGTGTGTGTGTGTGTGTGTGTGTGTGTGTGTGTGTGTGTGTGTGTGTGTGTGTGTGTGTGTGTGTGTGTGTGTGTGTTTGTGTGATTGAATTGTGTTTCTTGAAGCTAGGATGCTCTTTTTCTAGGCACACTAAGATAGTGAGCTACAACTAGTATTCCCCCAAGATGAATGTGTGAGATGGAATTCATAAATATCCCCTCCTATACTAGGAATAATACAACCAAAAATGCATTCCTTGAGTATTTCTATTGTAGGTGGTAGATAGAAAGTGATAGACCAATTGCCCAACCCCTAATAATAGTGAGTAATTCATGTATATATATGATTCCCTTGTTTTAATATCTTATTAACAACCAAAAAGGCTAACCTAAAGTGATAAAAGATACTTTATAAAAGATACCAAATGAGTTGGCAATTCAAAATCAAGAACATAAGGTTAAGGGATAGAAGCACCCAAAGGGGACACTAGCACCCGGGGTGCTCCCGTTCTTAATGAGTGATTGTGTCCAGGATGCTTGAAAGATATAATATATAATACAAAGCTAGGTCACATGTCTTCTAGTGTCTAAAAGGAAATTGATCATTCCATAAAAGTAAATAATAAAAGGGTGGGAAAGATAAACGCAATGAAAGAGTAAAATATGTGTTGTTAATGTCTATTATTCTTGCTTACGAATCACGTATATAATGACATACTTAGAAGTTTTGATGTAAGTAGAAGTGCATGATTTTGTGAATACACCTGTACACCATAACACTAACTTAAAATGCCACTTTTTGACATGTTGTGTTTGCTGTCATCCCAAGAAAACTGTCATGAGAGGAAAGAAATCAAAAGAGGATTTTATAGACGGTCCCAAAGATAAGATGTAGGCATAGATGAGAGTTTTTAAGGTGTCACGATTTGTAAAAACTTACCCATCAAAGTTTTATTTTTTCTATCTCAGGGATCTTAAGAGATGTCACTCGGTTGATGTAGTTGGGAAGGTTTAGGATTTTGGGGAATTGAAACTATTCCTCTCATAGCATGTACCAACCGGCCTGGATGTGTGGGCACCATCTATTCAGTGCCATAAGGTTTTATTTATAAAATATCACCCCCGACACCCTAACACTGACTCAAACTTACACTTTTTGGCACGTTGTATTTGTTTACACCCTAATAAAACTAGTTGGAGATGAGATAAACCAAGACATTATTTTGTAGATGGCCTTGACGCTAAGTTGTAGGCCTAGATGAGAGGTTCCCATGTGATATAGTTTGCAAGAAATTACCTGTCAAAATTTTAATAGAAGAAATATTTCTTAAGATATCACTACAGTGACATCTCAAAGACCAATCTTATATTACTATAGTGACACCTCTCAAGTAATATGCTATTCATTATCCCACAAGATGTGATTTACAAGGTATTTTAAGAGTAGTTTCATAGTTTAACATAAGTAAGATATCATATAAGATAAATCTCGAGGAAAACTATTTCATAGGATATTGTCGCAATGACATCTCTAGCAAAAAACATATTTTATTTGACAAGATGTCACTCCAGATGAATCTTAAGAGAAAATTCAAGTCCTTATTTAAGATCTCCCTATAGCCAAAACTCACTCGAGATAAAGTTTTTGAAATATATATATATATATTAAATGATGAATTTTTTAGATTTTATATTATTCACTATAGTTGATCAAGTGTATTTTAAATAATATATTCAAATTGAGAATTTACAGAAATCCATGGATGAAAAAACAAATGTATTATAGAGAATTTAAACTTGGCATCTAGTGAATCTTCCAGTAGGAAAGGATGTTATTGGATTAAAGTGGGTTTACAAGACGAAGTTTGAGGTTGATGGAAATATTAAGAAATGTCAAAAAAGACTGGTTATAAAAAGGTATTCATGGCAGCCCAAAATTGATTACACATGATCAGACACCATATTTCTCCCCTTTCCCATGCCCAACCTGAAATAAATTCCAAAAATATTAAACTCCACTATTCACATGTATCCTATTAAAATAATAGAACATGTGGGAATTCTTAAAATGAGATGCACAATTGTCTATCTAAATGTAGTGTTGATTGAACATACATGATATCTCTACCATTCAAATTCTTGCAAAACATCTCAAAACAACCTTGGACGAACTCTAGGGAATGTGATATGTCATCACTAATATAAAAGTGGCACCCTCTCATAATTGTTTTACCATACTTTGTGTTATCATGTGCATATATAAATTTTAAAAAACACAAAAATGGAAGTTATAATTGAATTATACTAATGGGATTGAACTTCATTTTGTGGTATAGTGTATAATTTTTCAGAAAAATATAAAACTGAAACAATGGTCCCAATAGGGAATTTTTCTTTCTATATCCTAAATTTCCCATCCAAAAATCGATCTCAGTGTGTGTGTCTTTCATACTAGTAAATAATTTTCTTGATCTGTACTACGAAATTAGATACATGTACCTAGGTTGAAACCAGCTCACATCTTGATGACTCATGTCCATATTTTAATTCAAATTTTATAGATTTGTACTTCTTAAAATCAACGAATTGTTTTCCAAACTCATATGTAGTTTCCTTATGTAGGAAACCACTATGACATGACAAGTTACCACAATTATTACATGTTACATCTAAACATTTTTTGGCAAAACAAAACTATCCATCAAGTCTTTCACATTAAATATTCAATTAATCATATTTATGGATTGTTTTTAATATTAATATTTTTAATGTGAAAATTTAATTTTTAATTTTTTTCAATAAATAAAATTTAAAAAATATACTTTATTTTATTTTCATTAACTAGTAAAGATTGGTTTAACAATTTTTGTGTTTTATTTTGTGTTTTTAAGGTTTTATTTTAATAAATATAATTTAATTAATATTTTTTGAATTTTTAGTATTTTATTATTGATATTTCAATAAAAATATAAATATAAATTAAGATCACCTCAAAATTTTAATTCAACATCTTTGATATCACAAATCCATCAATATCATATATCCTATATTATAAAACATTTACTAAAAGTATAATACATTATCATATACATAAAAACATGTTGCCCATAAGCTTGTACACTTTTAGATTATGTTTGTTGAAAATTTATCTTCCATGTTTTAAAGTAAAGTAGATTCTTTTTTAGTGCAGAGTATGTAAAGGACAATTATAGTGTTCACCCTATTCAAATACAAAAATATTTTCAACCAACCACACCCCCTCACATTTATTATCATAAATATGGAAACATGTTTCCTATAATTTTTTACACTTATGGGTTATGTTTGTAGACAATTTATTATATAGGTTTTAAAGGAGATGTTTTTTGAGTGCAAAGTAGATAACTATAGTATTCACCCTCTTCAATTACTAAAATATCTTCAACCAACCAAATTCCCCTCACATTCATTATTATTAACATAAAAAACATGTTGCCCATAAGCTTGTACACTTTTGGATTATGTTTGTCCACAATTTATTACCCATGTTTTAAACAAGACGTTTTTTGAGTGCAAAGTATGCTAAAGGATAATTATAATATTCATCATCTTCTTAATATTAATATTTTATTTTAACAATTCTCTAATTAAAAATTAAAAAAAAAATAGTTTTCACCCTATTTAATTAGGAAAATATTTTCAACCAATTTAGTTAATAATTCTAATGTTAGGATTTATTTCAACAATTTTCCAATAAATAAAACTAATTAAATTATTTATTTACCTTTTCATGGAACATTAAGGGTTGATTTAATAATTCATTTAAACTTTTTTTAGAACACTATTTTTCTTATTTTTTTATTTAAAATTTACTCATGGGTAGATGCATAAAGTTGGGAGTCAATTTTGTGGGTACTTTGTCCATTTTTTGCAAAGGGTGTACACCCTTTGAAAAAGTGTGTATGCCCTTTATAAATTTATTTCAAAACCTATTTTGAATAGGTCTGAGAAACCTGAAGAAAAATGGTGTACGCTAACAACGTTCTTTGTTATAAAAAGGGCATATACGAACAACACCCTTTTTAACACAAATGGTGTGCACCCTATTTACAAAAAGGGTGTATGCCCTTTTGACTACAAAGGGCGTGCATATGTCCATTGTAGAGAATAAAACAAAGAAAAACATAGACCTTCTAAAATTTTGCAAACCTGCAACTTGAAAGAGGAGTTTGGAGCTCAAAACCAAATGTTGTATGCCCTTTGCAAAACCTTGTACCCATTTTTCTTCATCCTACACACACCAATGTTTCTCCCAAAGGCTCAGGTGAATTTACTTTGTTAATTTATTTTTAATAAATTAGAGATTCTAAAATAAAAAGTAAATTTTAATTTTGTTTTTCATAAATATCTATTAAAATGGGGGCATTGTCTAAAGGAAATGTGGGTGCAGGAAATATTGATAATTCACAAAAAAAAAAGAACCACTTGAAAACCCTATAAATCCACAGGAGACCCATAGACATGAAGAAGGGGAATTATTACAACGATATAACATAAACCCATTGGAAATAATCATAAATAGTATATGTGATTCCTCAACCAAAAGTGCATGTAGTGTTCTTCCAAATATGTTGGAAAGTGTTTTTAATGAAGCAAAAAAAAATTGAGGCAATCAGATTTAATGCAAAGTGAAAGAGAAGCATATAGACAATTATATGATGATAAATTGCCATACGATGCCATAAAGGGCAAGAAAATATCAAATCAAGAAAATTGTACTTGGTTTCGTAGGCCTATAAGCAATTATCCACCACTAATGAGAAGGAAATATAGTAGCATTGATTTATATCCATGAAGAAATAAAAATAACTTTTGGGACAAATGGTGGATGTTCTTTGACGAGCCTCTATGTAACAATAACAAAGTTTCATTGTATTGTTTACAAAAAAAAACTATTGTTTGTTTGTGCTTAATAGGAAGCCATATTATTTTAATTTTAAAACATCTCAAGGAAGAGGAGGTGGGTCATCATATGAGATCCTTGGTACTAGGAGATACCAAAATGTATATAACCATCCCTTGAGAGGTAGAACGACAATATTACATGTTGTCATCCATAGTGAAATTCATCGCAATGCACACAAGGATACCATTCTATCACTTATCAATCTAATATATATATTGATTTCCCATCGGAGGCATATTGGGGGTACACAAAGTTCTCAGAATATAGAGAGTACTAGTGGCAAAGTTAGTTATAGTGCCCCTCATAGTTTTGATGGTTTAGGTGGCAATGCATCCAACTATTTAGGTGGTGACAATGGTAGCAGTGGCATTACATTTTTAGTGCATCCATGTACATCTTGTGCTAGGATTTTTTGTGGAGAATCTACACATACTACACCTATATATCTTTCATGCCAGTTTGTAGAGAACGATGATACCACTTGTGCTACTATATGCAGTAGTCTATGCCATCTATGGTTACTATGTGACACCATTTCATCTCTCCTCTTGGGTTACACCTCAAATCTACTTGCATATTCTCATGTTAATCTGGTCATCCTTGTGCATGTGCACCTTTAACACTACATTTTAATCACCTTTGTCTTAATGGCCTATGACACATGAAAACACATCAATAACCACTCTACTCAACATCTTCATCATCACACTTTAACATCAATGAAAACACAATTCTAACAATCTCCCCCTTTTTCATTGATGGAAAACACTCCTCAGTTTGATCCATCTCCCCCTTTTGACATTAATTACAAAGGCTCTTCAACATATTAGGTTCTTTTAAATCATGTCATCTAATCTCACAACACATTAAACTGACACTAGTTGACTGATACATATAGCAACAAAAACTCACCTTAGGACCATGGAGCACAAGACACCAATTGTTGAAATCAAACAATGTTCCCCCTAAGCTGGTCCTTAACCTCCTTTTGCATATCAAGCACTCACCATATATGGCATAAATGGTTGGAAACATAAACCGAATTTGGGAGCTCAAACAAATTTTTACAATCTCCCCTTTCTCAATGCATACACTTTTCAACAACACATCTAAATGTGTCAATTTGATCAACCTGTCTTCACGAATATCATTCCTTCTTAGCACCTCATGGCTATTAGACCGAATCAGTGATTATACAAGACTTCAAACTCTTGACACATCAAAAACAATACTAATAAATTCAATTTTGTCTCCATAGTATATGCTTACCAATTAAACAACACAATCTAACTTTGCATAACTTGCTTCAACATAATGCTAACATGTTATCTAACTCCTACTAAGGCCATATAGTCATACATTAGTCACATAAAGACATAAAAATTCATATCGGTACCTTGATCCTTTAAATTATAACAAGCACTTTCTCTTCTTTGACTTCATCAAATGTGCTTAACCAATGTATAACAGTCCTATGCATAGAATAAACATACAAACAATAACTTACATATCTTTGACCATTAACTGCATAGTGCAAACTAGATCCCCCTAAGGTCACATAATCAAATGATCCATACAAGGGTCAACAATCTTCAAATGAATTCATTAGGACCTTATTTCATGTTTCACAAGCCATTAAGTACCTTCATATTGTTAACTAGGTCTCCAATTCAAGCATTATTATGATAGATTACTATCATACCCATTTTTCTTATACAACCTGAGACTATATACCTTGCCTTGGATCTCTAGACTCATAAACACTTCATGTTAGGCATCAATGACTAACTTATGTAAGCATACCTTACCTGATTCCACTGATTAACACTTGCTTTTTTGTACTCTGCCTAGATGAACATACCCAGATTTGAGAAACTTCTTGCATGCTCATATTCTTTGTCCTCATGCTAACCTGCCTTTCCAACCTTATAATCATACCTCTAAGAGCACACTTTTAGGTCCATTTAGGTATTCATATCCTTATAACATTTTAGGATTCTATAACTCAAGGTCATATTGGTCTTAAAAAACCAAACCCTTACTTACAAACCTAAATTAAGTCTCAACACATAGTCTCAAGCTCCAATATACACATCGTCCAGTATATACACCAATAAGCCTCCACACACATTTGATGTAGCTCTTCAAGGAAATATAACTCTATGATTACACTGAATAGTTCATATAAATTATTTGCAACATACATCTGACCTTCTCACATCTCTGTCATGCAACTTCAAGGTCTGATCAAGTCATTATATCACTACATAGCTCTATTTAACCTATTTACCACCTAATGGTACTTCATTCTTATTTTTGAAGCTTCTAAAACACTTAACTCTTCATGAAAATTCTTGATGAGACTATACATCAAATGCTTAGATTCTCTTCATGACTCACCATGGAACAAGCCTCATACACAGACCTATATAACTCTTGTAATCACATTTCTTTCATTTTGTCTACTTGCTAGGTTTTCATGAACCTTCTTGATGCCTATAACTTCATGACTGTATCATATCAAACCATCTCACACTTACCTAATAGCTCAACTAATATATGCCAATATAGGATTCAAATCACAGTCCTCTTGAGACTTTACAAACAACTCTATCCTTCTCATCTCACCATAAGCCTTCTTGCAACACAACTTCATGCATATGACAAGTCTTCAAGACACCTTATTGAAGAACATAAACTTTGAAACATATCTCCATCAACATAACTCATGAGTATAACTTTCCAACCACATTTCTTACCTTCTCATGGCAATCTTAAGTCTCCAACATGATCTACATGAATCCATACCATAAATCCTGCTACACAACTCCATGACACTACCAACAACACATCTTCATTGCTTCTATAATAATTAAGAATGCCCCTATGAAGCATAATAGAGACACCTCATTTCCTAGGGTATCATAACAACATTGATTCAAGATATTCCCAAATCTCCATGCAACCATAGGACTGAAAATCATTCTTTAGTATCCATTTTTTTATTGTCAACTTTGACTTGACCTTTTTATCGACCTTGATCTTCACTATAGGGGATTCAAAATCCTTTATTTTTCTTGAGAAAATATAATCACATAATAGTGCAATATAATCAACATTGAATATAATATCATCATTCTTAACTCTTGACTGATGTAGGAAGATATTTTTCACATAGTCCCATGACACATCTTCACTTGTGTTTGTTCTACAACCACTTACCCTATGAACAAAGATATGACAAGAAAAAAACATTATTTGGAAAAATACCTAATAATATAGGTTGATTGACTTATTTCTCCATGTTGATGCTCACAACTTGTTCTAGCTAAACTCACAATCCTTCTCAAACTTGCTCATCTTGTCTATGAGTTTTTCATGTTCAACCTCTATTGATCATGTCTTACTCTTCAACTGAATACTTGTAACTTCCATATGATTTTGAATGGTCCTTTCATCCTCCTTAGCTTATTTGATCATAACCTTCTCCAATATTCCTATTTGTTTCTTCATAAACTTGATCACATATCTCCATAGTTGAGCCATCTTGTGCTTCAAATGATCACCTCAAGCTTATTAAGCTTGCTTCATAGGTCCTACTTAAATACTAATTATTGGAAGCAAAACCACTAGGGGTGAATCGGTGTTCCTGATAACTTTCATTAACTTATACATTCACATTCATCAACCATTCAATTTAACTGATCCATTATGAATCATCAAGACAACACAACCATTACACACATGCAAAAGGAGCACAAGAACGCATTTAGGGATGAAAACCAACTGATCAATGAAATGAACAACTTTCCTATAAAAAAATATCAAATTTAGTGAAGCACCGACTCCATAAGGAGCACCAAACCCTAAGTTTATTGAGGCACCAACCCCTAGATTTAACAAGCACCAATTTATATGGAAGAACCAACCCCCTAGATGACTCAGCACCAACTCATTCACCTAAATATTTTTCTCACCTTTATAATATTTCTATATCAATAGATGATGAATCATTATTAGCTATTCCTTCTTTTCTCCTTCTTAAAACTACCTTCTAGCCTTCTTCACACAACAAACTTCTTCACCAAGTTGATTAGGTCATATGACCTTAAAATGATATGCTCACCACATGTTGGCTCTTCATAACACCTTCTATACCTTTTTTGATGGTCTCCAAGACCTTATACATCTCTACACACTGCCCTCTTACTCCCCATCTTTCATACTCACCTTCCACCATACATAGACATAACTGACTTGCTTATATATGAATCAAGATACATACACAGCATATAAGTCAACCTTCATAGATCAAATGTACTAAAACAATATAAATACATCATAATAACATCATTCACAAACAATGTTACATTGAAAATAACATGTTATGACCTTACACCTTTATTAGGACTCATAGAGGCCTAATTTCACTCAAACACCTCCTTCACCAAGACTTAGTCCTCTTGGCCTATATAGCCTTTTCCAAACATCAGGAACCACTTAAACATGTTTTATAATTCTACTATACTCCTTCTACATGCTTCTTTGACTCTACACCATCAAATCATATCATGGAGCCACCCATTAGTACTTAGTCCTATTAGGTCTATGCACTCAGAAAAACCAGTCTACAAAGATGAAGCTCAAACATCATAAAAATATTCGATCATGCAACTAAAATAGATATGCATCTACGGCATGACCTCAGGTACATCATAAGTTTCTTATAACACTTTCAATTGGACTATAAGTGTCCAATAACACCTTTCCAACATGTGTTCCATGAATTGTCTTTTGACCTTGAAAACCATTCAAGAAAGCTTGACCATCCAACATTTGCATTGAGCAATTCAAAATATTCTGATGCATGAAAATGTTCCACTAATAACCTTTGATCACTCTATAGTATCAAAACATAATGAAATCATAGCAAACATTGGTCTTCTTGACCAATCTCTTAACCTTTCTCTCCCAATCCTAAAACCAGTCAACATGTGACCTTCTTCTCACTCCATAATCTGACTTTCAGGGCTTCTCTAATGCATGAATCAAGTGATATGGGGCCTAAAAAACACCATCATGTCCATTGGACACCACAACTCAAATCCTAAGTTCGTGAGAGAAAAATTTCATCATGATCACCAAAATTGTCATAGCACCCCCAAAAATAGTCTTGCAAGATTGACTTCCACATACCCCCTAAGGGATAGACCATGTCCAAAAACCACCATATACATGTAGTAGGGCTTCTATAATTACTCTACCATCCATTTGCACACAAAACGTATTCAAAAACATACCTTTTTCAGTGTGGTCCACTCATTGTCACGACACACTAATGCAACTTCGAGATACTTGAGAGAGTCTACAAGAGCCTCCAATCATTAAACCAGGTCACCCAATTCATTTTGGGCCATATTGAGAAATATCTTCTCCATCACTACCTTATTAGGGTTTTAGGAGGGTTTTTAGACCACTTTACCTTCTTAACGATTGTTCATAAAGCTCTACCCCTTAAACCACAAACTGATGTCAGAAATTTTGAGCTATGAACATTCCACATCTACCATGAATATCTTAGGCTCCCATGGATAATTCACACATGCAAACCAACATCAAAAAATCCTTCTCGATCTTGGGGTATTCACTTCCTTGAGCTCAATAAGCCCAAAAACTTAACTATCTGCATTTTCCTTCAAATTGTGCCTTCTTCATGCACATACACACCTGTAGCAAAATTCCAAACTACTTTCCATGCTCTCCTATGCACATTTTATCTATTTTTCATATTTCATACCTAATTAGGCTAGATAGGACCAAAATAAGGTCTAGGAACATACCTAGAATAAGTTCCTTTCCCCTATAGGTGAGCTTCAAGGACCTTATGTATGTTATGCCAACATATTATCATGCATGAAAATTTCTCATACATTTTCTCACATACCTAATATCATCCATATATCATCACACTTCTACAAGTCTGATGACTAGGCTTACAAGGCCTAACTAGGAATCTTGTGTCAATCTTCATCAATTCTCATTTGTGCCTTTCTTAGCACACCATGACACTTTCAACTCTATCTCCATCAGGTTTATACCGCTATGACAACATGTCACCATTCCCCTTTGTTTACACCTCAACTCTACTTGCATATTGGTCTTCATGCCTTGCTTTCTTCACACTTACTTGTATACTCTCACGTTAATCTGATCATCCTCATGTATATGTATATTTGACACTACATGTCAATCACATTTATCATTAATGGCCAATGACACATGACAACACATCAATTACCACTATAATCAACCCCTTTATCATCACACTTTGACATCAATGACAACACAATTTCAATGTAAGAAAGGTGTAATAGGTTGTCCTATAGGTTTGGACAAAGTTTCAAGCCCTAGTTTAAAGGAAGATGTATGATAAGTGGTTTTAGACTCTACCGAGCTCTTGGAAGTGAGAATCGAATCTTGAGAAAGAATTTATTATTCTCATTGGCACGTGGAAACTTTATATGGTGGCCCAATATCTTCAAGGTAGTTGGGGAATGGATCTAAGAAGACATTCCAGGTATTATTTCAGGAGATAAGGCCTCAGGCTTTATGAACAATTGTTAAGAAGGTGAGGTGGTCTAAAACCCTATTAAGGAAGCAGTAGGAGAGATTCATCTCAATATGGCCAAAAATGAATTGGGTGACCTGGTTTGATGATTGGAAGATATAATAGTCTAAGGTATCTCTGTGTAGCATTGAGGTGTCATGACAGTGAGTGGACCCCACAATAGATTACAAGTTTCTGAATAAGTTGATATAGCTCTCAGGTTTTTCACTATACATGGTCTGAAAATGGATAGTAGAGGAAGTATGAAATCCATACTACATGTTTATGATGGTTTCTATACATGGTCTAGCTCTTAGTAGGTCTATGGAAGTCAAGGAAAATTTTAAGGAAACCGCCTAAAAAAAACTTATAGAAATCATGGTGAATATACTTGTAACCAATTTCGTTGTTTTGGCGAATATCCTTGTAATATGTTTCATTCTTTCGACAAAAATGGTATAAATATAAAAAAAATTTGGAAATCAATTCATGAATCTCCTGTGACTACTTTGGTGAATACCCTCTATCGAATTTGACTGTAATAAGGCCCAAAAATTTTCATTTCTTTTGCATGACACCACAAACCTACAACTTTATTTAATCGGTTCATTACGTGAGCTTGGAGTCTGGGGAATGCCTTTGCCTTAGAGAGGCTTGAAATCTTGTCACGTGTCTATCTAATGGGCAGGAAAGGACTGATAACTTTAATAATAAGGAAAAAATAACTTATACTTAATAATAACACAAATTATAACATATTATAAGTTATTAAATATGAAATAATTGACGGCCCTTTATATTAAATAATTGAATCCTTTTTGAAATATATAACATCTAAAAATAATTTCATAATGTAATAACTTATAACATATATTTCAAAATTATAAGTTATTAAATTATTTTTATATGTTAATAATTTTTACATTTATTAATTATCTGTCCATTTATTATATTTTTCTGTTCTTACTTAATTTGTTTTAACTGATAGAAAACATGAGTATGGAAGAAACATTGAGGAATCTCTAATTTAAATATTATTGTTCTCAAACTAGATTGTACCTTCCTAAGAAAATAGAACATTTGCGTACGATTTAGGACATACCTCTCATATATTTGTTGAAACCTATAATTCAAGAAGTATAAGGTTATTGAAAATATTTTTTATAAATATAACAGAACACTATACATTTTTTTGAATAGGGTGAAGTGGGGGTTTTGAAAGGATCCTCATCCTTTTACAAAAAAATCCCATCTGGCTAGATATAACATAAATATTACATATCATAATAGATTTTTCAGTTCTTGTACCGCTTTCCTAGCTGCATCAATATCGATCTTCTCTGCTAGAGTGTCACCCAAGGTTAGTATCTCGACACATTCTTTATCAATGATAGCTCTGGTGTTGTATGTATAGTCTTTCCAAGTTTTAAGCACTTCAAAAGCTCATTGCAACTTTGCAAGCATGGAAGACACCGTTTCGACCTGACTGTCCATCTGAGGGGTCACCATCAAGGGTTGATTGTCATCAATTTCCTTATCCACATCATTTGTAGCAGCATGTGGAGAACCGTAGGTTTCGGGTTAGGGGCTTCTAGATAAATAATAGAAAGTTCTAGTAATACGTCGGGAATTAGTTTCTCAAACAAGGAATTTGGTTGGAGCTCTGCAGGAGAAGTTCCAAGAGATGGAAGGGGAACAGGGGAAGCAGTCGACTGGTCAGTAGAGGTGGGGTGGAAGAACCATCAGAAGGAGAACTAGAAGTAGAGAGGGCAAAGGATTTCCCAACAATAACCATGTATGAATCCATATCAGAATAAATATCAACATCCTCCATGTATTCATCGTTTGATACTAGTTCAATGCGCTTAATTTGGCCCTCCATGATTTTGAAAAAGACATAAGTTTCAGAAAATGACCACAAGCCTTGAATTTATAATTGTCAAGCAATTTCTTCGACTGGACCTTTACATGTTTAATACGATGGTTAATATTGAATGCAAATCTTGTCTAAAAATTCACTTTTAAACCGGCATCACTTTCACACATTCTTCTACCTTTTAAACATCCTTTTATCATGATGAATATGATATCATTAAGGATATAATGTTATAAATTGAATCAATAATAACTTCTTAATAAACATATCGAGTAATATATTAAGGGAGAGGAGCCAATCGTCGAGCATGGACCAATAATGGTATTAGTGAGGGTAGCTGTAAAGTTAGAGACTAATAGCAAATACCTGCCAATTTATCACTTAAAATTTGATATAAAAGTAGTAAATAAAATGTGTCACATCAAGCAATCACCCAATCAAATGCTACTGTGAGGAATTATTCAACAATATTCCCATAAATTTAGTATTTAAAGTGATGCATTTATTATTTAGATTTTTTAGATTTCATCACATATATTAGGAGACACGTTTGGAAAAAAAAACTAACTACATATATAAAATATAAGAAATGAAATTTTAGAATTTTGGAAGTGACATATTTCAGCTAATATATATATATATATATAATACACACACACACACACACACACACACACACACACACACACACACACACACACACATACATATAATATATATATATATATAATATGTTGGAGCCCATCATATATTTTATGACCAACAATGAACAAATAAACCCGGATCCGAATTCATCCTACCTAAATCTGGGAGGTTCACGTCTGTAAGGGCAAGGCAAAAATAAATCGACTAAATTCTTCCGCATGACATGGGAAAAAGTGAGGGTTTAAAATGTTATCAACGACCCACAAAAAAATCAACGACCAAATCATTAAATTCCCACACCGCAGACCTGAAACTTTATTGAATCGATTCATTCCATGGGATTGGAGTCTAGGTAATGTCTTTGCCTTGAGGAGGACCGGAATACTGCCACGTGGCCATCTGATAAATAATTTGCATCGTTCGATATATTAAGATCAATGGTGCAAGCTCTATTCCGAGACGAAGGTGTGACACACTCACATTTTGAATGGGAGTTCCCAGAATAGGCCTATCTAACTGACAACTGTCATCCACTGAATGGAATTTGAAAAGAGACTAAATTTGACATCTACAAAGTACAGTGAAAGACCTAATCGTTTATAGTGATGTGGTACTACTAGTGCTTGAAACTTGCGAGGTGATATTAAATGTCTATTGAGAATTAAAATTCTTTAATCTTATTTCTGGAAGGCATACTAAAACAGAAGGTAGAATAGATTCACATAAGTTGCAGACCGTGTAAGACTAAAAATTTTCATATTTCTGAGTAAGTGTCATCCTACATTTGAATCTTGATTCTTTAAATATTATATTTTTATAAGTAACACTGTATAAACCTTTGCTTTGAAATATTTCAATATAAGGGTTAACAAATCAGGGTTGAGGGTTTCTAGAATCCAAAATTCCAAGCATTTCTACTTCCATAGGACCCCAAAGTAAAAGTAAAACCCAAATCACATACGCCAAACTACTTAAAACCCCTGGTTTTACTGATGAATATCATGATATTTATGATCATGTAATTGGCACAAGAACTTCACAACTTAGATACTCATTTGAGAATAAGGAAATTGAAAGTAAATGTGTGGACCCATCAGGTAAATTGAAACATAAAGGTTGGATAACATGGGGGGCTGGATTAGGACACATGATGCTCCACGAGGTTTTACCCTGCCCTGAATTTGTCATTCTATGTGCCCAAAATTAAAATGGGAAAAATATCAATTGTTGCAAATGGTAAATGGAGAAGAAATGTTTTCCATTACGGAGGTAAATCTTGGCCATGAGTTGGGGTTTGAAAAAAAATATTTAGGAACTGTCAGCATAAATCTAGAAAAAATTGCTAGTGATTATCATGCCACCACTCAAAATGCTAGAGATGAGTTTTTGTGAAAATTAACAGTTGATGGAACGGTACCAAAAGGGAAGCCTCTGCATGCAATTGAGATGTTTAAACCATGGGTCAGGGATACCATTTCTATGCTATTATTTTTCCTTGGCTTTGATAGTGATGAGAAAGTGGATGAAACCCTCCTAGAAATGGTATACAATATCCATTTCATTTCTCCACCTTGTGCATATAGATTTGTTGGGCACATTGCAGAATCTATGCATAAACAATTCTTAACAATCAAAGAAGGCTCCAACACTAAGACCTTTAGGTTCACTACCTACTTGTGTTATTTAATTCTATGACAATTTGTTGAATGGTTTGGCAAAAAAAACTTGCAATTCAGCCCTATAATGTTGAGGGCTAGCCAAAAGTGATGCGTCCATTAACTGAGTGGACCCCCAAGATAAGGATGTTTGATAATAGAAGGGACTACAGTCAATTTGTGGATTATTTTTGGGCTCCAATTTATCGAGCAATTTCAAAAAGTACATTTCCTAGATTGCCTATGAACTATAGAGATTGCATTCAACTGGGATCAGAAATAAAGTTAACAGAATGGTACTTAATGGAGGAATATATTGTGCTAAGGTTTTATGGATCAAGAGTACAACCTTGCAAATTTCCAATACATGTGACAGAGAGATTTTTTGCCTTGGAATATATACAGAAAATGGAAAGCACAGATAAACTCTATTTTGTTAGTTAGCAAAAGAGGAGCATATTTCCTTCCTTACCGTTTTCATGTGGAGGGTTCACATTTGAAAGAAAAGCATTCAATGTGCACATGAAATCTTACAAATTTTTAACTTTGATGTTGACTCTCACTGGGTGTATGACCCGATGAGGTGATTAAAGCAAGGTTAGTTGCAAACAAGAACTCTACCACTAAAATTCAACATGCAACTAAACCCTTGATAGAAAATTTGAAAAACAGTAACTCTTGGGATGAAGTAAAAGAAGCAATGGATGAAATTGTTGTTGAGAAAGGAATTAGTTTTCAAGAGTTGTCAACAAAAATTTTGGGATTGTCTTGAGCCTCCACAAAAACAGGAAGAGGATTTTCAATCTGCCAAATTTTATGCAAAATATGATAAAAATTCCTCTAAAAGCATGCCAAAGCATATAGATCATGAATTGCGATATAAAAATTGGACAAGGTCAAAAATTACTGCATTTTGGTCTATGAGGTAGGACCTAGGCCATCCAAAACTTGTTTCAGAGTATGGTTCTATTCCAAAAGATGCAATTTCAGCAAATTGTGGAATGAAGAGCATCCTGCAGAGAAAATTAGTGATGATGACACTGACTCTGAGGAATTACACACTCCCCCTGGCACATATAAACCAAGTCTTGATGTTAGCTTGAAACAAAAATATTCTACAGGAGCAGTTATTGTTGAAAAGATGGGTTTTAGTGGTGGTGTTTTGGGTTCAACAGGACAAGGCATTTGGCTTCCACCAAAGGCACAACCTAGAAGAGCTTCCGATAAGTCAGTCCTTGGAGCTTCACATTCAAAGAAAGGACCAATGCATACTACAACATCTACAAGAGGTAATCCAATCCAATTTTCTCTGGAGTCAAATCCTCAGCAAACAGTTCAGCCACATGTTGAAAATCCTAGGAGAAGTTGGCCATGAATATGTTAGTATTGCTAATGTTGGCGGTTCTAGTGATGATGGTAGTAGTGGTCATAAAGTACCACATGAACAAATTATTGTAAAGAGGCCAATACATACAGTTGAAGTTCCTATTGTCCAACAAGGAACCGAGAAGAGGCAAAAGACAGAGGCAGACACATATACAATTACTCTTACCTCAAGGCAACTAATTACAGAACTAGAAGGCGGTGTCATTGCCACCCCTCTACAAATTTCCATTTCACAGGGAAATTATCCCCAAACTTCAATTACTCCTTCTCCATTCAAGGTGAAACAATTCATTCCTGTAAATACCTCAGGTTTTGATTACAGAGTTGAGTTTGCCAATAAATCAGAAAGAGATTAAAAAACAAGAAGAAAATTCTACATGCTACTGTAAGTTCAGATCCTACCACAATGAGGGTATTTCCAACATATAACCTAGTCACAGATACAATGGAATACATGTATGTTGTGCCCAAAGTTGTAAAACTAGAGAATCAAATGGTTTCCAGTGACTACGATGTAACCTCCCTTCAAATGGATTTTAAGGGAATGAAACCTTCTGACAAAATAAATGTCTCAAAAAGGAACAATGATGTGGTGTACACAACATTTCTAAAGGCAAAGACGAAGAATAATAAGTTGAATAATAATATTCAAAAGTTAGAGGCAAACCTGGAAAATGAGAAAGCAAAAGGAAAAGTGACACTTAATAAGACAAGTGAGTTGGAGAGGAAGATAAAATCATCTGCCTCTATGACTGCAGTTGCTACGAATGAACAAGCACATGTAGAACTAGAAGAAGCCAAGAAAAAGTTACATGAAATAATGAGTAAGAATAATAGATTAGAACAAACATTGGGAGAATTGAAAGAGGTTTTGAAGGTAGAGAAAGAAAATGCCAAAAAATGGGAACAAAGCCTAGATGAAGAGAGAAAACTTGGGGGCATAATGTAGATGGAAGAGAAAAAAAAATGAAATATTGTAACAGGAGTTGGCGAAAGAAAAAAGGATATACGGTCTTCCAACATCAAACTATCTAAATTTTATAAAAAGGCATTGATTAATATGACATATAATGTTTGGGGGAAAATAAACCAAAAAATTGATGATTTGATTAGATTGTTTGAATTCATGGCTGATCTACAGAGAATCTATGATAAGCTCGAGGAATACATAACTGGTAGCAAAAAAGTGATGGCTTTAAGAGAGGATACAATAAGGAAAATTTTGGAAGCTATCTACAAATTCAGTGACACAGAACTGACATCCAGAGGAATTCAGAACCGGTTTGATGCCTCAATAAAGGTATCATCTATCATTCGGAAGTGTGTGATGCTAGGCGAAGCACATGAATTGTTGAATAAGTGTAAAAGAATGTTACAGGAGCTGCATGGAAAGGTATAGGAGTTCACAAAGCTTGGTTTTCCAATGCCTTTTGATAAAACACACAATTTCATTAAGAAGGATGCATTCCAGAAGAACATGAAACAAAAAATGATGCAAGAGAAGAACTGAATTCCTGAGAAGCTAGATGAGAAAAAATTTTTTGGCTTTGTTAAACCATTGATAACCTTGTCAGTAAGTTTGCATACAAAAGTAAAGGAAAGCTCCACTCTCAGTTATGAATTGCTAACAAAGTTACATGTCAGTCACTCTAATTTACAACAAATTGTAATTCCAACAGATGAAGAGTGGAGCATGTTACAAAAGATGATATAATTAAGAGTAATTTAATTTTGAAAATTGTTCCATTTGTTGCAATCTTCAATTTTTTCATACAAGGCATGTCTCAAGCAAGTTGAATGAGGAATAGTGTTATTTTTAAATTGAACTTTCACCATTTTTGTTTCATGTTTTTTTTTTTACTTGTGCACCATGGCTCTTCACATTCTAGTTCGAGCTTCATAAGGAGAAAACAAGTTCATGTAACTGTTTGAGATTCTTGGGCTTCTTTGTGGACTAGAGCAAAGAGAAAACTTAATTATGACCAAGTGTTGGGTCTTTATGAGACCAAATTCCAGTTGTTTCAATCAAATTGCAACCTTGGAATTTCTCCATTAGCTCCCAACAGTCATGCAAGTAGGTATAGTGATGAACATACACAACAGTATCCTAGGTTTTGAGATAATTGCAAACTTGATGATCTTGAATAGTCTTAAGCTTGAAGGCTTAAGACCAAGTGTTGGGTCTTTGTAAGACCAAATTATAGGCGTTTCAATCAAATTGCAACCTTGGACTTTCTCCATTAGCAATCAACTCAGGGACATGAAGGTTGATTGGTAGTTCCCTTTCAGGATAGTTTTTGGTGCCTGATGAGATGTGACAGGTGGTACAGGTCAAGGAAAGGTCATGTGAGCATGGGAACAAACTAGAAATAGTGTCTACAACATGTGTGAGAAAAAACAAGGTTCGGTTTAGCTCCTGCAGTCAAAATTCAAAAGTGCACAGAAAGTGGCTTCGAGAACAGGAAGTATTTTCTAAGGTAAATGAGATTGGTTAGAGATTCATAGGAAAAAATATGGCTAACCAACACCTGGAATGTGTAGAGGGGTGTCTTGTAGTGCTCCATGTCAAATTTCATCAGATTCTGAAATGGGGAATTTGAGTTATTCAAGTTTTTCTAAGACTGCCTTCTTGAAAAATGCATTTCGAGCCACCTGGATTCTTAGCACTCAAGAAAAAATATGAGGGATTATTTGGATAAATAATAGAATAAATTTTTATAGTAGACTCCGAGCCTGAGATAATCCAAAACATTTTAGATCAATTGGACTTTTTTCAAGAAAGTTATGATCATTCTTCTGAGCGCATTTTTTTGATGTCCAAGCAAAATTATGAGTTGACAGAAGAAAAGTTTGTGTTTTGACACAATTGACACACTTCTAGCACATTGAATAGGTAACATATATACTTTCACAATAGTTGGAAGAACTATAACTACATGGTATCCTAAATCTGAGCAAAGCAGGTAGCATAAAGATGGGTTTGACTGCCATGCCTTATAAGGTTTGTATATTTCATCTTTCAAGCTCCTGAAGGGGGATTTGAATGGTTTTATGTGTTGAAAAGAATAAAATGATTCCTTAGAAGGTGAAGAGGTAGGGGTCTCAAATTTGGAAGAGGAATTGACAATGAATGAAAAATGAGATGGAGTAGGACAAGGTAGAGATATAGAGTACAAAAGTGAGACATAAAAGACAAGTAATCAAGAAGCAAATAAGCATGTTATTGGATCAAACAAGGGTATGAAGAGGATGACAATAATATACAAAAGTGTGAAGTTGAAGAGTTATACAAGAGGAATGTCAAGTGTCTTATGCAGGTAGAATGAAGAGTTTGTAGAAAGCAAGAAGGGTGAATGGGAAATGCATGATATAAGTGGGAAAAACTTAGTTTTCAGATAGAATAGAGAGAGAGAGAGAGAGAAGTAAGCTCAGATGACAATAAGGGTAAAATGAGAACAAAAACTAGTAATTGTCTTGCTTAGAAAAATAGTGAACACTAGAAAAATAAAGGACTGATATAAGGTTTTGGAAACTGAAAAACAGAGACAAGTTTACATACAGTGAGGTTTTGATCTAAAGAAGAACACAAAGACATATCAAGCACAATATGAAACCAGTTGTCAAATATGAGATGACAGTAGCTCAACAACAATATTCCTAGCTAACATTGATCAATGAAATAGTGATATTGAAGTTCTCAAGATGGTAAAGATCAAGAAGACAGTGACATAACAGGTGCAATCAAAGTTGCAAACTTAAAAAGGGGTGAATTTTGAAGAGCTAGAAAGAGATCATGATCTATTGATGAAGCAACAAGGAACTAGATGATCAATTTTTACATTGGTATTGTATTTTTCCTAAGTGGGTGCTTGGGTGATAGGAGTAGGTGCTCCTTACAAGTGGTAGCTTGCTAAACTAGCCTAGTGGGTGCTTAACAACCTTCCAGTGGGTGCTAAAAGGATGTGAAGTAGGTGCTTCTTAGGTTAAGTGGGTGCTCAACCAAACTAGAAATCATTGTATGTTAAGAATGAAACAATGTTCTTAATAAAAGGAAAAATTGATTTCAAGTGAGGTTTTCTCCCTATAAAGTTTTCCCACTATAAATTTGGTGTCATGTATATTTATCTACTTGCATGCACCTTAATTTGTGTTCATGGTTTGATTATTTATTCTATTCAATAAGTTTTAGAATTTGCTAATTTAATCAGCACTGATTCACCCACCCCCTCTTAGTGCTTGTGATATTAAAAATTTCGTCACACTACTTTGATCTTGTAAGAGAGAAAAAAACTTCATGAAACCTGACAAAGACATTGAACAACATTTTTCTAAATAAATTCAAGCTTGCAACACTATTACTGACATGTAGACCATATGAAACTAGTAATCCAACCTATATTTTTCCTTTAAAGACTAACCACCTACCGATTTTAGCTTGTAGCACCTTGAAACCAATCTGCATGCATTACCAATCAACCTTCATGCCTCCTACAGAGCCTCACTTCACCACTCATTTTCTTTCCATCAATGCCACTTGACATCAATGACAACACCAATGACCCAGGGTTCAACATTTGGAGTTTCTTTTCAACAAATATTTCATAAATTCATGTAGGTTTGTTTATTGTTTTCCTTGTTGATTTAACTTTAGGAAAATGTAATTTTGGGGTGTTTATTTCATTCTTTAACTCCAAATTTGGATGGATGCATGTTCATTTCAGGACATACTACAACAAATCAATACAATGTATTCCAATTTTCATTCCAAAAACTACAAATTGACACAGTGTTTTAAAAAATAAAAAATAAGGAAAAATATATTATCAAAACAATGTACTGAATATTTAAATATATTAATTATTATATGAACATATATATCATGGGATATCCACAAATTGAAGCTTCCAACTTGATGAACCTGGATCATCTCTAGCATTTGAATCACCAGATCTCTGAGGCAGATTCTCTCCTTGTTAACATTAACTTACTGCAATAGGGTTGTCTGCTGTATTTGTGCCATTGTTTTCAGCCCCTCTCCTTTCATTAATCAATTTCCATACTACCATATCCCTATCATATGGAAATTTATCCACTTCGTACCGTGATGTGTAAATTCTCAAGCAATTTTCTAAATTTTTGTCAAGCTTGTTTCGCAATTTTGACTTTATAAAGGCCAAGGCACTGAAAATTCTCTCATCTTCAACTGAACCTAAAATCATTTTTTGACATAGAGAAGCCAATGAGAACAACTCAAACATGGTTTTCTGTAAAATAGTACTGCAACCATTTTTTTTTCCATAACCGGGTTATTGCTCCACACTCTAAGGGATTATCCAAACCTTTGAATTGTTGAATCATTATAGAGGTGAATTCATGAGATTGATCAATCAAACTGTCATTGCTTAAAATACTTGGAATATTCATTCAATTGATATCAAAAGGCTTACAAAAATGTTGAATCAATGTACTCAACCTCTTGAAGTAGTCTTCCTGCATATATCTTTCAGTTTGGACAGGATTCCAAAAGGTGGGATTTACTACAGCCATTGATTCAAGTAAAGCATCCCTTCTAAATCATTCCCTTATTTCTTTTAGTAGGGACACTACAATTTCTCTTAACCTCACCCTTGTTGATGATACAATGTTATCAAACAACGGCCCTGTTACATTTACCTTCTCAACCTTATCGGCTGCTACTTTAAACATGTACATTGGTATCTCATATCCACATACAGAAGCACATAATTCCCCAAACAATTTGAGCTTCAGAAAGATACTTGCATTGAAAATCTTTATCAATTTATTCCAACCATCAAATTTTGGACCTGTAAAAGTAGTTTCATTGAGAAACAAATATTCTATTATCATACAAACGTGTTTCCTCAAACTAGAAAAATCAACAATATAGATAGTTCTTTCTTGTGCTTGTTTAATTAAACAATGCATTTCTTCCAACATGGGAAGGAGACCACACAACATCAACAATGAATCTATATCATTCAAACAATGTATCAAATCTTGGGCCTTGTCCACTTCCATGTGATTCTACCACATCACTCCTAATAAGGATTGATACTCTTCGTACACCCTACAAACCGATTGGTACAATGAGATCCACCTAGTGTCGACATATTTTAATAGTTTAAGCCCATTTGTTAGTCCTTATGCAAGTATTTGGAATTCTATGAACCTTGTAGGACTATGACAGAAATAAGCATGCACCTCTCGAATAAGGTCTTCAACTTTTGCTACAATTTTAAATTTGCCAACTATTTTGTAAGCTAGGTTCATTCTATGAGCCATAAAATGAATGTCAATCATATAAGGGTGCTAAGATGTTTAGAGTCTTACACACAGGACATTACGACGAACTTGCATTACAAATGCCCCATCTGCCCCGACACATACCAGCTTTTATGCAATTACATCATCATCCATGTCACCGATCTCCTTCAAAAAATTTATCACCAACTCACAAAGGTTTTCAGCATTGGATTTCTCTCTCATCTTGTGAATGACAAGTAAGTGAGGTTGTCTCACATAATTCTCAATAGTATACACATGCATACAAAACCAAGCAGTATTATCTACTATTGTAACCTCGTCAATAGACAAATATATGTATCGTTCAGACTTTAGTTTCTCTTTCAAGTCTTCTTTCTCAAGCATAGCTAGGCATTTTTCCAAATCTCAAACACTACTTTCTTACCAGTGAGAATGTGGAAAGTGTGGGACACCAAGAAAAGAAAACATCTTCTTTTGTTCAGGAAAATCTATTATAGGATGGCCTCTTTTCAAAATGTGAAAAACAGTAGCTAGCTGAACTGTTTTACCTAAAAGACTATTTTGAATGATCTTGTTGAATTGAGAGGTAATTGTCCGTCCATTTGCTAAAACTATTTTTTCATTTCTCTTGTTCTCTTTAAATTATTTTTTGTACCTAATATGTAAACAATCACTTGCAATTTTTCATCTAGCAACATTCTTCTCAATGCCATCTACAATTATATTTTCATATATATTTCCTACATGCTTCTTAATAGTATCCAACTTAAGTTGCATTGTCTTGTCCCTTCCCAATTTTCAGCTACAAATTGTACATTTTCATTCTTTGGGAGGTTCAAATTTATTCTCATTTTCAATAGGTTCAATAAATGTAAACTTAGAAACCCACTCTAACCTAAAACTCCTTCCCAAGTCCCATTTTCTTTCCTTTCTCTTTCTTCCAGAAATAGGTGTCCACTGAGTATTTTCCTTGGTGGAATTTAAATTTCCTTGACTACCACTACTAGAAGTTTCACCTCCAACATTCACTTGGGCACTGGTAGGTGATGCAGTGTCATATTCATTCAATGGGGCAAGTGGTACAATATCAAACTCAACATCATTAAATGGAATGTCTTTAAGAGGAGGCATTTCATT
Source organism: Taxus chinensis (assembly GCA_019776745.2). Taxonomy (NCBI): domain Eukaryota; kingdom Viridiplantae; phylum Streptophyta; class Pinopsida; order Cupressales; family Taxaceae; genus Taxus; species Taxus chinensis. The sequence continues at coordinate 243,363,788 of CM034146.1, forward strand.
GTTGTCGTTGACAACATCAGGAAAATAAAAAATGAACACATTCTCAAACTGAGTTTGATTTTGAATGTAATCATTATCCCTTGATTGTGATGGTACTGCTGGAGAAGGATGGGTTTCCTTAGATGGTTTCTCAAAATAAGATGTTATTTTTCAAATGTTATTACCTCTACTAGGAGGGGTTGGAATAAAAAAATTTCTTGAGGATGAGATTCCCTTTTTAGGTGCCATTTTATTAAATCAGTGAACCATATAGAATTGAAAGAAAAAAAGATACAACATGATAGATTAAATTATATTGATATATGCACAGACATCTCAACACGAGAAATATGTATAAATAAAAATATACTGCATGTAAATGCATTCAGATGAATTGATTTAGGTAGAAAGACAACAAAAAGAATAAATTCATCGTGAAGAATCTCAAAGGCACTCTCATTGACTAATTGCTAATGTTAACATTGATTACAAAGAAGTGATTTCAATATCCATATATCATGTTCTCAAAACACTAGATAGTGCATCTCAAGATATATCATATAATGGATGTCAATTGATAAAAAATGCACAAAATAATGACATATGAAAGGAGAAAAAAATCAACATTGCATCTTACAAAAAATAGAAAAATATGAAATAATAATTTAAAAGACGAGTCATCATGGAAAACTAGAAGAAGTTTAGATGTAAAAATAAGAAATTTAAGGAGAACAAAATGTAACTAATCTGAGTGGAATTCTTCAAAGAGATTTGAACTATTTTCAATTGATTTTTGACATGGGCTATATAATATTGTTTCACCTAACATGTACTAATTTTGCAAGAGTGTTACATTGGTATAAGAAGAAATTACAAAATAAAAAATTCCACAATTTTTCATGGTTGCTTGATTGACATGTTACATCAAATTGGATAAGGATTGCCTACTATTTATTAAGTTTTAAGGAAATTGATCTGTATTGGTCTGATCTACATGTTTTAGTACAAAAATCACAAGGTTTGACTCTTTTGAAAGAAAAAATTGATATAGAACAAAGTGAAAGGATGAGGTTATATTTTTAGCTATCTCTCATACAACTTAGTTGGAAGGAATAAGAATATTACTACAATCATAATTAGAGCATACATCAAGTAAAATGAAGATGTATTAGAGGTTTGAGAAGAGATCAAACAACTTAAATGATTTGTTGAGCAACCAAAGACACTCTAGTGATAAGAAATATCTATTGTAGCTAATCAAACATGAAATAGGTGATCTCAAGGTTTGTGCTTAGTTTGAAATCAAAGTATAGTACGTATCTTCTCATGAAGGACTCTGAGTTCATTGATTCATCCAAGGTATGATATGTCTTTATTTGATTAATGAAGGAGTCTTGATGACCGATATCTGTCATAATGTATAGAGATTTTTCTTATTGTATAGAGGTTCTAAATGTTGTCATTAAGCCAAATAAGGTGTACATCTGCTCATCAAGAGATTATTGATTCATCAAAGGTGTGAGTTCTATCATAATAAGATCCAATTATCAAGAGTGTTTATCATTTCAAAGGAGCTGAGATAGAATATATGGTCTTCCATCTATGACTCATTGGGGTATAAGACTGTGAATTCAAGGTTGAGAATGTATGCAAGGTTCTTTGGCTTGACAATGAAATGTCAAAGTATCATTATTCTTGAGATAATATTGAATGCTTTGATCTAATGTTTCATATATTATACAATCATGATAAGGGTATTCCTTGTATACTATCATGTTCCTACTTGGAGAATGTGTTCAGGAAACTTGAAGGATGCAAGAATTAAAAATATCCCCGGATCTTGATGTTTTTAATATCTAACTTTGTGCCATTTATATCTAGTCTTAAATTACATCATGATTTTCCTTTATATTAAATATTATAGACATGTTTTCTGGACTACAACAACGAAAAGAAAATATGTCAAAGAGTGATCCCACTTCTGCAATCTTCATGGAGGAAGAAGAGGTGGTGTAAACCCCTACATTCGTTTTGGAAAAATTCTTGTTGTGGAGAGATAGATTCCACTTTTTCCTCAACATTAATAAAATTGAATTAGTATTACTATACAATTTCTAATGAATTTATAACACAATTATTTTCACAAGAAGTGCCAAAAGTGAATGTGAAGATAAAGAAATCATTTTTACCTCCTTAGATTGTTGAAGGAAATCCATGCTTGGAGTACATTCAATACATTATGTTTCCATGGTTTAAATTTTTAAGTACATCATAGTGAGGAAAAAGGTGGTAACAAGTAATCATTCTACAACAAGGACAAGAAAATATATCGAAGACTGATCCCACTTCTGCAATCTTCATGGAGGAAGAAGAGGTGGTGTAAACCCCTACATTCTTTTTTGGAAAATTCTTGCTATGGAGAGATAGATTCCAACTTTTCCTCAACATTAATAAAATCAAATTAGTATTACTATATAGTTTATAATGGATTTATAACACAATTATTTTCACAGGCAGTGCCAGAAGTGAATGTGAAGATAAAGAAAGCATTTTGTCCTCCTCAGATTGTTGAAGGAAATCCATGCTTGGAGTACATTCAGTTCATTATGTTTCCATGGTTTAAAAAGTTTGAAGTACATTGAAATGAAGAAAATGGTGGTAACAAGTAAGCATGCTACAACAAGGACAAAAAAAGATGTCAAAGAGTGATCCCACTTCTGCAATCTTCATGGAGGAAGAAGAGGTGGTGTAAATGTTAGGAACTATAGTATTTACATGGATATTTTAATATTTATGTTTAGTAAATATGTTTTACATTTGGTTATTATTTACCTTGTGGTAAATAATATTTAAGTAATTTGTTTATACCCGTGAAACTATTCACGGGAAGCTTGTTATTCTCCTCCCTATTTATTAGGAGGATGTTGTTAGTAATAAACCTATATATAAGCCTTTGTAATGTTGTTAGTACTAAGGCTATATATTAGCCTTTGTTATTGTCCTCCCTATTTATAAGGAGGATGTTGTTAGTACTAAGGATGTTGTTAGTCTTGTCATTTTAAATGAAATCGTCAATGTGTCAAATAGTGTTATATTGTGTCATAAAATACAAAGTTATTGTCATTGAAAAAGTAGTCTAGTCGGACATTGTAAAGTCATGTGTCATCTTGTTAAATTTGAGTCATTATCTCCTTGTCCTAGATTCAAAAATTAAATTCATTTTTTAATTTTTAAGTTGTCATTATTATATGTCACAATATAGTTGTTAATATCATAGTGTCAATGTCAAAATCAAAACCAAGTAAAGATTTAATAATTATAAAATAAATAAAAAAATCCTTACAGACGCATTTTCGATGTTACTTGACGTCTTGGAAACCATTGAGCTTCGTATCAAAATCTGGGTGAGTTAGCAACACAAGCATTGGAGGATGGAGGCATCAGAGGCTAGAGGTCAACCAATGATCTCTCATCAGTCACCAATGATGGGGCCGCATGAAGCTGTGGTGGCATTTTCTGGTGTGAGTTTTCTTTCGGTTGTGTGCTTCAATTTCATAGTACATGCTTTGCAATCCGCTCATGGTTCCAATTTCTAGTGTGCAATGTTTAGTTGTGTGGTGTCAATTTCATATTTTCATATTTTTAGTGTGGTGTGCAAAAGAAGAAAATATGCGGTATGTCCCTGTTCACTAGTATGTGGGTATTCCTATGTAATTCCCCAATGTAATAACATAGTGAAGAAAAGATAGCACAATGAAATGTAGTATCACGATTCTTGATGAGGTTGAACAGTCATATGTGTTCCTGTTTATACCTAGGTTTTTGGTTAGCCTCTGGAAAACCATTGAAGGTTGTTCAGATGTGTTCATGCTTGAGTTCCCACATTGCTAGGTCAGATGTGTTCCCTAGAGTGATTGGTTGATAAGCAGATGATTCTTGAGCATGTTCTCATCCTCATCAGTCAGATGTGTTCTCGACATCGCATGGATGATAAGAAGTTGATGTGTTCCTTCTTCTACCTATAGTTTGAGTGTTGTACCAAGATCATGAGCAAGCACAGGCGATAGGCTGCAGAGGAAGTGTAAAAGTTCTTTTAATACCATGTAAACACTAAGGGGGGAATGTTAGGAACTATAGTATTTACATGGATATTTTAATATTTATGTTTAGTAAATATGATATACATTTGTTTATTATTTACCTTGTGGCAAATAATATTTAAGTAATTTGTTTATACCCATGAAACTATTCACAAGAAGCTTGTCATTCTCCTCCCTATTTATTAGGAGGATGTTGTTAGAAATAAGGCTATATATTAGCCTTTGTAATGTGGTGTGTCAATAAGTAAAGTTTAATATATATTTTTTGTATTTGTTTTGGGTACAGCTGATCCAAATTTAAGAGTAAACCCTTGCATTATTTTTTGGAAAATTCTTGTTGTGGAGAGATAGATTCTAACTTTTCCTCAACATTAATAAAAGTGAATTAGTATTACTATACAATTTCTGATGGATTTATAACACAATTATTTTCAAAGGCATTTCCAAAAGTGAATGTGAAGATAAATAAATCATTTTGTACTCCTCATATTGTTGAAGGAAATCCATGCTTGGAGTACATTTTATACATTATGTTTCCATGGTTTAAAAAGTTTGAAGTAAATCACAGTGAGGAAAATGGTGGTAACAAGTAAGCATGCTACAACAAGGACAAAAAATATGTTGAAGAGTGATCCCACTTCTGCAATCTTCATGGAGGAAGAAGATGTTGAAGAGTGATCCGACATTATTTTTTGGAAAATTCTTGTTGTGGAGAGATAGATTCTGAATTTTCCTCGACATTAATAAAAGCAATAGATTACAACATTAATTTTTGTCGTGGAGAGATAGATTCCATGGTTTAAAATTTTTGAAGTACATCGCAGTGAGGAAAATGGCAGTAACAAGTAAGCATGCTTATGACAAGATGTTTTTACTTTTCCCACAACTCCTATTTTATGTCTTTTGTTTTTCTAAATGCTAATTATCTGGTTTTTGGTTCATTGTTGTACTTTTTTTCCCTTTTGCATTTCTTGAATTTATCATTTTGGACATCTCTGTATGGTCTCTATTTTGTACATTATTGTTTTTCAACATTCCATTAACCTCCCTTCCCAACCAAATCCTCCCAGCAGACGTGAACCCCACAGAATGAGCCGCAGTTGATAATTTTTCAAGTCTGGAGTGGGTCTCAGCTCCCAGGAGGTCTATGCCACGCATCATCATTTTGTTAGTTTCCCAAGGAAATACCCCTGGAAAACGTGAAACCTGTGGAATTTACCACATTCTGTATATCCTTCAGGTTCGTTGTGGGATGAGGCAATGTCAGCAGACAGTGATAAACAGTCATGGTCGTGGAATAAATGGAAAGTGAAACCGTAGTATAACTATATTATATATATATATATATATATATATATATATATATATATATATTACGTGGATGTATCTAAGATAGGAAAACTAGTTATGATTCTCTCAAGCAGATGACTATTCTAGATGACATAAAAAACCATAGTGGTTATGAGGATGAGGATGTTCAAGATTTGTAATAACTTACAAAGATAGAATCCCAGATAAATCAATGTGGCATGAAAGAAAACATGTCTCAAATAGACTGAGGACTCACATGCAGTAAGTGTTTCTAGGATGTAAATTGCAACGTAGTAGCCAAGCCCTGAAAAGACCTAGATTTATTTGAAATTTTGTAAGCAAATTGCAATATGCCGATTTGCTAAATCCCTTTCTACTACTTCACAAATTCGCAAATAGGAAAATCACAGGAAAACATCACCTCTTTGTGTGTGTGTGTGTGTATGGAAAATTTGATCCAATTCCTAGAAAAAACTCCCATGAATGTCAGCAAATGAGCCCAAAGAACCAATAAGGTTCCATAGATTTCTTGACGAAATATTAATGTTTTCAAATCCCAGTGTGTCAATTTCTTGGTGAAACATTACTATTTAAAAATCCTGGTGCGTCGATTTTTGGTGAAACATTAATGTTTTTCAAATCCCAACGCGGCGATCATGCGGTGATTTAATATAAAAAAATACATTGGGATTGGAAATTTCTTGGCGATTCACATGGGACAAATTATTGTTTGTGGAATTTTTGGGTGAAACCTAGGTACTTCCGTTGCTCTAAAATTTTCCAAAATCTAATTCCCAAAATTCTAATATTTGCCAAACTACGAATATTCACCGCTAAAATTTTCCCTGGTGGAAGTGATTCTTGCATGAATTTTTTTGGGGTGTAATGTCGGATTTTGATGACCTGGTTGCAAAGATGTTATTGGGCCTTTAAATCCTGAGTTGTGGTGTCTTTTGCATTTGAATGTGTCATTCATGAATTTTAGGGAATGTGGGTGCTTTGGAGAATCCTTATGATCTAGCAAATAAGGTGAAGTAGTGTGTACTAGTTGACTGGTTTTGCCTAATTCTGGACTGGGAAGTTAGGGTGAAGAGATTGGTCTACAAGACCAATATTGACCTTTGGACCATGTTTTTTATCCTTCTCAGAATGATTAGGAATGTTCTAAGGACCATATGCATGCATCAAAAGACCTTGAATTGATAAGTACAAGTGTTTTAAGGTCAAGCTTTCTTGACCGGTTTTCATAGTGTGAGGACAGTTCTGAGAGTGCAGGTTGGCAAGTGGATCTTGGGAACTTAAACTCTGAGTAAGGATGTATGATGGAGTTTTTGATGACCTTGAGGTCATGAGTATTTTATTCATGTGACACACATACATGGTTGAGGTAATTTGATGATGTTTTTTCTTTAATATGTGAAGATTGGTTTTGTAGGTCATAGACCTAATGAGGAAAGTTGATCCTAGTGGTGGCTTCATAGCATGATATGGTGGTACAAAGTTGAAAAAGGATGTTATAGACTAGTAGAAGACTTAGAAAACATGTCTAAGTTTTTCTTGATGTTTGGTGAATGTCATCTAGGCCAAGAGGACTAAGTCTTGGCGAAGGATGTCTTTGAGTACAATTAGGCCTCTATGAATCCTAATGAAAATGTATGGTCAAAGCATATTATTTCTGACCTAAGATGGTTTTTGAATGATGTTATTATGATTTATTCATGTTGATAAAGTTTTCTATGCCCTATGAATGTTGACTGAGGTATGTGGTGTGCATGAGTCATCTATATATGCAAGTGAAGAAGACATATTTTGTAGATGAGGGGGTAAGAGGTATGAGCAAGAAAAAGGGTAGTAAGCAAGAGATCAGAAGGTATTATTGACCATCAAGTAAGAGCACGTGATATTTTAATATGTTCTACAGATTATTATGTTGTTGGAGAGCTAGGTCACTTGACCTAATTGGTGTGAGTTGAGAAGATAGTGTGTAGAGAAGTCTAGAAGGCATGTTTGAAGAAGATAAAAGAAAGGAGAGTTGAATAAGTGTCATCGTCAGTTGACATAGCAATAAATTCCCAAGGTGACAGATGGTTAGGTGGCTAAGTGGGTGTTGAGTCATTTAGGGGGTTGGTTCCTACATGCAAGTTTTTGCTCCTTGTAGGGTTGGTGCTTAACTAAACTTCTAAGGGTTGGTGCTCCTTGTGGATTTGGTTCTTCACTAAATTAATTCATTGCACTATAGGAAAAGTTTCCCAAGATTTTTTTCATTGGTTTTTCTTCCCTTCAATGGTTTCCCACCTATATCTAGTGTACTTGTTCTCTTGTGTTCTCATTTCTCATGTATGGTTATGATTCTTTCTTAATACATGTTTAATGGTTAAGTTGAAATGATAATTGATAAATGCTCAAGTGTATGTTAAAGAAATTTTTAGGGCACACTAATTGAATCCCCCCCTTCCCAGTGGTTGTGCTTCAAAAAATGGGTATCAGAGAAGGTCCTCTAAACCAATCTTAAAAAGTTTTAGGTGATCCTTGATGCACATATATGGCCAGTCAACAAGGTGGCTCCTTAACTAGAAAAGATCCTTTTTTCAATGGGACAAATTATGATGTTTAGAGCATTAGGATGAAGACTCGTTTAATGTCCTTAGGATGTGATATTTGGCAGTCATTTGTAGATGAGTACAATATTCCTCAAAATCCTCCAACTAATACAGTAGGAAAGAAGTTAACTAATGACAACTCTAAAGAAATGAATACCATTTTGTGTGGATTGGTAGAGTTAGAATTTATCAAAGTAATGTAATGTGCTACAACTAAGGCTATGCAGGATAAGCTATAGGTCATTTATGAAGGTGACATTAAGTTGAATTTGGAAAAGCTTCAAACCTATAGGATTCAGTTTGAAGATGAATGAAGAAGAAAACATTACAGCATATCTCCTTAGGGTAGATGGCATGGTCTATATTATTAGAGGATTAGGAGAAAAAGTGAAAGAAGCATTGGTAGTACAAAAGGTGCTAATATCTCTAACTCCTAAGTTGTATACTAAAGACTCACCTATACAGGAAGCCAAGGATCTAAGTACATTGTATATGGATGAACTCCATGGTATCTTGACAACTTATGAGATGACAGCATGCGATGACAAACCTTCAAAGAAGGAAGTAACCTTCAAAGCTGAAATGAATTCAAAAGGTAAGAAGATAAAAAATGGTGATGTTTTAGATATAGATGTTGATGAATTTATAGTTATGTTTGCTAGGATGTTCAAGGTAGGTTTAGGTAATTATAACGGTAATTTAACCTTCAATTTCTTCGACTATGGTGAGATAAGGAGTTTCAAAAATAAGTTTCCTCACAAGCATAAGGATGAAAATAATGATGATGATAAGAGGTCCCACAAGTAATATAAAATAAATAAGAAGTTCAGAAAGTTTGAGGGAGAGAAGTTCAAGAGAAGCCTATATTCCAATGAGGATTGTAACTCATCTGAGGTAAGAAGTGAAACTAGTGATTTTGATGATGATAAGGCAGATGTGAATGATGTTGGCAATAAAACCCTATTTATGGCTAGAGGATCTGGGATCTCTAAAAGAGAAGATTCCATATTTGGAGGTTCATGTGTGGATTTAGTTGAAGAAGAGTTTGAAGCTGACCTTGAAACTGAGTTGATGAGTGTCCTAGAAGAGTTTAATCATGCAAAGAAGAACAATAAACTGAAGACACATGCTAAGAACTATGAATACAAGATTCATTTTCTTGAAGAGAGAAATAGGATTGACACAGGTTGAATAAGCCTTTCTTAGGCACTGAGAATACAAAAGGAATTGTCAAATATTCTCTCTCCATTATACCATTGTTCAAATTTAAATGTGTGTGTACATTGTTGTAGCAAAGGTGGAAAACCTTGTAGTAGGGGAAATATATAAAGTTTGACTAGGTATGAGTGGTTGAATAGGTAAGAATGAGTTTTCATGGGTTTGATAAGGTCTTGAAGACCATAAAAAGGAATATGTAACGCATGTGATGTTTTCTTAGATAAATATTATCCACTCTTTCTATGTTTGGAAGCATGGTTGAGATTTGTTAGGATAGACTTAGTCATTTAGGGAGCAATTTGAGTTTCTTAAGGAGGTGGAATAGGTAAAAAAAGAAAAATGAAGGGAATAATTCAGATAGAGAAAGTATGGTAATAGGTCAAGGAATGATGAACAATGTATGTATGATTTTTGGAAAGATGAAATTGCTTTTGTTTCAATGAAATTACATGTTGTTTATGGACTATGAATGAAGAACTCTGTCAAGGTAGTGAGGTACAAACCCTCCATGACATTTATATGTTGAATTTATTTTCACTACTAATGTGGAGGGGTAGTGCAGGTGATATAGATTGAGAACATTATTTTAATAATTTTTTAAATTCTTGTCAAGAAATTATACTATAATTTGTTCCTTCTCAGCTTGATATAGGGCTTGATATAAATTTTGTTTTCATCATTGAAAAAGCTATAGATTTCAATTATTCTTTATTTCTACATGAACTACGGGACCTCAAAGTTTTGAGGTGATTTGTTGTGTAGTTGAATATCTAGATAACAATATTTTCGAGTAAAATTTTAATGTCATACTGTACAATTTTGAAGGAGATAGTTTGTCAGAGAAATTTGAACAAATCTTAGATGTTTCAAAGTAAAAGAACAATTTTAGTGGTGGATGATCTAGGAGGTAACCTTCAGAAGAAAATTGGAATTAGTTTATTGATAAGTTTATACAAGATATCATCACTTTTTTGACCTAAGTAAATGTTCACTGTAGAAAGGTATGGGATGATTGTACAAATAGTCTCTACAAATTTGGGAACTCTCTCAAACATAGTAAATGGAATTCTATAACCATGGAACAATGCCATGATGTACCCTTATAATTGTATTTTTGGCCTAGAATTGACAATTTAGAACCTTGAGAATCATGGGGACAGAGTATTAGGATGATTAGAGGAACACAAGTTTGACTATTTATAGGGAAGTATGATGATTACAAAGGATGTATATAACATGAAAAATAGACATATGAATTCCTAATGATCCTATGATCATATAACTTAACTTGTATACTCAAAGAAAGAGGGAGGCATAAATGATTATAATAGTAGTAAGAGACCTGTTTGAGTCAATGTTGTAAAGAAGAAGATTTTATAGATCATAAAATGAAAAAATCCCAGGGAATTGAGCATGTAATGGGTTAGCTATGATCATATTGGACCTCACATATCCAGTGGTGAGCATCCCATAGTCTTGAATACACAATACTCATCTACAAAGAGTAAAGAAAAAAACTTGTATAGACAGATGACTTAATGATTGGATTGTGAATGAATTTATAATGGATATCGTGGGATGATGTGTTGATAGTTGGATTTTTCAAACACTCTAGGCTATGCAAAAATATTCATCTTATTGTTAAAGGAAAGGGTATCCTTCAAGTTTGTGTATGGTGTTCACTGAATTCAGGAACACATCTCATGAAGGTAAGTAACTTGATTCCCAGAATGAGATAAGAGCATAATGATGTTATAGTGGATGTATTCTTCACAATTTTGTAGTAGGGTTATTATATAAGGGTATAAGGTATGCTAGGGTTCTTGATTTAATCAAGAAGATTTTGTACTAGAAATGACATGTAGGGGTAGACAAGTAATTTTGAAGGCATAACCTTGAATACCTAATATCATGATTAATTGTCATGCCTACGTAGTGACATGGAAGGATTATTTCCAAAAGAAAACAAAGAAGAAGTCTTGAACATGTAGTGGGAGGTACTGAGGGCTCACTAAAGGATGAAGTTATGCTAAGATAGTTTGGTACACCATGGAAGTGTTTGCCATTTCTTATATGCAAGTTGGAAATAAGTCTTAAATCAGACATGAAAACAGAGATAGGTGTATGGATAATATGAAGGGTATGAGGTAAGTTGGAAATTGAAGCATTGAACATTAGTATGAGTTGACAAGGACAGAGTACAAGGTGAGTGAATATAAACTTGGAGTATAATATGTCAAGATAGGAACATATTGTTATACAAGGTTGAGATGTGCTAAGAAGGCTGCATCATTTTTGGTATCAGATTCGGTCTCTTGATTTGATTAGTTAATAAGAATATAGATTTTTTATGAGTGTTCATTTTTGTTTGATTGTGCTAATTATTGGAGGACAAGGTGATGCAAGGTTATAGGTAGGTGAAGGATAAGAAAGACTCAAATAGCCAAGAGAGAAGAAATGAAAATAAGCCTAAGAAACTATAGCTAGAAGAGAGGAAGATTGAGGAAAGAAGATTGGCATAGGTGCCACTAAAGCTTGCATAGGTGAAGGAATTTTTCATGAAGAGGAAGAGGTAGTCAGATATCCAAGAAGAAAATTGGATAAGAGAGAGAAAGAAAGCTACAATCCAAGGTGATAGAGACTTGGATAAGAGGGACATATATCATAGAAGCTATACCATGGAGACATGATGTTAATTGGTGCAAGAAATTAAGAGGATGAGAGTGGTAGAAGAAAAGAAGAGAAAATAAATGAAGAGAGAAAGGGAGATTACTGATATAAGGATGTAGATTGAACTCATGGAGGATAAATTATTAGCAACAAGGATTGAGTATAAGGATGATGAATACCCTATGGAAGAGTATGAAGTGCTAGCTGATGGAGGATATGAAGAAGAAGATTGCAAACAGGATAAGATGATGATGGATGCACAAGAATAATTAAGCTTCATGAGTGAATCATGTGAATACTCTTGTAGAGATGAGACAAATTATGAATATGAAGAATTCATGGAAAAAGATAATGAATGGTCCAGTGAATATAACGAAGAAAGATAAAGAGAAGTGAAGGAGAATGATGGAAAGTCCATTCAAAGGATATTTTTGAATGCTAATGTTATGTTAAGTCTTGATTTTACAGGTATAAAGGGCAGCCTTGCCAAGGAATCTAGGAAGGATGAGAGGTCAAACAAATATTTCATAACAAAAGGGAAACAAGGGATGCATTTGAAGACATTTAGACATGAAGGTATGCAGCAAGAAAAAGAGGAGAAAGAGCAAAGGATGGGTATAGAGGACCTTGTAAAAGAGTATGGATACATAGTGCCCAAGTGGCTTAAGAAGACAACACCTAAGCAAGCATGTGAAGTCCAAAGAGCTGCATGTGAAGGTAAGAAGACTAAGGAACCAGTTATTGCTCCAAGAAGTTGCTAGAAGAAGAAGGTTGAGGTCATTCCAAATGAGGTAAATGAAATGAGAGATAAAGGTAAACAAACTAAATTTGATTCATCAATTGATGGTATTTAAAGTATGGTTAGTGATAGTGGTGAATGCATGACTGAAGTTTGCAAAGAAAGGATAATATGGATTAATGTGGAATTAGGTGAATGCTCTTATGGAGGTCAAAGGGAGATAATGAAAGAAAATGTGGAATTCTTGGAAGAAGTACATCAGTGTCTACATGTTGGGACCAAAGTTTGATGAATGTCATGAAGATATAGATGAATTCTTGTTGCAGGAAGAATTGAAGGTGATAGAAACCTTGTTTGCAAGTTAGTCCATGGGTGAAGAAGAGGTAAAAGCATGGAAGAATGACAAAGAGCAGTCACAAGTGCATGAGAATGAAGAGGTAAAATGTGAAAAATTGAAATGAAATTTTGTTTATTTTGATGATAGTGTGAACGATGCAAAACTTTCTCAAGAGATGTTGTATTTTGAACAAGAAGAAAATGAGTTTGTTTATGCAAGCATAGAGTAATTACAAGCTGAATTAAGTGCATTGGGAATACCTTCATAATGAAGAACTCAATGACTGTCCTAAACCAACAAAAATAGAGAAATTGAATGGATGGAAGAGGGAAAATGAGTTTCAAATAATGAAAGGAGAAGCAAATGTAGCAATAGTAAGAGCATATTGGAATGAAAAACTCATTGAAAAGCCTAGGAAGGAAGCAAAGAAAGCAGAAAACAGGGATACGAAGACCAAATTGGGATTGGTCCATGAAAAAAAAAAGAGAAGAGGAGGAACAACATGTAGTGAAGAAGCTTCATGGCTTCAAAGTTTTGTGTCTAAGGTTTATTTTAGTGTTGTGTATGAAGGCATAATAATTGATAAGGTGGATGAAGCTCAAGATTACATGAGAGATCTCTTGAAAACAAGAGAAAAAGAAGAGCTTGAAGACCCATATGAAGATGAAGCAACAACATGGAGCCTAGCAAATGAGAAACAGACAAGAAGAGGAAGATACAAAAAGAGACAAAGGAGTAAGAAGATGAGATATAGAGTATACACCAAGAAGATACAAAAGCTAACATGGCCAAGGATAACATGTGACCCAATTACAAGTCAAGGAGAATGAAAAGATATGAAGTCTCATGAGTAGGAGCTCATGAAAACTTTCAATTCAGATAGCCTGATGCATGAGCATCATCTTGGTAGTTTGGAGAGAACAATAAAGGTTAAATAAGCCTTTCGTAGGCACTGACCGTATAAAAGAAATTTTCAAATTTTTCTCTCTCAATGTATATAATTTTTCTAATTCAAATGTGTGTGTACATTGTTGTATTAAAGGTGAAAAACCTTGTAGTAAGGGCAATAGGTCAAGTTGACTAGGTAAGAGTGGTTAAATAGGTTTGTATGAGTTGTTATGAGCTAGATAAGGTCATGAAGACCATAAAAAGAGATATGAAATGAGCATGAGGTGTTATTAGATGAATAGTATCCATTCTTGCTATGATTAGAGGCATGGTTGAGCCTTCTTAGGATGACTTAGTCAATATAGAAGCTAGTTGAGCTTCTTAGGGAGCTAGAATAGGTATGCAAACTAAAATGAGAAGAAGAATTCGAGAAGGATATGTATGTAACAGGCTGAAGGAAGAGGAATAATGCATGTATAATGTTTGAAATAAGAATTTTCCTCTGTTTTGAATAAAATTACATGTTTTCTTGTTAGACTGTGTTAAAATTGTGTCAAGAAAGTAAACTTAAAACCCTCCATGATATTTAAGTGTTTCAATTCCTTTGACTACTAATGTAGGGAGGTTTTATAGGTTATATGAATTGAGAATATAATTTTTATAAGCCCTGAAGTGCTTTGCAAGAATTTATATTGCACTTTGTCCTATCTCGGCCTCGAACTACGGCATTTCATATCTTTCGAATGAGTGGTTGAATCTAGCCAAAAATCTCAAGATATCTCTTTCTGGGAATGATTAAGAAACCCCTGAAATCTCATGGTGATTGGTTGGGCGTAGTTGAAGATATTCTTGACAGTATTTTTGAACCAAGTTTGCATATTACAGTGTACAAATTTTGAAGGAAAAAGGTAGAGTTTGTCAGTTGTGTTGATTGTCATGATCTTAGAATTGAAGTGTATATGAAATAAGGTCTAATTGGAGTGGTGGAATGGTCTAGGAGGTAAATACATAAAGAAAATTTCAATCATTTTGAAGGAGGATGACTCTACAGGGTTCAGATTGTACTAGACCTAAGAAAAAGCTATATAGAAAGGTAAGTTGGAAAGAATGGACAAATAGATAGTGCATGCAAAATTTGGATCATCTCAATCATCATGAGGGAAGTCTATAGGGCAAGTAAGCAGGCCATGGAATCCTTCTAATTGCATTCAGACCTTGAATTGGGAAAATAAGGGCCTTAAGAAGCTTGAGGGTAGAGTATAGGCCTAGATGAGAAACTAGTATGTGGTGAAAGTATATGATCAAATGTAGGGTCAGAACACCTTCATTCAGTCTACAAAGAAGGCTCTAAGAGCATTAAAGTTGATTCAGAGGTTTGTATGAAGGTTTGAGCCCATTGGCCTAATTAGGCTAAACTAGTGAACCAAGATAATAAAAAAGCCAAGTATGGAGAGAAGGTTTTTAACACCTTGAGAGGGGAATTCGGAGTTGAACATTTGAGGTATGAAGACAAGATCAGAACAAAGGATCTATAGAAGGTAAGGGAAGGCATATCCATTTCATGATTTCATATGATTACAAGTACTAATATGAATATGTAGGAGAAGCAATATACCTTAAGCTCTTTTGAGCATGTGACTTGTGCTATGGATTGCGAGATGAGATCCCTAGGTAAGGGATAGTGGAAAGTACCTTACTAAATAATGCTCATGTGTTGAAAATTATTCTTGCAAACTCATAGATAAGTGGTTCTATATGATAACTTAGTAAAAGCTATTGGATTACTGATTTTTCACCTATTACAAATTTAATTACATGTGCAATAGGACAATGTTAAGGTTGTGTTTCCTGCAGATTGATGAAGAGTATAAGGTGTATTAGAGGCCATTTGCAATCAGAATGGTTGGAGGCTGTGAATATTAATAACAAGAGACCTTGTCAATCAAATAACCATGTTTGGACCCTAAGAGAGAGGCGAAAGCAATAATACCTTGGAATTAATCATAAAACAGGGGTAGTATTGTCATGATTAGTGAATGATTATTCATGGCAACAAGATCCATATAGGAGCTGTGAAGACACTTAAAGGTCCCAGTTGAAGGCTTTGTAACCTTTGGTGAATAAGGTACAATCTTGCAAGTGGAGAACTATCAAGTTGCTAAAGGATTGTATAAGAGGAGTATGAATCCTTGTAAGGAGGTAGTAGATTGAAATCAGGGCTAAAGAAGACATTGAAGCATTGAATGAGCATGGTTTGAGGAAAGGACATATTATTTTATATCTTGGTGGAGTGAGCATGTCAAGAATATGGAGAATTCATGAAATATGGTTGAGCTAAGGCTATACCACTAACCCTATCAGACAACCTAATTCCATGAGGTATGCAAGATCCTTCAATGGTTACTGTTATACATGTAATGAGTTTTCTCATAGGAAAAAAGATTGTAGAATTTCCTCCAAGAATGGGGATTCATGGAGCCATGGAAGAAGTATCAATTCACACTATCCAAGAGGTAAGAATACAATTATTTCCTATAACTATCAAAACACTAGTCATATTGCAAAGTTCGGTTATCATATGCCCTCAAGACAAAGCTAGAAGTTTTAGGCTCCTAGAGTAAATTAGAGAAAGAAAGATAAGGCATTGGAACCAAGAGTGAATCAAGAAAATATAACTAAGAATAATTTATATGGAGGATAAATTCAAGAATACTCTCGGTTTTTTTATCAGAACAATGGTGAAGAATTCAAGCCATATGTTTCAAGGAGGTCTTGGAATATCCTAAAATTGTTGTTTTAGATCCATATGGTTAGGGATGTCTCTACTAAGCTTCTTATAGGAATTCATCAATAAGAAGAAGCATGTAGTAAGGGGGAGCTTGAATGGAATCAGTGCAATAAGAAGGTGAGTAGAGTAAATTGGATATGGAACTTGACATTGTGAAAAATGTTTGATGACTTGATCAGATATATTACAGTCATGAAGATATGTTGCAAATAAGAACATCAAGAAGGGTGTATGAATGTTTATAGGTATGATTGGCCTTGGGGGGTTGGGTGGCTCTGTTCAATTCGTATTAATTCATGTTAGTGGTTTCAAGGACTTAGGGGGATTCAGTTAAGTATGATCTCATCTCAAAAGACAGGTAAGTAAGTTCTTTGAAGGCATGCATCTGCTAAGGGGGGCTATGTTGCTCTAATGTTCTAAAGAGTTGAAACAGAGATGAAGAGCTCAAATGAACCTTGTTATTTTTGTTTAATTTTTATAACCAAATGGTTATCCCTAATGTGATGATAGAAGAATATAACTAATATGTTGCATGTATAACCCTTTTTCACTGATGTCAAAAGCGGGAGAATAGGTTAATGGCTTGAGAGAATGAACTATATGTATTTTTCATCAATGACAAAGGGAGCTATTTTTGGCAAGTGGTGTTGTCATTGATTTCAATAAGTTTTGTTGATGTCAAGATTAAAAAGGAACAACATGTGTGAAGGTTGATTGGTAGTTTCATTATTGATGCCGTGACAAGTTGAGTTGTTTTATCTACCATTGAAGAGGTGGCATGATGTCTTGACTAGGTGCAGTGGCTTGTAGAAGTATTTCAGTGATAGGTTGATGTTGTAATGATGTCATGAAGCTTATTAAAGGCTCTTATAGGTAGCAAAGAGTGAAAAAATCATGAGGTAGTCATCATGGAAGGTGCAAGCATGATCAAGAAGCCTAGTTAGGAGGCCTAATCAGCATACATGAGGGAGGATGTTATGTCATGGTGGATCATAGGTATGTAGAATTTGGTTAAGCATTGTGAGAGAGTGGAGATCATTAGGATAAGGTGTTAAGACACTCACAAGTGTCTTTGAGTGTGTATACAGGGTTTAGACCTACTTTCTCGGTATGTACCTACACCTATCTTAAGCCCTAAGTGATCTAATGAAGTAGGATGATTTGATTTATAGCTAAGTGTGAAAATGTGAGAATTGGGAAAGGTGTAGTATGTTTTCCTAGAAGTGTGGACAAATTTTCAAGCCTTAGTTTAAAGGAAGATGCTTGAAAATTGGTTTTGGACTTTTCCGAGCTCCTAAAAGTCAAAATCAAAGCTCGAGAAGGACTTTCTTGTGTTCATTGGCATGTGGGAACTCTGCATGGTGGCCCAAGATCTTCAGGGTAGTTAGGGAATGGAATTAAGAAGACATTCCAAGAATTAGTTCAGGAGATAAGACAATCGTTATGAAGGTGGGGTGGTCTAAAACCCTCCTTAAAAACTGCTAAGGAAATGGTGGGAGATATTTAGCTCAATATGGGCTAGAATGAATTGGTTGACCTGGTTTGATGATTGGATGATCTACTATACTCTCTCAAGTATCTCTGAGTAGCATTGAGGTTTCATGACATTGAGTGTACCGCATAGTAAATTGCAAGTTTATGAAGAAGTTGATATAGCTCTCAGGTTTTTCACTAGACATGGTGTGCAAATGTATGATAGAGAAAGTATGGAAGCCATACTACTTGTCTATGATGGTTTCTATACATGGTCTATCTCTTAGGAGGTATTTGAAAGTCATTCTTGCAAGACTGTTTTTGGGGTATAATGGCAAATTTTTGTGACCTGGTTGAAAAGATGTTCTTAGGCCTCTAAACCCTAAGTTGTGGTGTCTTATGTATTTAGAGGTTTCATTCATGACTTGTA